>CM037589.1:45970317-46022817 GCA_021018995.1 Chloranthus sessilifolius | reverse complement strand
AACCTTTTGTTTGAATAAAAGAATTGGGCATCTATTTTTTTTATTAATGGGATTGAATGATTTGTATTTGAGTTGAATAGATGTGTTAAAATATGAGATCAATAGATTTTTTTCTTTATATAATTTTTTTTAAAGCATTAAAAAAAAATATTAAAAAGATTGCATTAAAAAAAGTACTAAGAAAATTGCATTAAAAAAAAAACATAAAAAAAATTGCATAAAAAATCGTCGACGTATTTAAAAAAAAAAAAAAAAAGTAATTCAAAAAAAAAAATCACTGCCAAAAGCGGTGGTGTTTTTTCTATGACTATTAAGAGTAGTCGTTGTTGAAGTTCATAAACCACTGTCTTGTATAATAGTAAAAAAAATCACTACTTTTTTTACAACTGTTTAGGGCAGTGATTTTTTGAAAAAAATCACTGTTTAAGGCAGTAATTTTTTTGGCTTTTTCACGTAGTGGTAGTCAGGCCTCAAAAAAGTTAGTTCTATTCATATTGTTGAATGAAATTTGTAACCTAAACTGGTAGAAATTGAGTCTTTGATCAGACATGAAAAACGGTAAAAACATTTTATGTTTATATAGATTGAGGTTTCATAAATTTTCATACAATCCTCCTGATAATCTCAAATATAATGCTACAAAATTGGAAGGCGGAGCTCACTTTGCGGAATTTGGTAGTAAGCAAATTTTATACAATAGGGTACCTCTAATCGCGCAGAGCCAGAATTTTTTTGATGGAGAGTTCATGATAGTTGTCAAATATTATTAGTTTTGTCATGCTTATTTTTATAGGTCAAATTAATAAATGAGAACTAAAATAGATCTTGTTAAAAAAAAATAAAAATTCTTAGGCAATAGGCCTTTGAAGAATTGAGGGTCCCATTTGGGTCCAATTAGGGCGGTCGCTTGCTCACTTATGCTCAGAGTCTGCCCTACACTTTATTTTAAAATTTGTTGATTATTTTGAATATGATGGCAGAGATTGTTTTTCGCCCTAATCTTCCTTATAATAGATCTTGAGATCACGAGTCTACCATCAAACGATTAGATGTTTATTCGTCGTGCGATGAACTATCAAACATGGTTTATATTCACTTTTTAGGATGTGTGCCATGTTTACTCAATATCTTACCGTCTGATAACGGGCCTATAATCTCAAGATCTATTATATGAAAGCTTAAAAACAATCTTTAGATTCAAAGGAGTCAACTGATTTTTTTCCTGTCTTAAGAGAGGTGACTATAATATAAAGTGATGTGGTAGTAACACCGGCCCTTATTTTTAGGAATGAGATATTTTGAGTTCGAAAAAAGAGGGGTAGAAAATTTTTTATCAGGTTATTTACAATCTGATATTTTTTCTTTATATCGTAAATAAAGTAACTTGAATGGTTAGTATTAGATTTTTTTAATTAAAAATCTTGTGACTAAACAAAGATAGTATTTTCTGTTATTTTTGGCATAAAAAACTCAAAGAATTTTGGTCACTTAATATATATAGATGGACTTGGGGGATCTCTCATGAAGACCGATTGCCCCTAAAAACTCTCCTTAAAAGGGAGTTTAAATTTTTTTTAAAGGATGGGGGATCCCGGGACTCCTATGGAGATCGTGTTTCACCTCGATCTTTCACACAAATTAAGGATATTGAGATCATGTCTCACTTATCAGACGATCAATTTTTTATTCCACATGTCACAGATCCTCAAAACATGGCCCTAAAATCATGTTTGAGCGTGATGTATATCATATGATTCAATGGTCATTTTTGAGGAATAATAATTTGACCGTTCGATAGGTGCGGCATGATCTCAAGATCCTTTGCGTAAAAGATCGGGGTGAAATGCGATCTCTTATTTGAACCGACCCAATCAAAGATTTTAAGGGGTTTTTGACGTGTCAGTAAATGTGTGGGCGGGAAAAAGCACCCTAGACAATATTGTTTAGGAGCTATTACTTGCAGACTGTTTTTAAGTAGCTGTGCGGAATTAATGAAAGTTGTCCTTTCCATATGTTTTTAGTGATTGCACATAAAATTAAAAAATATTGCACCTCTCTCTAGGCTCTACAATATTCTTTGTCTCTCTGGAGTCTACTCTACACCTCCAGATAAGATAATGGAGATTCATTTTTCACCTCGAGGGAGATTTGATGAGGCACCCATAGCAAAAAGTGAAACACCTGACCGTATGTTAAAAGGCCTATGATATGAACATTATTTTTCTCAAAGATTGGGATATGAACAATAATCTTTATCACTCAATTTAAAACAGTCAACAGAAGTTTCCTTTGTTTCAGTGAGACGGCTATAATATAAGTGGCATATCAACAATTATTAATTTTGATGGCTGATATTAAAATTCACCATTGTTCTTAATTTTGATGTCTATCTTTCGCCTGAAGAGTGCCAATCGAGGTGAATCGATAACCACATTTATATCAGGCTCTACATGAAGTGTCTATCTAATTCTAATATAACTCCTTCAAGATTGCCACTCGAGTGTGCACTGCATGTGCCAATCTCACCCTTTGAATGGTCAAAGTTAAAGTTTTGCACAGATTTAAGAGGTACAAAATTCATGAACCTACATTTGCATACACATATGATAGTTGGGGAGCAATGTGAGGGAGCACCAACTAAGTGCTGAGGATTAACTAACAGAACCCAACCCACACCTTATAAAGACAAGGGTGAGAAACAACATGGAGGACAAGCATCGAACCCCCAACCTCCTCTCTCACAATGGAAGGAGATTACCAACTGGGCTAATGCCTCTTTGGAATTAAAATACCGTGAAAAATATATAGTACATAATTAGTTTAAAATTTTAACAGTTTATTGAGAAAAAAAACTTCTAATCTAATAAAAAAAAGGAATTTACAAATGTCAACAATCCTAAAATGTAATAAAATTAATAAATTAATAAATTAGTAAATATTAAATATTTAGTTTACTATTATTTTTAATATTTCAAAATCATTAGAAAATATTTATGTCAAACCTCAAAACTACACTATATATGAAATATATAATAAGAATAATTTATTCAAATGTTTATTTCAAGTAGTATTTATTTTGTTTAACCAATCCAATCCAGCCTAGTCGACTTGGCACGATGGAATCGATTCTCTTGCTGTTGCTGGTTCGACATCATGTCCGATTTTTAAAACATTGGCTCATATACTTTATTTTTAAGTTTAATGGGCGTCACTTAGATGCCTTTTATCGCCATCTATATATGATTCCTGGGTCTCAATTGGTCAGGTTGGGCCTTAAACAAGCTGATTTTAATCGGGCTTCTTAAAACTATCCGGTCTGGTCGCTAGCCGCATACCTTACCTTATCCAATACCCATCCCATGGCAGGGCCGTTTTGAACCGCAGGAAGCTTGATAATTTTTACATAAAAAGCAACTAATTTGGTGAAATCGGAGTGACATTGGGCCAAGCTTAAACGGGCCAACTTTAATCAAGCTTTTAGGATTAGCCCATACCCGGGCCAAGAAGGGCCAACCCCTTCATACATCAGGCCTATCTACCTTAGTCCATAACCAACCCATTGTGGGTCGGGGCTGAAGCGTGCCTGTTGAGACCCTAATTCCCACCAATATTCATGTATTCCAAACAAGGAAAAGAAATACATTTATGAAACTGAGACTTATATATTTACTTTGGAATCTTTAGTATACTCTCACAGAGTCTAATGGCCATCAACATAAATCGATCAATGAAAAAAAATTAGGATAACAAACATGTGACAAAAAACAAGCTAAGAGAGGCCGTAACCCATAAGAAATGAAAAAGGGTAATGGTTTAGTGAGCGGTTGAAGGGCACGGGGTAGCAAGAGCCAGCCACGTCCCTACATATGAGGTTTGATGTGTGGCTTCCCTCACCGTAACAGTGCTCTCTGATTCACCGATCTCGTTCTCTAAAGTAGAGGGTACCTGCATAAATGACAGAGAAGGTCAACATTTTAAAAAAAAACTGGAAATAATAATGAGAAAACATTTTAAAATAGAAAAAAAAAATGATTACATTTTCAGAGGATTCAAAAAATGGTACACGGATTTATTTTGACCCATTAATTCCTATATCCGAAATAGGGTCCAAAGTGAAAATTAGATTTTGACTCCCGAATTAAAAATTTCAAACGGGAGCATGCGTCTTTGCATTGCCTGAAGGCCTTTTACAAAAGACCGCCCAACTAATTTCATAAATGATCGCCTCACAGCTTTAGCTTGTATTAATTGAACGTGCAGGTCATAGGTGCCTGGGCCCATCTAGCAATCATAGGTACCAGTTTAAAAATTCCCACGTGGCATGCCAACTTATGAATCTGATAGATGAGAATAAAGTCAAAATTAATATTTGGGTTGCTAGCTTTATTTTTCCAAAGTGTACCAGTAGACGTGAGATTTTTTTTATTCCATGTCACATACATCCCAAAATGTAATCTGTGATTTCTCGTTTGATCAAATGGGATTTGTAGATTATTTTTTAGATGTGTCATATAAAATCATAATCTAAATGTTTTATGATAAACTCATGGTCTCAAGATTCTTGAAAGTTTGAGATAAAAAATATCTCCATCGACTAAAGTATCAATAGTTATAATCATTTCTGTCATTCATTATAGATTAGATAGGTGCAAATAATGTTACCCTTACATGTTTTTAGCCGTTTCATTTAAAATCTTTTTGTGCTTCAATGTGGATAATTCATTGTCCTTTCCATTTTATCGTCCCTTTGGTTGTAGGCACTGCTCTATCTATATATGCCGCGGATGGCAAACAAGAATAAAAAACCTAATCTCTACCACCTAAACTTGTCAAAGCATGAGGAGGCACGTATAAATTTGTCTTGTGTAAAAATTTATGAAAATATAAGTTGGACTAGTGCAGTTTGGTAAGATTGAATACCCAAATAGTGCGGTGCTGGAACCGGTATTTCTATTTATAAGCAAATAAATAATTGCAAACAATTTTGATGCTCATAATTATCACTGGATTTATGAAGAGGGTACTTCTATATGCACCAACTGAAACACTAAAAGCGCACCCGCTAGCTCCACCTGTAAATCATTTACCAGGTAAGGGCAGTTGAGTGCTTTTAGAGTTTTGAGAGTGCAAATAGAACTACATTATTATTAGCCATGCACGAATTACGTGGTTTCCTATCATTGGGAGAAATCATTAAGGGAAGAGAGAGAGAGGGGGGACTTACACGTGTCACCAGATCGTGTTGAGCAGAGTAATAGGAAGCCGAAATAGAAAGGCTGCCAGTTGCACTACAAGTGTCAGTAGTTTTGTCGACCACCTCCCCGCACGCGGATGCTGAAGATCCAGGGAGTACCGAAACAGCGACCCGTTTATCTGTAACGGGTTTAGTTGGTGATGCTGGCTGCTGAGGCGGCGGCAACATGTAAAATGGCACTGACGTGGCGGAAGATACGGATGGGGGAGTGGGGACCAGCAAATCCTCCACTTGTATATGGAGCTGAGACGATGACATGGTGGTGGCTCTGGGCCAGAGGAACGTGCCCTGTGGCTTACACATTCTGAAACCGCTCCGTACCACCTTCCTCTCCTCCGAGCGCTTCTTCTCCACCGCATCTCCCACTTCACCTGATAACGGCCTCATTTCTTCCTACACGTGTCAATTAAGGGTTTGCATTAGGCGTGCGGGAGGTACACGGGCCAACCTAACTCCCTCCGATTGTTAAAAAACAAATCTTCCCGGATTTTAGAGATAGATGTACGATAGTTTAATTACGAAAACAAATAGAAAAGTTATACCTTCATTACTTTCAAGAACTCAGTGATATCCAATAACTGTTGCTCGACTTCTATCTTCTTTTCCAATAGGCGCTTGTAGTTTTCCTGCATTAACCGAAACCCACGTAAAATCAATGATTTCTACACTACAAATAAAAGAAACATCATTTATTACCTCCAAAAAATGATTAAATTTAAGAGAGAAGAAACATCGTTTATGAACTAAAATAATTGAGTCACCTGCAAATAATTGCTTGGATTGGAATCGAATCCAGCGTCTTCTTTGAGCCTAGAAGTAGCATCTGCTTCTTTATTCTCTTCTTTCTCAGAAATCCGTTTTTCCATCTCTCTGTAATAAAACGTAATAATAAATAGTTGATTTATATCCATACAAATGTACCATATATACCGAATTAGTTGTTTACCAACTTCACGTACCATTAGAAGTTTAGACATATATAGAAAATCCATTACTACCTACCTCTTCATTTCTAGCTTGAACTGCATCAGCTGATCGCCCATATCTTGTTTGAGCTGCATCAGCTGATCGCCCATATCTTGTTTGACCTGCATCAGCTCCCTCTTACAATGTGCGTGGTCGTGCAACAGGCTTTCACCTGGCTTCCATCCAGGTGGCGGGTTCCAATACGGGTCTTGCACGCCTGCTTGCTTCCTAAGGTCGATGAGGTCCGCCTGCTCTAGCCAGTATTCCATGCCCCCCTCACCGTTGTGCCGCCTTCGGAATCGTTGCCCTCCCTCGGACACCGCTTTATCAGCCATGTGCTTCAATAGGTGGTCTAAAAGACCCGTGTCTCCAATGTGCTTCCGAGCTTCTGCTCGCAGCGCCGGCCGCAGTATAGGGCTCCCCAACACCGCTCTTTTCTCCTCCATAATCTCCAAGAGCTTTCTTGATGCTGTCTCATATCTGCATCGATTATTAGTGCCTTAGTTTGCTAGCCAAAAATTGTAAATAATAATAATAATAATAATAATAATAATAATAATAATAATAATTATTATTATTATTATTATTATTATTATTATAATAATTATTATAATTATAATTATAATTATATTTTATCTATATAAATCTTACCTTTCCTTGGACCACCTATCTTTACTGCTTCTTCCAGTCTCGTTCTCATATATCGCCGATTTTTTCTTCTTAATTTTAATCGAAAATTTCTTCGATTCCTCGCGCAACCTCTTTCGACTTCTCTTTTCGTCTTTGTCGCCCCTAAGAACTCTTTCGTCCCCAGCAAGATCTGATGACTGGGACTTCTCTCTATGCCGTCCAATAAAAGTTACCTTCCTGCGCACACCCCAGCTCACCAACCCGGCGCATTGTAGTGCTTCCCGCCATGCACCTAACAAAAGCTCTTCTCTACAAGGCTGTTCATCCTTATTGCACTCAGTTTCTTTTGCCGCTAATAACCAGAAACTCTCTAGATGCTTCTCTTTGGCAAATTTCGTAGAGGGAATCTGTCGCCGTAGAACTTTTCCCCCGATATTGGCACCCATTACGAACTGCTCGTCCAGCTCCGGGTAGACGTCTTCTTCCTCAGCGTAGCTTTTTCTGGCTTCATTTCCGGGCTCTGCTGAGAAGTACTTCCGAAGGGAGAGGCTGCTTGGAAACCTGACAAAGACGTTCAGGTCCGTCTTCTGGGTTACCTGCAGACCCAACAAAAATATCCATTTTTCAGAGAAGAAGCCTTCTTTGTTTATTTCCTTTTTTAGTTATAACTCACTTCTTTTTTTTTCCCTACAAGCAATAAACGAAATGAAGTAGGCAAACATACCATTACTGCTCGAATAGCTTTCAGGTGATTTGGAGACTTAGGTGGTAGCATTTTGTGGTCTATTTCATATAAACAACCCACTTCAATTTTGTCTCCTGAAATTTCAGATCCATTTCAACTTCAATATGCCATATTAAGCGGCCAGAAGCAAACACTTTGAACAATGACGGACACAAACGTCAATTAGTTAATGCATGGGAAGATTTTCGACCTTTTTGGTAAAAGGCAAATCTCTATCTCTCTCTCTCTCTCTCTCTCTCTCTCTCTCTCTCCACTAGTAATATGTAATATGTAATGATTTTGTTTTATAACAGAAAAAGATGCTACGGAAGAGATGAACAAAAAGGATTCGAAATAAGCACCAATCCCCAATCAAAACACTAAAAGCACCCAACTAGCCCAAGCCGCTGCATTAGATTGTTGGGCATGAGGGTGCTTTTAGTGGTTTGGTGGGTGCAAAAATATAGATACCCAAAGGATAAACGAGTCATTTATTACCGTTGCACGCGAGGCTAGAATCTTCAGCGTCGACGATATGCTTGTCCACAAAAGGTTTTTGGGCGTCGCTTGTGTCATTCCTTTTCAAGTACCTGATTGCCTGGAGAAAAGGACACATCACTTAGTTACGTATATAAGTTTAATAAATAAGCGCACTCCGTCATACACCGTTCAATAAATCATCCATTAATACAACTGATTAGTTTTCAGATGAGATCGATGGTTAATAAGTGCACAGATTCTTTGAAAAGTTGACTTTGATGAATTTCAGGGTTAAAAAAAACAATATTTGCACACTTGCAGAGTCCTAAGAATTCTAAGCCAAAAAACACATAGAAAGATAGGAGAGATGGTAAATTTCGTAGTATATTTATTCACTGAAACATTAACATCCCACCTATTTCAGGGACCTTCAAATTCGTGAACTAAACTTTTATGCGTTCCGTTGGCTAATTGTTGGTATGTTTGAAAGAGAATTTGTTTGAGATCTACAATGGTGATCAGATTTAGCTTACATCAATGAGCCGGAACAGTGTGATTAGATTAGCAATTTGTATAGTGGTGTCACATCTTATCGTTTCTCTTGAAAAGGAAAGGAAATCACCTTTTTCTCCTCCGTTGCAGCTAGTTCCCTGCTGGAAGAAGCGGCCGGTTCCATGCTAAAGACGCTGGAGAGAGAGAGAGAGAGAGAGAGAGAGAGAGAGAGAGAGAGAGAGAGAGAGAGAGAGAGAGAGCATTAATTACAAGTCAAATGAAAGAAATAAAGAAAGAAATTTTTAAACAGGGAAAAACAGGCAGACATAGTGTAATTTTCAGTGAAAAAACTGCGCATACAAAACCTATATTCCTGAATTTTGACAGAAAGAAGGTTCAGATGTAGTACAATTTTAGTGTTTTAGAAAGAATTTTTATTTTTTTTATTTTTTATGTGCTGGCTTTCCATAAACTTAAAACCTCCCTCTCAAAAAAGATTGCTAGTGTAATCCGGAAAAAAATGTAATGTAAATGTGATTGATTTAAATAAAATGAGACGATGTGAAGTAAGTGATCATGAAGATCGTTTTACGAAGCCATTTTTTCTTGCATCCAAATCAAGATGCTGATGTAAATTGATAAGAACCAACCTCTTCAGCTATTCCGATGTTCAAGAAACGAGCGAACGATTTTGAAAAAGGTTTTTGATCGGGGAAAAAAAGGAGATTTGAATGTAGCTAAATCAATCTCTTTTGAACCTATAAAGATAAAAACTCAAACAATCCCAAGCTTTTTACAACGCAAGAAACCTGATCCAAGAAATCTGCTTGAACTCGGAAGAAAAAAACCTTCGAAATCTCTTGAATCTCCTAAAATCTGAGAGCTTTTCCAAAAAAATAAAAAATGAAAAGACGCTCCAAATGTCAAAAACTATTTAATTTATTTTTGAAAAAGGAAGATCAAAATTTTCGAAAAGATGGCGAAGAAAGATTGTAGAAAATCCTTTTTTTTTTTTCAAAACCAGAGATATTCACAGAAAGAAACTGAGATGGATCGACACCTTTGCTTGATGATCGAGCGATCCTTTTCAACCTACGCCAGCCTCGATCGATCTGGTACATAGGAAGCACCGTTTTCAAAGATTCAAACGAAAATAAATAAAAATTAACAGGAAGGAGAAGAAGAAGAAGATATAATATGACAGATAAAATTCCGTACCTTTTAGGGTTAAAAAATTCGTTTTTTTAAAGTGAGGGGAGGTGAGACAGATTGACAAGGGAAGCAGGGAGAAATGAGAGAGAGAGAGAGAGAGAGAGAGAGAGAGAGAATACGGGATTCGAAATCGAAGCTGTTACGTGAGTGGTAATGAAGGTGATCAGAAATCATTACATAGATATTTAATTACAAAAATACCCATTTTTAAAGAAAAAACTTTTCACAAGTAAGCTTCGGTTGTATACGGCGCGCATAGGACCATATCGGTCCGTCCAGTCAACTATACATGGGGAAAATGGAATTTCACTGATCTCGGGACTCAATGGTTTGATTTTACAGCATAGAAATTCCCGAAAGTCAAAATTTTGAATTGGAGTTGACTCTAATGCGTAGTACGTCGGCATCCACACTAATACCTAGCGGTTATTAGTGACCATAAAAAACGTCTGATGGGTTGAACAGCCCAGATTTATTCTCATGTGCTCTTGGTTGTTACACTTTCTTTTCATGGTCACCGTTTTGCTAACTTTAGGACGAAAATAGCCCTACGAGCAGTTCAACTATTTACTGTATGACCCTCAAGGGGTTAGGTGAGCTGGTTCCTTAGAGGCCATCCTAGGAATTATGTCCCATACTGACTCGGCATGTGCTGAATTTGAGGTGTGCATGTCCACTGAGATTAAGTAGGTGCTCTAAGAGGCCCGAATACTCAAATTATCAAAAAAAAAAAAAAAAAAAACAAAACAAAACTATTAACTGTCTTCGCTTTTAATCATAGGGGTAACTCTTACCTAAATTTAGATAAAAGCTAAATGGTAATATATGTAACTTAGATGTGTTTTTATCAAAAAAAAAAAAAAAAACTTAGATGTGCTAGAAGAACGCACCGGGTTAGTACACAGGTCAATCTCCCACCATCAATCATGGGAGATACACGGTTATGTGTGAGTTCAAAACTAGTGAAAGGTTAAAATCATCTCCACTGATTTGCAAGCTCTAGCATCACAAGATCTGACCAGTTTGATGGGGGGAGATTCACCCTCGTACCACACTATCTGCACGGGCATCTTATACCAACTCCATAGAGAACAAATACTTTCGGGGATCAATGCCTTTTAGCTCCCTAAGTTCACAGGTATCATGAACGTGAAAATAAGTGAATCTGGAGTTAATTAATATTAACGCGGTTACAAAAAAATTGGTGGATGGAGATTGACCTTCTCAGCCTTGATGCTTAAGCCAAAACCCAAAAGAGTCAGTATTAGGTGCTGGGCATGTTCATCAAATACCCGTGCATGGGTCAATCTCCCCCCTCCAACCTTAAGCATGCAGTGCATGGATATTGGAAAGCACACTACTAGTGCAAAAATAGCCACAAGTACTTTTACTAATTTGCATGCTCATAAATAATTGTGTACCATGGTTTGAAATCTCATATTTTTGAGTTGTCTTTGTCTCGGCAATGCTAGGTGAAATGAAAAGAACTTTTGAAGTGATCTTAGACCATTAAAATAGGCGATTAGTTTTATACCATTGAAGAATATTTCACTGTTATGCCATGTGGCAAATACCTGTGATCAATCTAAACAGTCAAAGTGGCTGCCCATGATGGAAACATACCTCACTTAAATAATCACACTTAAAAATCAATCGTATGCATTTCAAGCAATGACCTTTAATATTGGCCATTAAAAATGAGAATAAGAGCGGATAATAGAGTGCATAGATTTGGACACACCATAATTATAGCCGTTCAGGAGATCATCACATAGACCAGATATGATGAGAAAATTAGTGCCACGTGCACAAAGGTGATGAGTAGTGCACTTTGATTGATGTACTAACTTAACATCTTATATAAACTATCGTTTACAAAGCAAACTTTCTTTACACCCCTCTCATTTTTAACAATTTTGACGGGTAATCATTTGGTCCAACCAGTTGTGAGGTTCACCCGATTTTAAAACCCTTGATTACAATGAAAAGTTTGACTTCCCCGCTTCAGCTTGCATAGATCTGCATAAAAATATATTCTATTTCTTTATTTTTTTTGTTTTTTGATAACTTGGGTGTCTAGGCCCCGTAGAGCACCTACCTAATCCTAAGGGCACATGAGCACTTCAAATTTAACACATATTAGGTCAGCACAGAATATAAATCCCTTCTATGAACAAGAGGGCAATGGTTTGGTCCAACCAACTGAATCGGATTTCGAGTTCAACCACATCTATGACTCTTGAAAATAGAAGAATCTTGATTGCACGGCATCCTATAAAAAGTAAAACTATGAAAGTCAACGTGCTTCCCTATTCAAGGGCTACAAATTGGTTGAATTCGAAATCTGATTCAACCCAACCTCGTTGTACATGACCATTGTCCTAAACCCAAGGGATGGTTGAATGCCTTAACCTAATTCCAACTCTATAAGAAATAAAGGCTGCTATGCGCAGCGCTTTTTCTTCCTGCACGCCCAATAATAAAACAATAGGATGTGTGGATAGAAAAGTTATTGTGCACCCAGAAAAAATATTTTATTTAAAGAAAACGAAAATACAATTGATAAAAGTTTTGCGCACTTGACCATGAACGCACTTTTTCCTAAGTAATACATGTTTTGGATCTTATTAGACAACAACAAAACAAAATTTATCATTCTTACTTCGTTCATTAGTTGATGTGCAAATAAAAAAAATGGTGTGCAATTAACATGTGCAGCAAAAAGTGGCATGCGCATCTAAGCCAAAAAGATCACGTGAAATCACGCTCAAACTTGATTTTTGGGTCAATTTTTTCAGATGTACTACACATAAAATAAAAAGTTGACCATATGATGATAACGTGACCATGATGTCAAGAACCAGTGTGTGAAACATGTCAAGAACCATTGTATGAAACAAGGATCAAAATTTCGGCCGAAATGACCGAAATTTCGGCTGAAATTATCGGTTTTGGTCTCCACCGAAACGATAATTTGGACCGAAATTTCGGTCCAAATTTATATGGGACCCAAAATTTCGGCTAAAATTTCGACCAAATTTTCGGTCAAGCCCGAAACCAAACTTTTGATCCTTGATGTGAAATATAGGTGAGAAAAACGATCTCTATTGTCAATGATTTTTCGCATAGGTGGTCTCAAAAATTTGGTAGGTGCAAATAAAGGTTCTTCCTAAAGAATTTAAGGTCGTGTTTGGGATTACTCTTTAAAGCAAAGAGCAGCCCACTTACAAGAGCATGTTTAAATTTCTCATTTAAAGAGACCAAAATTCAGCTCTTTCACTCTCCAAATGAGCTAAGATCACTTACAGCTAAACACAGTCCCATACTAAAGTGTTTTGCGCCAGAATAGAATGCTCTTTGCCTCTAAAGCGCAATCCCAAACACTGCCTAAAAACCTGAAGTGGCTCAGCCGAACTGCGCCATACGAACTGGACTAAATCGTAAGCCCTAAACCAGTTTTAGGGTCCCTAGCCAATTGGGTAACCCTGGATCTAGACATTGTGTTACCACTTTTTTAGAATTGGGGTAGCTTTAAAAGCACCCACTGAATCTCTAGGGGCACCTAATTGATTTCAATCAAATGATACACATCACGATATAGATCTTGTTTCGTTCTGATTTTCCACCCAAGGGATCTTGAGATCATGGCAAACCTATTAGACGGCCAATTTTCAATTTCACATGTCACAAATCCCCAAAAATATAGCTCTAAAGTCACGTTTGCTTCAAAAATGAGAGCTTTTACTCTTTTAAGTTCATCTTGATTAATAGTATATAATAAAATATATTATATATAATTTTAATTTATTTTTATTTTTTTACTTTTTTTCCCTTATGGATGAATATCTCTATTGAAGTTTGCTCGCTCGCTCTCTCTCTCTCTCTGCCAGGGCCAGCCCTGGTGCAAGGTCCATTAAGCGACTGCCTCAGGCCCTGAATTTTTGGGGTCTCCAATTCTTGTAATTCTTTATGAACTATTAGTTAACATAATTTTCAATGTTCTAAGTTAGTAAATTAGGTCAATGGGTTAGTTGGTTTTTTTTTGGTTTTTTGAGATGGGGTTAGTTGGTTA
The DNA here is from genome assembly GCA_021018995.1 of Chloranthus sessilifolius. Taxonomy (NCBI): domain Eukaryota; kingdom Viridiplantae; phylum Streptophyta; class Magnoliopsida; order Chloranthales; family Chloranthaceae; genus Chloranthus; species Chloranthus sessilifolius. The sequence continues at coordinate 46,008,987 of CM037589.1, read as the reverse complement.
AGATACTTTGTTGTTTTACTTTTTCCCCAATAGGTTATGGGTTCAACTCTTCTTAAGGCTCATAGTTGCATATTTTAAATGGGTCGGATCGGGTCTCTGCCGAGTCAATGTTGATCATAGGTCGGATCACCTCACTGGGTTAAGTTGGCCTTATGTATTGATCCAGTGGATTCTCTGGCCCCATTTTGATTGGACCGATTTTTTTTTATCAGATCATTTATATATATACAAATTTTTCTTTATTAAATGATCCAACTTAAAACAAAGATCGTGTTCTCGTTAGAGCTCATTTTTTTGCAAATGACCTATCATTTGGATATACTTGAGAGTTATCCAATGAACCTATTTATGGAACGTTTTAAAACTGTTAAAATGTTAAAAAATGACAGGAAAGATTCAGTGGCAGTGGCAGTTAAAATCCCAAAACATATCACAATGTTATTAGTTGGGTTAATCGATCCCTTCTACTATTTAGCTTTGCTCTTGTTGTGTTTTATTTTCCTTTAATATATATTTTCATTAACTTATTAGTTATATTTTCAAATTATAAGCAGTAGAATGAAATATGTATATATTCATAATCTAGGAGCAATCATAGTGACAAATTTCAATTTCGACAATATTTCGGAAAAAAATCAAAAAGTTTTGAAAAAATTTCGGGGAGTACAAAAAATATTCTATATAAATTATATTTAATATTTACAATTTTTTATTATTTATTATACCAAAGCGGCTAAAATTAAAAGAAAATTCATTAAATTTGACAAAATTTCGTTAATTTTGCTAAAGTTAATAAAATTTGGCGATTTCAGAAAAATGATCGAAATTTCGCTGAAAGTTACATCTAACTTCTATTTTGTTAAGTTTCAATGGAATTTTAGAAAATATTAGAGAAATTTGTCATTGTGGGAGAAATGAGTATTATTTTATTTGGTAACAATAGTTGTGGGAAGAAAAAATTTGAATTAATATGAAGGAGGGCCCCATTTTAGGAACTCGCCTTGGGCCCCCAAAGTCTCATGGCCGGCCCTGCTCTCTGCAACCATATATTAAATCTCTTTGTCACTTGTGTCAATGAACAACTACTAACACGACAATTGACCAACACCCATGCTCTTAATCAATATTTAACACATTAAATTTAAACATTTTTTTCTCCAATCGATCTATTAAATCCAAAAGGATTAAGGGATTAAAAGATATTAGAGCATTCATTTATTAATTTTCATTAAAGCTTTCATCTATTAAAAAAAATAGATAATGTTTAAAACAACATTAGGAATTTTTTTTTTTATAATAAAACTTATTTCGCTAGATGCTCGGCTCGGCCCGACTAGAGCTTGATAAAGCCGAGCTAGAGATTAGACTTTTCATGTTCGAAGGGCCTAGAATCAAGTTCCAACTCAGCTCGTATAAGGTAGAGCCGAGCTAGAGCTGACCCAAGCTCGGGCTCGGCACGGCTCTGTTGCAGCCCTAGTGGAGGCTGAGTATAAAATGTAGCAAATCAAATATTCACAGGAAATATTGTTCTAAATTTAGGGATAATGGTTCCTGACTAACATTTAAACACCAAACGTGTCTAAATGATCTTATTTGTAGGCTTTTGATCTCACACCATTAAAATGTGTCATATTATTGTGTCATGTGGTGCACATCTGCGAACAATCCAATTTGTCCAAGTGACAATTCATCCGTTTGATAAACTGTAATATCAGCCATTAAAAATAAGAACAACGGTTGAGATTAGAGTGCACAAGATCGAATGGTTAAAATCTTCAAAGTAGTGTATTTTTTTGGCACATTCTTCTTCAATGTATGATATGCCAATTTTTGGGTATGGAAGAGCCACATCTTTCATCAATAATGGTGTATCAGGTCCTTAAATTTATCATCATATCCAAAACTAGAAACACCTCTGATGTGCCACCCGTATAAAGAGAAGGTTTTGCAGCGATTCAATTATTCCAAGAAGTACCACTTGTCCATAATTTTTAGCAAACACATTGCATGATTTTAAAAACTAGGCCCGGACTTGGCAGGTTTACAAATTCGGGCCAGTCTTGGACTGGGTGCGATCCGGGTCAGGTTTGGCTACTCAAGCCCGATTATACTATAGGAAAAGGTCAAGACTGGCCCGAATTCAGTATCAGGCTAGGCTCAGGCTGGTTATTGGTACGTCTGATTATTTTACTCTAAAAACAAGGCTCGAATCCATCCCGGATACAAAATTGAGCTAGGTTCAGCCAAAGTTCTTCTGCGCCCAGATTTATTATTTAAGCCCATACCCGACCCAAACTTGGCCGGAAGCCCATCCCATTGATAGCCCTAGCCAAGGATCAAAATTTCAGCCAAAGTTTCAGTTTCTGGCCGAATTTTCGGTTTCAGTCAAACCCGATACTGATATTTTACCCAAAATTTTGATCCTTGGCCCTAGCTATATCTCGCAGTTTGTTTTTATCCAATTCAGAACACAACACTAGCATAAAACCATCAAATTTGCGCCACGCCCGGGCACACTTTCATTGTAACAGTGGTAATGTCTGAACGAAATTGAGTCTATCTAAGCGTGTGCATAAAATCTATTGAAAGTTATGAGAGATTTACACAGCTGCTGTAGATTTTAAACGCCCTTGACTGTGTTAATTCACACGATGGAGATGTTTTTTCATCTCAAATTTTTAGATCATGACCTTCAAATTACATGGAACACATGATGAAACTACATGGCTTTTATCCCAAAAAGTGATCTGCGAACCAAGTACCTGGCGCTGCGTCCAATTACCTAATACCAACACAATCTTTCATGGGGCCATTTTTGTTTCCATATGATGGGTGATATTCCATATCAGAGCTGAATGGTTTGGATTCCATCACCCAAATTTAATATAGAATCAACCACATACGCAGAAGAAATTTTACCTATAACAGGAGCATATGAGGTATCTTTGGGGTCAACGAAATCTCCAGATGACACAATCGGGCCTATTAGCACAATGGAAGGTTGACAATATTGCAACTTCGAGGTCACAGGTTCGAGCCCAGCTCACCTTTTTTTTTTTAAAGGACAGAAAATTGATGATACCTGTGACTTTTGAATTAAAACTATCACTCATCCAATGGTACAAGAGACATTCAAGTCTTGACCACAATGAATCTACCCGTTTTAAGCTCAGCAGACCTCACATTCTTCTGAGCTTTAGGCTTCTTACCATCTGGAGTCTTCTGTGATGGAGGCTGATTAGCAAAGTGCCCAATTCCTCTACACAATTACACCAGTGAATAGCTTTCCTAGACTTTTGATCCTGCCCTTTTCCTCTTAAAGTTCGTCTTGCCAAGCATAAAAAATGTGATGTCAATCGAGATGGGATTCCCAACTCGGAAATCTCATTCAGATGCCCCGTAGCTGAAGTACCATGATACTTACTAGCACCCAGATGTGGCTCTTGAAAGTACCAGAAAACTTGATCTCCAAAGAGTCCATTTTTTTTGACTGAGCCAACATGCTCATTAGTCACAAAAGATAATTTGTCATCTCGCACAATAAAACAGCGCTACCAACTGATCAACATGATCCACTTTATGAAATTCTCTCGCTGGAAACGACACATAAAACTCTTGATGAAGAGGGAGAGGGAGTAGTTAGTACTTAGACAACCCGCTCGATCAGGATCACCTTAATTTTCCTCCTCCACGTCAGTCTCCAATTAAGAAAAAAACGGTAGTCTCCACACACAAGCTCATCCTCAGTCAAATCTCTAAAGAATTCATGTGCCCCCTAACAAACCAACAGAACCAAAGGCTCTAAAGCCTCTTACATAATACTGCCACTGACTAATGGACCAGCTTATGGCTCTGCTGCTAATAAAACTTGGATAGGTTCTACAAGATGCAGAATTCAATAAATAACCTATATTTTTGTCAACTAGCATCGATATAAGTTTCATTCCACACAGTATTAACATCCCTTGAATGATATATCATGCATAATATTATGTAAAAATTAGAAACTGATATGAAAGAAAAATTCTAGCATAAATGGATATAAATTATGCTCCATAAATAATCAGTATATGCGGTTTTAGTAGTTAAAAATTAATGCAAATTGCATAAATCTGTTAAAAATTTCTACTGAGTAATGCAAAACACATAAATCTGTCGGAAAATTCTACTAATAGTCTGTGCATCAATAATTAGGACATCATTATGCATGAATTTTGAGAAGAAATTGTCGGAATAGTAATTATGCTCTTAGCAACAATGATAAGAGCATAATTACTATTCATGCAGTTAAATTTCAATATGGCATTCTAAAGTGCTAAACCATATAAACCTGAAATAGAAAGCTTGTAAATGAAAACCAAACTCAGGTTTCATTTAGGTGTAGAAAATTTCAAAAGTAAAATACACTTCGTCCTGATAAAAAACCATTATTAGTTCAAACCATGACATCGGTAGTTTTAAGGGCTATAAAAAACTAAAAAATAAAAATAATAAGAAAATCAGTTTTTTACAGTGGCTATTAAAGCCACTGTAAAACCCATCAAAACATGATTCGAAGGTAGAGGTTCCACAAAAAATTTATAAAATTTGCTGCATTTTTGTGTTATAGATTACGGAGTGTTGATTTCTGTGCATAGATTTTTGGATGAACGAAACTTTTTTTTTTTTTCTGGTAAGTGAGCTTTGAGGTCACCCTCTATTAAGTACCTAGTCTCAAGTTGAACCTTGATTGACCCAAGTCACCCGACCTATTTACACCCTTTCGGCCTTTTGAGGTCAAGTGGGAGATGTTGTTGTGGGTTCCAAAAGGCTTTTTCCAATTTAGTTTTTTATGTCTGTCGATAAATTTGAATATACTTTTATTAATGAAATTGAAGACCTCTTATTTGTTATGCTTTCTCCCTTAAATAATAGATTGCCTATTTTTCTTATCGCTGGGTGCCTTCCATGTGCAATTATAAACTCTTGAGACTGCTTTGATTGATACCCTATTTAGAATACTTGGTGCTAGTCCGACTCGCAAACCTTAACTTCTCTTGGATAAATCCATATTCTCATAAATATAGCCCACTGCAGGCTTAACATTGCTATCAACCAAACAAAGTAGCTCGACAAAGGACCCGATATCTTCAAAGAATACAAGTTATTTTTATTGATTGATTTATTTATTTTTTATAGGTAAGCTGGGATTGAACCTGCGACCTAGAGGTTACAATATTGAGTTAATCCAAAAAGAGGCTTGCAAAATTCTCACACACCTCTTCCCTCGGCAACGTTTCAACCATTTATATTCATCTACCTTCTGAAGTGAACATAGATTGCAATCTATTATTTTGCTCGTGGACATGAAATTTACAGATGGAGAGGGGTGACAAAGGGCTGGGCTCAGGCCGGAAAAACCAATTAAAGAGGGCACGGCTCGGACTAGGCCTATTGGAAATTCAAGGAAACTTGTCGCAAATCGGGTAAAAACTAATCTATAAATCACTTTTCTCCGAGAATGTTCTCATCATGATTCCCAAACAACACTTTTTGTAGGATTGTGAATGAAAAGAGTAAATTCCCTTGCCATTGAAATAACCCATTTACCGATATCCATTTTTCCTTAATCCATCAGTGTCAAATTAAATCAATGAGAGACACAAGAAGTCCAATACAAACTAGGTCTTTCCTACAGCCACATAAGCGTACCTGTTATCCCACTTGGACAGTTACACAGAAAACTATTCAAAGTACACGCCTTTTGACTGACCCAATTATTTCACATAATAGTACACTTGTAGTTCACCCAATCTTTATTTTTTCCACTTCAATGTCTCTTTCTTAAAGGCTATTTCTTTTGCTAATTAACTCTCTCTCAATTCTAAGCAAATGATAATTACGTGGCTGCATACCTGGGCCAAATTGGCCTATTGCCTCAAGCAAAGTTTCATAACTATTCAAGTGAATGATATTAATTTACCCACTTCATGGAAATTACAGGCAATATACAGTCTTACCCTATCCTTCTCATCTTTTTCGGTACCTACTCTCCATTGTTGTTTGCTTTCCTCTGCTCTTTTGTGCGGCCTAAGGACCAGGTTTAAAAATCCATCCATAGGCTCCTTTGACAAAGCTTTCTGTACAGTATAAGACGATTCCACATCCACTTAAACAACTTCCTTCTTATTCTTTTGAATCATTATTTGTTCATCTTCCCCTCTAACCCTATAAATAATAGCTTATTATTTTAGTTTGATAATCATCTAAAAACTTCCTTATCTGCTTCTTTACATTATACCAGAACTTTATGACATTCAGTGCCATTTGTACCAACCCTAGCAAGATATTGTTTATCGCAAAAAAATCCCACCATTTTCCCGTGAAAATTGCACATAATCGCGTTCTTATCTCTAAGACGGCAAGATTATTCCCCTATTTCCAAACAGAATCGACTTTCGATGCTGTAGAAGTAGAAGACATTTTTAAAGCTTAATTTTTTTAAAATTTTGATGATTTGATCTCCCAAGATGTCTTGAAAGCCTCCCACAATTTGGATGATTTGAGGAGGAAAGAAACAAAATACTAATAATTATAATAACAATAATAATGAAGTTTAGGTTGATTTAGGTTACTTGGAGAAATTTAAAAAGCAAAAATCCAATTATCTTTGGATTTGATCTCAACTGAGGTAAAACTAACTCTAAAACACTTCAAATAATAAAAATATATCAATCTCCAAGCAACAATAATTGAATTGAATGGCAAATGACTGAAGAGCCCTTCAAAATAGGAATTTCAGCTTTTATTGTACTGAGTACAGTCCAAGACATGCCTAGGAGATTTGCCTAAGCCTAGCCAAGACACTCGACTAGTCGAGCATACACACTCACCTAGTTGAGGTCAAAGCCTTTGACCTCAACTAGCTTAGTCAATGCAAGAACCTCTCTCCGTGGCTTTGCCTGATGCCTTGGCAAGCTACACAAATGATCATAAAAACATTGATAAGAACATAAAGGGCTTTCTATAGATAGATAAAGAACTTAGAATGATAAATGGATAGATGAACTATCACTGATCCGCTACAGACTGAGCCATGACAGCCCCAGTTTTAGGTCACATGAAACATGTTATCGAGCAATCTGAACCATTAAGATGGTAGCTCATATATTTAACTCAAGTGGGCCCAAAAATCACTTTCATCGGGTAATTTGAACCGTCCAACCTAGGCACTCTAATATGGACGGTTGTTCATACTTTTTCATGGTTAATATTAAAGTGCATCAATTGGGTGATTCCAATCCCCTTGTAGGGGTTAACTTTTGGCTGAGACGTGCTAATGACGGGATCCTAGGTGGATTACCTGGATTGATCAAAGATGTATGCCAAATGGCATAAAATTGGAATGCCATGGCTCTACAGGGGTCTGGTCCATTACAAATTCATCATCACATTTCAATGCCATCGTTGTGAAATAATTAGTAGGAAGTGCAGATGAAAAATGGGAATAAGATGACAGCTTCATCAAATAAACCATATCTTACGTACCTTCTTTAGCTGGTATCCCCTATTTAATATAAAGGACATGGAAATAATAGTCTCTAGCAGCAGCCAATTGGCATGATCTTGAAGGGTGTCAAAGACATGATGCGCCATTGGGTGGTCCTGGACAAGGATGGCGCAGAGGAGGCCCTTTACTCATGGGACCTGGGGTAGGTCGCTGGCCACCTTCCGTCCCTTCGGGCTACTGTCGTGTTCGTGTCTGTTTGTTTTGTGGTGGGTCTCTCGTGCGGATCCACTTTCACTCGGATCGGTCGTTTTGTCTCTCCGTACTATTTCAGCTGCTCGCTGTTTTTTATATATTAGATGAACATTTACCGATTAAAAAAAAAATAGTCTCTAGCAACTCACCATCAGATATAACAAAAGTTGTGGAATAAAACCACATTATTTTTTTAATTAGTTTGGATTTGAATAAATGTGGAGGAAACTAACAACAAGAATTGTGAATCATCGCACTATACATACCTTTGAAATACCAAATCAAACTGTCAGAGATTATGTTATAAACTATGTACGTACTCTATGAGGGAATCAAGAAAACATATCTAATAGATCATTTTCTGTACAAGACAGAGGGAAAACAGTAGCTGATCATAATCAAGGACATTAATTATACAGTTGATTCATAGAGAATAAAAGTAATGCTGAGATTCCCAAATTTCTGAGCCCATTATTAAACAAAATTTTAAGAAACCATAACTACATAAATTATTGTTATAGATTACATAAGAAAACAACAGAATACAAAAATGGATAAACAGCCACCAAAAAAAACCAACAAGCAAGCACATTATTTAGTATTTGGGATCTAATTGTACCTGATAACCCTGTTACAATTATTTGGTATTGATGATGAAATCATGAACCACCAAAACAAATTTCAAGACCTCTGCCACCAATTGCAGCTATCAAGCATTGAAATCCAGATGACTCGAGCTCAGCAGTGACTTTATCAACAACTGTGCCTGATAACACTGCATCATGTGTCAAGGACCACATTGAATGGTAATTGAAGAGAGAATTTAAGGAACTTCCAACTCAACATGAGAGTTCAAGATCATAAAGCACTACAGAAGACATATCGGCACTTTCAAATACACTTAATAAAAATGCAGGCAAGTAGTAAGCACAAAGCTTTTCACCTCAAATACATAACAGAAGCAAAGCTATTAACTGACGAGAACTTAATGCTTGTTTTCCAGTCATTGAACACCACATTGAATTGTCACTTATGAGAATATGGTGCACCAAATCTTAAAGAGTATGGCATTAAAAGGCTGGAGAACATACATCAAAGCATAGGCCTATTACACGGTTAGTTCCACATCAGTAGAATATTAAACAGGGGTGTTGTCAATACATAGCGCTGGCAATAGGCCAGGTTCAGGCCAGGCCAGGTAAGTACGTGCCCAGACTGACAAACTTAATGCAAGCCCGAGCCTGTCCCGAGCCCATGATAGACCAATAAAGGCTACCCGAACACAGTCTGGAATAATTTCCCCAAGCATGCAATGCCATAATCCTAGCCCATTGTAACAACAGATACACTTCTATCGATGTGGGATTCAGTGCCACTGCGACATCAATAGCATATAAAGGCTTTGTTGGTTACAATTTATGAAGGCAATGCCTTCCTTCCTCAAACTCTTCTATTTATATTAATATAAATACAATAATATATTATATAAATATAATATGATGTATGTTATATTATATTAACATATAACATAAGTTAAAAAAAAATTATCATAAAGTTAACAAGGACTAAGGGCCCAATGGGGTTTGTGAACCAAGGCTTGGCCCTGGCTCGAAGATAAGTTGGGTTTAAAACTTAGGCTCGATGAACTGAAATTGCTAGCCCAAGCTCAACAGATTGACGAGCCGGCCTCTTGCCACCCTACTAAATCCAACTGCAACTCGCATTTGACTTTCTCAATCAATGGAATGGAACAAAGAGGAAAAATAACCATAAAAAACTAGAAAAATAAAGGAAAACGGTACTTTCTCATATCCGGAACTTCCCGATATAAAATAATATCAGTCATCTACTGGTCATGTCAACTTTGTAGGTTAGATTTCTTATCGATATAAACAATTGTTTGGACTTTGGAGTAATCACTGTCATTTTTTTATTGATTCGGATAAAATGTGTTCCCATTTGAGACGAGAAGCATAACTACTTTATCTGTTTTCTTTAGTTCACAGATTTGGCATATTTCAATATTTTCAAGATTTCTAGCAACTGCCTATTGCACCAAAAAGTAATCTCAAAAAATCAAGGGCCAATAAGCAAGAGTATCGACAAGGTATTAGAATTAAAGGTTAAACATCAAACCCTTCAACTGTTAAAAATGACTGAAAATAAGGATAGTAAATCTCAGGTCCTGACTGGTTTTCTAATAACTTCTCAAGAAACGTGCCAAACGGGGATGGAGTTTCCCTACACAAACACCCATGTGGCATTCAACTTGTTTACTCAGACAGGTAGACAGCCTTCCAAAGAAGCAGTTGGTGACCTCTGCCATAAGCTGCACCTAGGCCCCAACTTTGCCGCCTCTGCCCCACTTAGGGAGGGTGAACGCCTAGGCCTAGCCCGCTTCTGCTTTATCCCTCTTGGGCATCATAAGGAGAGATACTAGATTTCTAGAGAGCACTTAGGGCCTACTAAGGACTGCTACAAGGTATCAAGTGAGATGATAAACACTGCAATGATTCATTTATTTCTTTAAACAACCATAGCTACGGGTTGCGATTTCAACCCCTGACCTCAAATTACATGTGCAGCACCACTTGAGCTAAGACCCAATCCCTTAAGAACCCCAATTTACTAATCTTTTATAGACTAATCAGAAAGAAATTAGAACAAGTCACTATCTTGAAAGTTTCCCTAATTTTTTTACAACCATATCAAATCAACTTTAGATTTGGCCATTATTGACCAATAAATGCCTTTAAAATCCAAAAACTCTAAAAATATAATAGTATCTTTCCAAACAAATGATTTACTTAGTATTATTATTTGTCTGTTTAATTTGTTAATTGTTGCTTCCTAATCGTGGTTTGTTATTTATGCTTTCAATCTACAATTTTACATGATGGTTGATACGTAATAAGTAAATAATCACGTCTTTATCATTATTTGTTATTCTCACATATTTAATATTTACTATAAATCCTCTCTATAGATTAATATAACAAGTAAAAACTAATTGCAATATTAGCAGACCTCACTGCCTAGGCTCTGCTTAGTTCCAAGGGTGGCCTACCACCTAGGCCTCGCTTGACACATTTAATAATGGTGACCTTGATGATTCCTACCAAAATCGACCTTCAATATGGATTCTTCGACAATGTTTGCTCTCGCTGAAGTTTAGATTAAGGGAATAATGCTAGCACTTGTTAATAGATGCCACCATGCTAGCAATGACGAATACTTCCTTTGAGTAGTCTTCAAGCACCTAAATTGGATAGGACTCCACTGAACCTGAGAGCACCGTAAACTTTAAATTTCTGGCCGTCCAACTTAACTTGGGTTTGATACCAGCTGCCATAAGGTAGGACTCTCACAACACTCCAACTTGCATCTACCCATAGGCGGATCAGTTTGCCTTACAGGCAAGTGGCATTGACTTTAATGAATCCTGACCAAAATTCGACCCTTGATGCGGCCTCACCATATGCTGACAATTGGAAAATATAACATTGATCGTTAATGGGTTACCGTTAATATGCTCACATTTAACAGCTAGAGATAAAAAGGGTAGAACTGCTCAAATAAAAGAATAATTGTAATAAAAAAAGATAAGCTCCTATGTAATATAATCAAGGATAATAAGATTAACTGCAGCTAGAACGGTGTCATATCTTTATGTTGGAGCAACTACACACTAGCCAATTTACCTCTTTGTAGATAAGATGCATAATTACAAGCGTGCATGAGCCAAATTTCACCCATGTGAATGTAGAAACATAAGGAAAAGTTGAAAACCACAAAGGGCTGGTCTGACATGCAGACACCTTGTAATTTGATAACCAAATAACACATGAGCATCAGATGTCTATATTTCTGTAGAAAATTTCAGCTTTATCAGGTCCATTCCTTCTTCTTTTCTTTTTTGGATCGGGTAAGATGTAGATTCCATGAAAAACAGAAAGTTACATCCAGATCAAAAGCTAAGCGAGGCGCGTAGCGGAGAAACGGGAAGTCCCGAAAAAAGAAAAAAAAAAGGAACAAAAAGAAGCAAAAAGAAAAAAAACAAGGGGGCAAACCTCTAGAAAAGAGAGCCCGAAACAAAACATTACTTCTTCCCCTTCAGCGCAAACCAGGTCTCCGGAAAGGAACAAGTCTTGAAGTTTTTGCCCATTGAAGCCCACAGAAGAATACTGTAGCTGATCTCTGTGATGACACCATGCAAATTTCTTCTAAGACCTTTGAAGATTCACATGTTGCACTCCTTCCATACCACCCAAAAAACTCTTACCCTTTTGCAGCTGATTAGAGATGAAAGAATCGGCTAGGATATCTTTACAATTGTTCGGGAAGCAGCCCACGAGATCAGGTGGGGTATGAAGAAATTCAAAATGGGCTGGGTTGTTGTAAGGGTCGATTCGCAGCAGGAGCACATAATGCATCTATTGGGAGTTAATAATCTTCTCTTACTAAGCGTACGGACCTTCATGATGCGATTCCATGCTGCACACCATGAGAAAAATACACCCTTAGTGGTGCTTTTATTTTCCAAATTCTCGTCCATGGTTGACTGATCAAAGCTCTTCTACACAGCTGGTTATAGAATGATTTAACAGATAAAATGCCCTTATGATGTGGTTTCCAGATTCTGCAGTCTTCAGCCTGAGTCCTGATTTGAATTCTCTATTACTAACCCAAAATAGTACAAAGTTCGTCAATTTCCTGCTCTTTGAGATGCCTCCTGACTTGAATATTCCACTATGCCCGAGTCCTAAACCCTCCACATCCATTTACTCATCCGAGCCATGTTCGTCAGTTGAATACTTCTTATAACAAGGTCACCTTCCTTTTTGGCAAGACAGACCGTGTCCAACTTCTTGAGATGGATATTTTTATGTTATTCTCCCCCACTCCATAAAAACTTTCCCAATCTACTTTCTATTTATGAATGACCCCAGCTGGACATCTAAACAATAAAAGGTATTAAATAGGGATATTAGAGAGAGCATTCTTGATGAGAGTGACTCTGCCCCCAAACAATAACAACTTCCCTTTCCATTGCGCCAACTTCTTATATATCCTTCCAGTGAGCGGATCGCATAAGGACGCCTTCCATTTGCCAATGGGCAAGGGAAGGCCCAGGTATGAGGTAGGGAGAGATCGGGTGTGACATCTGGAATAAGTCGCCTGGTCTTTCAACAAAATTTCCCCACGTGCACTCCCAAAGGGGAGGTTTTGACAAGATTGACCTTTTGTCTAGTAACCACTTTGAAGCGGAATCCAGATGTGGGCATTGGAATTGCGACCCGACTAGAAGAAGGAAATTCAAGAGAAAGTGGACCCGCCAATGGATTTTAAAAGGCCTCTTAAAGAAGGGTTGAAGACCTATGTGTATGTGTGGGACAAACAAAAAAACCCTATTCTAGGAAAAAGCACACATGAGAAGAGAAAAGAAGAGCCTTTGCCACAACTCGCGCACGCGAGATTGACCTCTTGGGTCAGATTTTGACATGCGCTTTCGCGCACACGACATCATGTCTCGTGTGCACGAGCTCGTCTGCAAGTCTGTCTAAGTTTAACTTGCTTTTGATTTCTGCGATTTTGTCTCAGTTTAGTTTCCTTTTTATTAGGATTCTTTTGATATTGCGATTTTCTTTAGGTTTAGTTGTCTCTTTGGCTAGGAGTCTTAATGTTTGGTAGGTTAGGTTTTATAAAGTATGTACAAAGCATTGTAAAGCCTCTTATGAGATAGTTAATGAATATTGGCAATTTTCCTTTGGTGTGAAGCCAACAATTTCTTTGGTGCGATTCCAAAGATTTTTTTATCTCCTCATTTATTCTTCTTTAATTTTTTATTTCATTCCGAGAATCAAAAAACCCTAATCCTATCGCGCAAGATTTACTCTATTTTAGGGTGTTAGCCTCTTTCTTTTTTTTTCCCTACATCACACTTGGAAGTATCTTAGAATCAATTTAATGTTACACAAGTAGATCTTCTTGTCATCACAAAATAAGAGGGATTCCTCCACAAATTTCATGTGTAATAGGCTCCACGTATCCGGGTAAGTAAAAGCCTTTACCAATCCCAACACTTCTAGTGAGAAATTTACTCAGAGCTTCTCCCACGAGGTTAAATAGGAAAGGGGACAAGGGGTCCCCTTGACACACTTGGAAGTATCTTAGAATCAATTTAATGTTATAGAAGTTGATGTTATTGTCATCACAGAATAAGTGGGAGTCATCCGCAAATTTAGATGTGCAATAGGCTCCACGTATCCGGGTAAGTAGAAGCTTTCAATGTCCAAAATCTCAACACCTCTAGTGAGCAGTTTACTCAGAGCTTCCCCCACGAGGTTTGAATAGGAAAGGGGGCAAGGGGTCCCCTTGACACAACCCTCTAGAACTCGAGAAAAATCTGTTAGGAACCCCATTAACAAGAATGGAGAACATAGGAGAGGAGATTCACGCCCTTATCCAAGCTCACCACTTACTTCTGAAACTCATCCTACTAATAATGAAATCAATATAGGCCCAATTAACCCTATCATAGGCCTTCTTTGTGTCTAGTTTACAAATTAGCCTTGATTTTTCTAACTTGTCTGAAGTGTATGCATTTGTGAGCGAGCGCTACCCCATCTAAAATTTGCCTCTAGACAATGAATGCGCATTGGGTAAGACAGTGAGCTTCGCCATGACTAGCTTTAGCCTATTGGCGAACACCTTCACCACCACTTTATACATGTTGTTGACCAGGCTAATAGGTCTAAATACACTTATTCTCACCCGGAGGTCTTAGGGATGAGAACAATAAAGGTTGCCCCAGCCCTCTTATTAAGATGAGATTTTCTATGGACTCCTAAAAACTGCCATTAAATCCTTCTTTATGGTCAGCCAAAAGTGCCGATAAAATTTGAGCGTGAATCATCTGGGCTAGGAGCCTTATCAGCCTCTTCCTCGAACAAAACCTTATCAACTTCCTCTGCACTGGACGAAAGTTCCAATGTAACTTTTCCCTCATCCAAATTTTACTAACCTTCACACCCCCAACGGTTGGGTGACGTTGCCACTCTTCTTCATATAGAGTTTTGAAATGATGAACTATCAGTTCTTTGATTTCCTCATCCATGTATCTTTGACCCTCCACCATTATTATAAAGAGTTTTTAGCTCATCCCTCTCATGGCATTTGTACGAACTAAATCCCATTGATTCCTCTTTCTTATTGAGATCCCCAATACGACCATGGGTCAAAATATCGTTCGATACCGATACGAATCGGACAATACGTATCGATTTTGGACCTCACCGATACGGTACATTCAAGGTACCGTATCGATGCCTCATACAAAAATCCAAAATTTCGGATGATACATTGGAATGTATCGTCTGATACCGATACGTATTGGATTTGGGGCTGGACGATTCGTATCATTTTCCTGAGATTTTAACCCATGAATACGACCAATAGTTTCCTCCTCTACTTTAAAATTTCACCAAATACTGTATTATTCCATAGCTTTAACACATCCTTCAATCTTCCCAATTTGGACAAGAAGACATAATCGGCATTCCCATGGATATTCCAAGATTCCCACTTATCCTTGATCAATTTAGTGCAGCCTTCATCTCACAACTAGGCTTCCTCAAATCTAAAAGGCCTAAACCCCCATCCTCCATCTTTGGTAATAAAGAGGACTGGAATGTTGATGCTCTTCGTACCTATATTTGGAAATTGGTTCTCCCACTCCACTAAACAAACAAATCTATCCAATCTGCATTGAACTGGGTAATCGCGCTCATTAGACCACATATATTTATATCCTCCCTAGGAAGGTCTATGAGTTCAGCCTCCCCCCTAAAATGAGAGAAACCTTTCATACTCTGGTATCAAAACTCGGCTGATACTGATGTGTATCAGCGACATGTATCGGTTTTGTCGAGAATTGATACCGATACCACCCCGATACAGTATCGGACTAGTATCAGTATCGGATTGATACAGGTCAATATCGGCCGATAGTCCGATACTGCCTCGGTATCAGCTGATACTGACCAATACAAATAGTTTTTATACATTTTTTTGACTTTATAAAAAAATAAAAATATTGGCCGATATGGTATCGGCAATGCTATATCTGCATCGACCGATACGTATTGGTCGTATTGGTCCAAGATGGACCAATACTCGATACCAATACCAAGTCTGACACGTTGCTCATGCTACATGTGATGTGTGTTCTATCAAAATTTTCCTCGATAAATATTGACATTAAAATTACCCCCCACTAACCAAGCCACGTCCCACCTTTTGCCAGCTAGCAGTTCATTCTAAAACCCATCTCTAAGAGCCGGATCACTTGGGCTATAAACAACAGTAAAAGCCCAACCAAACTTGTCTTGCAAGTAGGAAAAGAGAACAAACACTGACCTCCTTCACACATAGTCCTATCTTGGAGACCACAAATTTATCCCGTATCACCACGATACTAACCCTTGTGCCCATGGCATCGAGTGCCAAGTTCTCTCATTTATTGCCTACAGTCACTTTCCTGATGAGTTTGCAATCACATGGATCCCACTTCATCTCTTGAAGAGTGATGACATTAAGGGGGTATTTACAAATCAAATCCTTCACCGTGGAACATTCCTCATCAATATCTAACCCTCGAAAGTTCCTAGATAAAAAATTTAAGGCCATAGGGAAAACCGACATCTCTCATTGACAACCAAACCCCAAAAGCCCTTAGATGTCCATTACCCCTTTTCTTTACCATATTTTTTTTATAGGTAAGCATGGGATTTGAACCCCCTGACCTCAACGCTACACGCTTGAGGGCATCACCACTAGGGCAAAGGTCCAATCCCCTTTTCTTTATCGTAATTTACCATGCACTTGCGTCTTTTGAGCTCGAGAGAACCTTTGCATTTAATATCACAATCTTTCTTATGGCTTGGTTCAGGAATTTCCTTAGCTGCAAAAAGGGATCTCAACTCATTTACGAATCCCTGGAATACCAGTCCATATCTTCTACAGATGTCGTGTACATCCTTTTCAATGAGCAAGTTCAGATCTTCATGCAAAGTTAAGGCAGATATTCGACGCATTAGGTTTGTCGACGAAGTGGATAGAGAGGCTTCATTGTTGGATGTCATTTCCTCAATTGCCTCCCTTTTTTCTTATTTTCAAGTCTATCTTCATACTCCAAGATTCACTCTTCCCAGATTGGGAGTTTGGATTCCTTACTCGACTATCTGCCTCCCCATTTACCTTGGACGAAGTAATTTGCAATGATCCCTTGTCACACCTTCACTGGGGATTGGTATCCATTTGGGCCCTGCAAACCGACCCAAATAGGAAGCCCAACTTGTCGTATGGAGATATACCTATCACCCCATTGGCACTTCTTCTTAGGTCACGTGACCACTGGCTATTTACTAGCTTGAGGGCTTTCAACGATGGATTTAACACAATTTGAAATCTGTTTCTCAACACTTCCTTGTGACTCTTTGTGAGTCTCATTGCGCCTTTAAGATGGGACACGTCGGCATGCCACCTCACGGACTCCTCCTGATTATTAATGGGATTTAAAGGTTCCTTGCATCCATTTTGAATCAGAAAGCGCGCTGTTTCCACATGTCGGTTTCCTATGTTATATTTCAATTCTAGATCAATTCCATTCTTTGGATCAACACGAATTGCAGAATCATCCCTGACAGTCTCACTGATGCTAGCCTCACCGTCCTCTTCGTGGATGGGAGTTCTATGAATGCTACTAGGGTTACCCGGCTTCGACTGCCTGTTTGATGCCCTTTCCCACGGATTGGAGCTCCAAATTCCTTAGAAAGGATATGATGGGATCGACCTCCCTGCCCTTTGCGCTCCTATCAGCTAGGGCTGCGTATGGCATAGCTCTAGCAGCAACCTCCCTGCTCTCTACTAACTCCCTACTAGAGTAAATAAAATCTGGCCTGGCAAGGAATGAGCAGAGAGGATGATAGAACTGATGAATAGGTAAATCTTGCCATGCAAGGAGTTATCAAGGAGAAGGGGTACCTGCTAAAGCAGGTAACATGATGTTAGTAAAGAGAATAGGAACCTGCTAAAGCAGGTGAACTCTGCTATGGCAAGGGCTAGTAGGGAGCTATGCCATACGCAGCCTAGATCACTCTTCTCGTCCTCTCGATCCATCGAAGCTTTCAGCTACACAACGATGGGCTTTGGCACTCGACCTCCACCTCGATTGCCAGCATAAACCTAAGCCCATTCTCCGAAATCCACAAGATGCATGGTATCACAATCGAGGCTTGATCTTTAGTCACACGAACGATAAAATTTTCAAATGCAGTTGAATGACGATCTACCTTCACCAACCTTCCTGACTATTTACCAATCACTGCAAAAGTTGCGTCACCTCAAAGATGGAACAAGCCCCTTATTCATAGTTTCATACCCAACATTCAGCTTTAAGTTCTTCGCCAGAGATCCCAATAATGTTGTGGGCACAGCTGCTGAATGCCCTATAAATGCTTCCCAACCTCCCATTGATGATAGGTTTGTCCCCCCCCCCCACTAGTAGAGAGTTTAGGATCCGTTCTCCCCGGGTCCTTTTTCTCTCTAGATGAAGCCATTAATCGTGTTTTCACCACAAACCTTCCCATTGCATCTCTCAGCGAATCTGAAGTTCCAGTTGCCACAAGAGAGACACTTCCAGTCTCCTTCCACAACTGGAAACCAGTTTCCCTTTCATTTCGGCAAGTTCTCCTTTTCCAATCAGCTATTTCCTTCTCCAGGTTATCAAACAATCTCTCTTGCCACCTGGCATTTCGGATGGCCTGCCAGTCACTCCAGTTCTCCTCCAAACATGATCTCTTTGTGACCTGCTAGTTCTTCCAAATGCTATCTCTTTCCCCAAGATTTGAAAGGGTGGTTGCATCAGCTTGTGGTCAAAAGGACAGGAAAATGAGACATTGGTTAATAGGTATGTCATAGACATCAAAAGAGTATGATTTTTTTTTTTTTTATATAGGTATGCTGGGATCGAACCTGCGACCTTGAGGTTGCAATATTGTCAATCTTCCATTGTGCTACAGGTCCAAGCCCAAAGAGTTTACGATTTACCATGGTGTATAGGTATTTCCTTCTTAAATTTTACCAAATTGAAAAAGGAAAGAAAAATAAATCAACAGTATAAGGATGTGAAAAACAGAATAATGTAATATTTATTGGAATAAAGAAATTTTTTTTAAACAACAGAACGAGATAGCAGTTCCACAAGATATTTATTAACAAGTACTTTCGAACATTGCAACAAGCAGCACCTAACAGTCGCTAACAAAAATAACCTCAGCTAGTGAAAGGAGGCTAAAAAGGATAGAGCAAACATGTGTTTGAAACCTCAGTAACCCATTCAAAGTTACAAAGGAAGAGTGAATTCTTCAGCAAGATCCAACATTATTATAAGATATTAACTGACATAAAAACTGAAACTTAGGCTATATGCAAAGATTATTAATGCTCAAAACAGAAAAATAAAATAATAATAGTAATAATTGGATACATGTGGGTAACAACGTCAAAACGCAGCCGCCGCCACCAGCCCCTGTTAACTTTGAAGATAACTTGTACTTCAAAGTTGTCCGAAGCACGGTTTCTATTGAGGCATGGCTGACCCCCATGCATTGGAGTAACCCCTGATTCATTTCGATTAGCTCTTCTAGCTTCTCTTCCTTTTCCGTATCAGAGAGATCAAGAGACTGGATAATGGAAGCTAATTCCTTGCTGATGGAATCCACGGCAGTAAATACAGCAGCCATGGCATCTGGGTGCCTAAATGTTCTCTCAGAAACACCAGCAACTAATGCCTTTGTGTTCCTCCCGACATTTGTGTTCGTGACGAGCATTCTAAGTGGCATACTTGATTTTATGCGAGTCAAGTTCCCCGACCTGAACATGATCATGTTCCCTGTTACATAAAGTTTGATTTAATATATCTTCAATTAAAATATGAACAAGAGACAAAATATAATAACATGATGTTGCAACAAAAACAGGAATTAATGTTCAAACATAAAGCACAATCAAACAAAAAAAAATGTTGGCAACTCTCTGCATCAAGTCCGCAGTGGATATAATATTATCAATCTATGGATCACGTATTATTTGTTTCCAGAATGAGTTTCATAATGCTTAAACAAAGTGGTCAATAACGAAAGATCAATTCATCAAATGCAACTACCACTAAAAATTATGACGTACCAAATGTGCTTACAGTATTATCAATCCCTGATGGCCTCCCATGAATTATTTTTTCACCTTCAAAAGCCCACTTGTTCACCAAATCAAGCTCGCTCTCCCCAAATGTTAACCAATCATGGTGGTTGAAGTCTAAGCTCGCCGCACTCAACAATGCAAGCAAAGCTGCTGATATCGAGACACAGAATGCAGCAGATGAACCCAAACCCGAACCCAGAGGAAGATCAGAGGTAATAGTTACTGTAGCAGGCTTAAAACTGAAAAGAATATACAACAAAATTAAGTAATCAATAGAGTGAAAGAAGAAGAAAAATGAGACATTGAGAACAATTTTAATCCAAATAGTGTATACCCTTGGATTGAAATGTATAGCCAAAGGAAGGCAGAAACTCCAGTAGCAAGACCAAGTTTTGCTTCAGGAATATTCTGTTCATCAATGAGACTGAAAATAGATTTCATTGAATCTGGTGAGCAAGACCGTGGTTGGGATGGATGAACAACCAAATCAGGGAATGTCTCTTTGATTCTTATAATGGGCCATGAAAATACTAATCCCATATCTTTAAGATTAAGTTCCAATACCCCATCATCAGTCTCTGCAGGAAAACAATTATTACAGTTGAGAAAGTAAATTGCTGTGACCAGAAAACTCACATACAAATGACATTGATTAATATTTATAGTACAGGTATTCATTATGCTGTCCAGAGAATAAAATGAGAAAAACTGCAGGGGGAAAAACCCTAAAACTAGACAATTAAAACAGGTAATCACTAAATAGGTTGTCTTTCTTTTAAGGTAAGGAAAGCAATAACAACAAATGAATAGAAGAAACAAAACCACAACCACACGATAGAATAGGCATTTAGAACATTACTTTTGAGGATCATTTTTTCATCATTAGAAACAGTCATCATCAGTTCATTACTTTTAAGGACCCATCATTTGTTTTTCTAACTCTGCCATTGTGGGTCCCAAGTTCGAATGAGAAAATAGGGTTAGCATTAGGTTGACAGCTGTTAAATCCCTATGACAAGATCTATTATAAGACGCATTTTGCGGCGTCCCATGGTAGCGACGTGTTGCAACAGATCCTGGTTGTAGTGAAAGTAGGCAAGGGTTGGCTAGGGCATCCCCTCTTTTAACAGACGCACTATAACAGATCCTGGTTGTAATGAAAAATGGGCAAGGGTTGGCTAGAGTGTCTCCTATAAGTGAGCGCTACAACAGAACCATTTGTAGCGAGAAGTACTAGGGTGTTTCATGTAAAAAACGTGCTACAACGGAACCCAATTGAAATGAGAAATAGGCAAGGGTTGGCTAGAGCGTTTCTTGTAAGGGACAATCAGCAACAATATCAAATTGTTATGAGTAGTAGGTTAGGGCTCCCACATCAACATAGATATGTGTGGGCATATCCAAAAGCTAAGTATGGCTTCTTGGAATGTAGGTACATTAACTGAGAAGAGTGTTGAGCAGCTAAATGTAATTAGGAGAAGGAAGAATAGCGTAACGTGTTTACAAGAGACAATGGAAAGGAGAGAAGGGTAAGGACCTGGGAGAAAGGTTCAAGCTTTACTACTCAAGAAAAGTAACTATCACAATGGGGTAGGCATTGTAGTGGATAGAGATTTAAAGGATAAGATTGTGGAGGTCAAGAGAAAGAATGATCAGATTATCATGGTAAAAAGTATTTTTTGGATAAGAAAATATTGGATGTTATTTAGTGTAAAAACGAGAACTTTGGCAATCTATGGATGAACTAGTATAAAGTAGTCAAAAGCATAGTAATTGAAGGTGACTTAATAGACACGTAGGGTGAATGAAAAACAAATATGAAATGATACATCAAGGATATGATTTTGGGGAAAGGAATGAGATGGGGGAAGTTATCTTTGATTTTGCTGAAGCTTTTGATCTGGCAATCGCAAATACCTTTGTCAAGAAGAAAGACGAGCATCTTATAACTTTCACGAGTAAATCAAATAAATTATATCTTATTAAGGCAAAGAGAGTGGGCAAACTACAAGAATTGCAAGGTCCTCCCAAGAGAGAGTCTTTCGACGCAACATAGATTGATAGTTTTGGACGTTCTGATCAAGATCCAAGTGGCTATAAAGATGGCAAAGGATCCCGAAAAATAAAATTATGGAAATTAAAAGCATATTAACAACCTTTAAAGGGAAAACGAGTGACCAAAAAGAATGGTGGTGGTAAGAGGATCCAAATGAGATGGGGGAACAAGTAGCGCAATGCCTTAAATGAGTTGCTAAGGAGATGCTCGAGGAATCTAAAGAAAAGGTGTACTAAAAGAAACATGGTGGTGGAATCATGGATCAAAATATCGAAATTCCGATATGTATCGTCCAAACCTCCAGGACGATACGTATCGGGTATCGTTCGATACATTCAATGTATCGGCAATACATTGAATGTATCGTTTTGATACTCTTTTTTTCAAAAAAATCCCAAAAAATACTCTAAAAATTAGAAAAATTATATTTAATGGTTTTCTATTTATTTCAACTTTTTTAAAATTTATTTAAGGCTTATTTGATGCATATTTCAGAATTTCTTTGGTACCGCTTGAGTGAGACTGACCCATTTGCTATCTGATATCACACTTTTCGGCGTCAATTCAACACATTAAAACCAAAAATAAAGAAAGAAGAAGAGGAATCGAAGAGTGAAGAAGCACAAAAGAAGAAAGGAGGGAAAAGGAAAGGAATTCGGGTTTAAAAGCCAGAATTCGTGCATCACGTGAGCTGGGGGACCCACCAGAAAAAATCCAAATTATCGGACGATAATTTGAAATTATCGTCCGATAATTTGGCCATTTAAGGGTCCAGGTCAATCTGACTATTATCGGATGATAATTTCAAATTATCGTCTGATAATTGACTATATCGTCCCATAATTTGGTTTCTTTTGTGGGTACCCGATAAAAACCATTTTTACCGTATCATTGACCCTAAAAAACGATACATATCGGTATCGTCCGATATTTTGACCCATGGGCGGAATGCGAACTTCAAAAGTCAAGTGCCGAGAAGAAGTGTATAAGAAAGTCACGAATAAAGTTAAGTATGAAGCATACGACAATTTACACACTAAGCTGAGTACGAAAGAAGGAGAGAAATCTATAAGCTTACCAAGATTAGAGAAAAGAAAACTAGAGATCCCCACCGGGTAAGGTGCATTAGAAAAAAAAGATGAAAGGGTCTTGGAAAAAAAGGATGAGATAAAAAGTAGATGACAAGAATACTTTAAAGATATATTAGACACGGAATATTCGAAGGAAGTAGATCAAGAAGAGGAAAGGGATAATCAAAGAAATTCAGAAAATCGAAGTAAAAGTAGCCTTAGCAAAGATGAAGAAAACAAAAGCAATAGGACTAGATGAAATACCTATAGAAGTATGATTGTGCACAAGGACCTAGGTTCAAACTCAACTTACCCATCAAAAAAGAAGTTTGGATAGTGTTGGGAGAGAACATACTGAATTGGTTGACTAAATTATCAAAAGATACTAAAACACAGAAATTCCCAAGGAATGGAGGAAGAGCATTATGGTCCATTTTCATAAGAACAAAGGAAAAACTAAAACTGTATCAACTATTGAGGCATTAAACAAATGAGCCAAACTATGAAGCTTTGGGAGAGAACAGTAGAACAACGACTAAGACCAAAATAAAATGTATCAGAGAACCAATTTGGATTTATGCCAATAAGATCAACAACTAAAACTATTTTCCTATTGAGGGAACTTATGAAGAAGTTTAAAAGGAAAAACCTGCATGTGATCTTTATTGATTTGAAGAAGGCTTATGATAAAGCATCGAGACAGATAATCTGGTGGGCATCGAGGAAGAAATGCATCCTGAACTTATATATTGAGATTTATCCAAGATATGTATGAGAGAACAGAAACTAGTGTAGGAACGACGTGTGGAGAGTGAGTTCCTTGTTGAAGTTGGGCTACATCAAGGATCTGCCTTGATCCCTTATTTGTTTGTCTTGATCATGGATGTGTTAACCACAGACATATCAGAAGAGATTCCATAGTGCATATTATTTATGGATGACGTAGTATTAATTGCCCAAACAAGGAAAGAAATAAATGATAAACTAGATTGTGGAGAAAAGTCTTGGAGTCAAGAGGTTCGAAAATTAGCAGAACAAGACGAAATACATGAAATACAAATCTAATGAACATGATAACATGGAGGAGGATTCAATTAAATACAAAATCATTTAGTGCCACATTTTCATATATTTAGTCATTTAAGCTATACGTTACAATCAGATGATGGATTTGAAGAGGGCGTCTCAAATTGAATTAATGTAGGTTGAAGGAACATTTTTATAAGATGGAGATTATACCTACCACATTATATGGTGTGGAATGTTGGGCTATGAAAAACAGACAACAAGATAGAGTACATGTGGCCTAGATGCATATGTTGAGGTGGATTCGTGGGGTAATAAATAAGGAAAAAATTTGGAACGAGGATGTAAGAGAAAATTTGAGAGTGGTACCTATAAAGAAAAAAGTATGAAATGTCGCTTGAGGTAGTTTGGACATGTTCATCAGAGGTCGGAAGCTGATATTGTATGAAGGTTGAGATGCTACAAGCACAAAGAAGTAGGACAAGAGGAAGATCAGCGAAGCAGTGAGAAGGGACGACATCAAGTACTGCAAAGTTACAGAGCTGCTGAGAAACGAGTGGAGAAATAGGGCGTCAAAATTTCCTCCGATACATATCGGTTTTGGACCTCACCGACATGGATCAAAATATCGTCCGATACCGATACGTATCGGACGATACGTATCGGTATTGGACTCGAACGATACATTGAATGTATCGTTCGATACATTCAAATGTATTGAATGTATCGAACGATACATTCAATGTATCGTCCGATACAGACCGGTACCGATACGTATCGTCCGATACGTATCGTTTTGGAGCTCGGACGATACGTATCGGTAACCCGATATTTTAACCCATGCTCACCGATACAGTACATTCAAGGTACTGTATCGGTTCCTCCCATACAAATTACCAAAATACCGGCCGATAAATACCGATGTATCATCTGGAACCGATACGTATCGTCCGATACATATCAGATTTGGAGCTGGACAATACGAATCAGTTTTCCGATTTTTTGACCCATGCTCATAAAGCCAACCCCAAATAGATGGGATAAGGTTGTGATGATGAGGATAATCATTTGTTTTTTTTTTAATAATTCAACAAATGAAGAAATCATAATCAAATCATCTCAACATTGGTTTCCTAACATCCATGATCAACTTCATCTTTATTATCTGAACAGATCATAAATTCTCAATAAAAGTTGTTGATCATCTTGCGAGTAAAAAATAAATATTTTACAAAAAATGCATTGTAGAAAAAACCAAGAATTAAATGAATGAGAGTAAGGTATTTCTAATTGCACATCAATAGAAAAATCATTGGATCCAATCATCTTTGATTGTAAACAGGATTTTCACTCATCATGTTGCAAAAAAAAAAATGAAATAAGTACTTCAAAGAACCCATAATCAGATGAGAACTTTTTAAGTTCGGTTTTCTTAAAAATGATCACCACTTTTTTTCTTCTTTTTTTATTGGCGAAAATGATCACCACTTATTTATCCAATGCCCAAAAAATTGAATTGGATAGTGAAATGTTAGACTAAAATTTAAAAAATCATGATTTTATTGTAAATTGTAGAAACTCAAACTATGCACGAATAAATTAGATATCCAATCAATAATCGTGTGACCTTATACATTAGTATTTCTTCACATAAAAACATATTATAGAATTTTTCTCAATGTAGTAATGAACCATGTAAAGCATCTCGATGATCAGACATCAAAACAAACTAGCCATTGTACATTATAGACCCATTTCAATCACTTTTAACCCAAACTTTAAATTAAAGATGGATTTAGTAGAATTTTAGATCGGATTTCATGTTTTGAGATTGTATCTAGACTGTTAATTAGGATAAGAACAGATTTATTTGAATTGAATCGAGATAATTTCTTATTCAGAAACCTAATTGTTTCTTTCGGTAATGCAAATGCAATTGTTTAGTACGAGAGAAATAAAAGAGTAAAAGAGAAGCCCAAAGAGAAGCTAGGAGGAAGCCCTAGAAAATGCAATTCATGATACCCTATTTAGCCAACAAGTTTGCTAATGAATTGACTTCCCTATGCACATAATAAAAATTAGAAAGAGAGATTGATTCCATAGAGCAACATCCATAGAGCCATCATGTGATTATTAACAATAATTTCAAACTTGGTATCGGATCTTATTTCATTCAGCTCCGATACCATGATGCCGTGTCATAATGGATCGTTGATACAAACTTTGTATCTGCAAACTGTGAAAGAATCCCCATATTAGTGTGCATTTGAAAAAAACAATATGCTTGGAACCATCGAGCTTTGACAAAGAGACTTATCACGCTATATGTCTTGATATCAGCCAATATCCTAAACTTTGTAGTAACCGAAGCATTTTTGATATAGGAGTTTTCCATCCACTATAAGTGAAGTTTCAAGGTTTTGGTATATAAATTGTATAAACCGAAGATTCGTAATGTCACAACCTCCTTCATTTTGCATATACCCAAGAAAATGAAATATATAATCACAATGGACCGTCATGATTCCGAATCACTGCCCACCTTGCAAATATTCCCTATAGAACTTTAACTTCTATCATATTTGAGGTTCAAGATGCCACTTAGACAGTCAACATTATAAGACTTTCTTCCAAAATGAAGGATACCATTGTAATGAACAAACTACAATTCCTTACAACACTTCCCCACAAGCAATAATACATACAAAAACATTTCGAGAGAACCTATCGTAAGGGAAGGGGGGTTGGATATATGGCAAGGAAGGGTCTAACGGACGGGTTTGGTGTACAAGAAGGGACTAAAGGAAAGCACAGAGGTTTGGTGGACTGAATGTATCATTAGTGACAGAAAGCACAGTAATTTGGTAGACTGAGAATATATCTTTAATGATCTTAACAACATTAACATACTACAGTAATTTGGTAGACTGAGAATATATCTTTAATGATCTTAACAACATTAGCATACTACTACAAATAAATATTACACATTGTGCATTAGATCTCGAAGCTTTATTGCTCTGTATTTTTATTTTCATAATAAAGGGAAAGGATTCATACAAACCACATGCTTGCTGAGCCAAAAAGCCAAAAACATAGTTATAGAATGCTTGGAGAAATTTGTGTTAGTCCATTTAAGGGTGACTCTGTCAATGCGATTTATGTAAGGAGGATGCCTAACGGCAATAACTAGACTCATGATATTGGTATTTACTGCAGAGAACAGCTCATTGGCGTGCAACAGGTGAAACGGGGGGATCCAAGATCCCTTGAAGCAGCATATTATTACAAGCACTAGTTTATGAGCTCAAAATATTGTCATTTTTCCTTTTGTTTTCTTCATGTGTTTGTATATTCATCATCATCATCATAATCATTACCAACGTCTCCCATCTATTTGGGGTTGGCCTTGTAAGTCTTATTTCTCCACTCAATTTTGTTCAGGGCTAAACAATTTGCTACTCCACAATCCTTCATCTCATATCTCAATGCTTCCTTTCAAGCCTTTACTGGTCCTCCTTTTCTCCTCCTTTGTGCTTCCAATGTTTCAATCCTTCATAATAGGGTCGTTTTAGGTCACTGTTGGACATGCTTCAACCATCTTAAGCCACATTTTTTTAATTTTCCCTTTTAATAGGGCCACTCATAAACTTCTTCTTATGTACACATTTCTAATTTTATCCTTTCTTGGTTTTTGTTTTCTGATCAATAAAGGAAATTCATTAATAGGGCCACTCATAAACTTCTTCTTATGTACTCATTTTATTCCTTGTTCTTTGTAATTCTATCTCTATTCACTATGAAGAAAGGAATTTTACATCAATACTGCACTAATAAGTAAGGTTCTTGACCTCAATAATAAGATTTTTTTTAAGAAAACATAGATTCAGTAATGCCGGAATTTGCGAGTTAATAGAAATACTGAAAAATTTCTATAACAAATAACTAAATAAAGAACAAGGATGAGATACTATTGGGAGTCTATAAACATAAAAGATTAACAGTACCTGAATCGGTTGTGATACGAAGAGCGGCGTAGGTGTAAAGATCAATGGCAGCGGCGACAGCAGTCGATCCGTGAACGACGGCATGCTCGCCGGAAAGAATGATTTTGCCAGGAGCACGAGATCGAACCTCCATTCTTAGAAATTAGGTTTTGGCTCTTAGTCGCAGGTAAAAAATATGTACCCCAAAATCAAATCAATGTGGCTTGGTGATAGGAAAATGACTTCTTATCTACTGATTAAAAAACAGCAAGAAAACAAAAAAACAAAAAGACTGCTGACTATTGTCAACTCTATCTCGAGCCGCCTGTTTTGATTGAAAAAATATATTTATATATATAGATTAAAGAAGTAAATAATACTAGTTATTTTTTTATTTTTTTTTATGAAAAATAATACTAGTTATTGGATGTTAGCGGATACCGATTGGGGATTGCTGGTGGAGGTGGTGCACATATCGACAGACGGGCGATTGCCAATTGGCCAGATATAAGTGTTATCACCACTCGCTTTAAATTAAGCATGAACAGATCCACCCAACACTAAACCTTAAAAGTAAGCATTTCACGTACATTACACACTTTTTAAACCAATACAAGTTTCGGATCTTCATTTACAAAAATTTATTATTATTGTTTGATTGACTTTGTGTAGGTAACAAATAAGAGTACGTTTGTTTCAATATAAAGGGGACGTTACATGTAAAGCTTGTAATATCACTCAAACAACTCTATTTTTTATATTAAAAATTATTTGTTTCATCGTAATTTCTCGTGAATTGTGTCACAATAATTACCTATAATTTTTTTGACTTACGAGGGTGATGGCTCATAATATTGAAATATTACTTGCAAAAGTAAAAAGCAAATCCCAAAGACTCTATTTTTTATAAAAAGTAAATTTTACACCAAAATTTTACGGTGAAACAAACATGTATTTTACATAAGAAAAAATAAAATCTACATATAATCCAATTAGCATTATTTTAGAGGTAAAATGATTTTTACAGGGAACCAATTATAATGAATCAAATGTACCCTAAGTTGGTATATCATTGGGAAAAGAAGTTGTGTGCTCGTAGCAGATCTCTTAACTTAAGTGGGCCCCAAAAAATCACAGTTGCAATCTATGCCGTCAAAGTATAGCCCATGCATTTAGGTGGGCCTAAAAAACATCACAATTTTTTGGATTATGATTCATCGCTCTAATGTCAATCATTTTTCTATTTTTTGGTTTTGTTTATCACCAAATAAATTTGTGCATCATTTTGTTCCCACGCTCCAGCGCCGTTTGCCCTGGTCGTTGGACACAACAGTCCACTAATTATCCTATATACAATTATCATATTACCCCTTTTATGAAAATCACAAAAAACCCGGTGATGGGTTTACTCGCCGAGGGGTTTCTTCTGCCAATTCAATTTCGCAGTTGCAAAAAAATTCATCGGTTTCTCCAGTGATGAGTTTCTCAATACAGCCGATATCAATCCATATCTATTTTGGGTGATGAGTTTTTTAGTGTTTGCTGGAGAAAAAGAACTAGGTTTGGTGTTCGGAGAAGAATTAGAGTTTGTCGTTTGCCAGAGAAGAAGATCCATGCAAAACCCAAATCCTTCATCGGTTTGATAGAGTTCGATGTTTGCTGGAAAAGAACTAAGGTTTGTAGGGTTTGGTGTTCACCGGATAAGAAGAACTATTAGGGTTTGTTGTTCGCTGGAGAAGAAGAACCATGCAAAATCTAGATCCTTCATCGGTTTGATAGGGTTTGGTATTCGCCGGAGAAGAAGAACTAGAGTTTGATTTTTCGGGGATCTTTTCTGTTTAGTTAAAAAAGTAACTAAGCACCTCAATGCCACCCATATTGAGGGTGCATGGGCGCCATCTAATAATAAAAAAAATCTCACCGAAATGGTGATAAAAATATTTTTGGGGCGTTTTCCGATACTTTTCTCTGAAGTTAATAGGTGAGGACCGAATCTGAAAAAATTTGCCCGATAACTTGAATTTTTGGCTGAAATTTTAAACCTTGGTAGGGCTATCAATGGTTCGGGACGTTGGGCCAAAATTTTGGCTGCCTAATAAGAAAATGGCATATGGTCGACGTAAAATTATAAACTGAGGTTGAGGACAAATTGCAAGTGGCTGACGCGGCGTGACCCGACTAGCTGCGCACTAATATGCATTAATTTAGCTCCAGTCTTCGCTGTTCACTATGAATGTGCGAATTAATAAGGGCCCCACACACGCTTTTTGACAACCATATTCCTTTTGGTCTCCAAAACTAACCAATTTGGCAGCTTCCTGACTAGAGAGAGAGAGAGAGAGAGAGAGAGAGAGATTTTGAACTAAGATATGAAATAATAAAACGTTACCAATGTTAGAATGTTCCCTTTTGGTTACAATAGCATTTCAGGTCATTTATCCAAAAATAAATAGACAAGCAAATCAATGAAGGCTACGAACAAGTATGCCCTCAAAAGTGATTCCCGGGCCAAACGCAAGAACAAGCCCCCACTCCTCCCCTCCACCTCTCTTCAGCGCCTCCCTCATATAATCCATCACATAGAAAATCGTGTTGCTACTCGCATTCCCATAATCCATCAATGCTTTCCTACTGCACCCTAGTTTATCTGCACTTAACTTCAGATTACTCTCTAGTCGATTTAGTATTGCCGGGCCGCCCGGGTGCACCGCCCAAAACAAGTCGTTATATTTCTCCAAATTGGCCTTCTCCATGAGCATCTTGCAAAATTCCTCGATATGGTCCTCGATTCTTTGCGGAAGGTCCCTCCCCAGTTTGAAATTTATGCCCTCCTCCGTAAGCCGCCCGTCTATTATGTCATGGGTCCCTGGCAAGAATTGTTGAACCGCGTAATTCAGCTCCATGAACGGCTTCTCAATGCCTCTTAGTGGATCAGTCCCTATCACAACAGATGCGGCCCCGTCTCCGAAAAGTGCAGCCCCGACGAGATCGTAGGGGCGTGCCATGTTAGGGGGACGGTAGCCAAGAATGGTAGTTTCAGATGTGGTCAGTAAAACGCGGCTTCCTGGGTTGTTCTCAGCTATGTCCTTGGCGACGCGAAGACCCGTGACGCCTCCGTAGCACCCTAGAAAATATAACATGACACGTCCGACGTCATTCCTTAGCCCGAGTTGGCTTGCTAGGTAGAGATCTCCACCAGGCAAGCGTATTTCACTGGACGAGACATAGAC
Organism: Chloranthus sessilifolius; assembly: GCA_021018995.1. Classification (NCBI taxonomy): domain Eukaryota; kingdom Viridiplantae; phylum Streptophyta; class Magnoliopsida; order Chloranthales; family Chloranthaceae; genus Chloranthus; species Chloranthus sessilifolius. The sequence goes on along the minus strand of CM037589.1, from coordinate 45,977,617 downwards.
CACATGTGTTATGTCAGTTGTCGGCCTCCCCCACTCCTTGATGCAGGCAATGCTCGCTTCCATTGCCATCTCTAAGACCGCGGTGTTCGCTATGTCGAGCCTTTGCTTTATGGTGGGAGATCCCTCAGTTGCTAACTCAGGGTACTTGTCTAAAATTTCCTTGGACATTACAGTGTACCTTGTCTTCACAGTGGTGGTCTTACCTAGTAACAGAAAAGAATTATAAGTAGACAAATTTAAGTGTTTATTGGCATATAGTTCGGGATCATAGGGATATTTCAGTCTTTTTGCCCATTTCAAATTCAGTTAAGTAACAGGTACAATTCTCCTCATCAAATGGTCAAGCCTTGGGAAGGACCCAGTTTTTTATGAGCATAGAAATCAGTGAAACTGGGGCTCAACAATATCTATACATTTCTCCAAGGTTTTGATGGAAGGAGATTGACTTGCGTGAAGGCTTCCCCCGCCCCCTCTTCCCCCTCACTATATTAGGTTTGTGGTTAATTTTCTCTCCTCACCATTGCACTTTCAAGCCACTTGGTGGCATACGGCACGATTTTTTCTGATCCAATTGGTCCAAGTGGTAGAGCATCAGAGCATCAAGTGAACCTTTGTCAGCACAAAGAAACACGTACACAAAAAGAATTTGTACCATCTAATCTGAGCACTTCAACAATTGATACTAAAATGCCTAAATCAAAGGGTTGAATCTTCTAAGGGGCATGTTTGTTAAGTTCGCCGTTGCCTAAAAGGTGGGACAATGAAAGTGTTATCACCACGAGTAAGACGGACTCTCACTAACCCTTAGATTTTGGAGCACTTTTGCTCGTTGTTGAGTCATTTTCATTTTTTAAGGTATATTCACAGCATCAACATAACAAAAAATGATAAAATATTGCTTACACAGACGCTCTAGCTTCTCCTTGATGGCCGGATCAACGCATCCGGTGTCGCGGAAGTAGCCCTCAACCAAGAACTCCTGCGGGATGAGTTGACTAGGGAAGGCCTTGCCGAGGGCCAATATGGTCGCCTTCCCTGGCGAATGTGGGCGCCCGCTCGGGGAATAACTTTGGATGCCATCATGGCCAGTGCCATTGGTACCAGTTATTGACATTTTTGAGCAAGATAGAGATGGATGGTTTGATGAAGTTGTGTGTTACGATAGCATAGCGGTCGCATTTAAAGTAAAAGGCAGGTCGTATTTGGAGGGAGTTTGGTTCCACAGAAAAGTGGCATGACTAAAGAAATGTCTAGTTTATTAAGGTTTCGGTGGGTCTTTTGGTTGAGCGTTTCGTAAGTGTGGAAATTTTTCTAAAAAAAAAAGAAAAACAGAAAGTGCGGAATTTGGAGAAATATTTTGACGTTTTCAATTTCTGGCAAGTGAGGAGAATCCAACCGTTTCTAACTTGATTTTGTGCTAGGCATAGGGCCGTGTACCACCGTGGGTGCACACTGCCTGCAGGAATAAACATTTGGATTAGGGCTGTCAATGGGTCGGGAGTTGGGCTGGGTTCAAGTTAGGCTTTTGATAGGCCTGATTATCTTTCATCCTAAAACTTAGGGCCAACTTTGGCCCGATTACCTAATTTTTTATTGGGCCGGGCTTGGGTTGAGTACAATTCCGACCATGGTGGGCTACATAAACCCAAAGTTTACGGAATCGGGTTCAGTCCAACCCAAGTTTCTACCTTAATCAAATCAGGCCCAATTGGGCTAGGCTGGGTTTTGATAGGCCTAATTTTTTACCCTAAAAACTAGGCCCAAATTCAGGCCCGACTATAAAATCGAGCCGGACTTACCTAGAGAACATTCAGGCTTGAGTTTATTTTTTAAGCTCGAACCTAAGCCAAATCAAGTCGGGCTCGAACCTAAGCCAAATCAACGGTGGCTGAAGCCCCACCGTTGACAACCTTATATATTGCAGGAGCAAGTATGATTCAAAAATTTGAAAATCCGATACCTATCATTCTAGGACCAGAATGATAAGTACTGGCTGTATCATTCGATACTATCGTCCGGTACATTGATCAATGTATCTGAAAATCAAAATTTTATTTTATTTTATTATAAAATTTTAAAAAATATGTAAAAATTTAAAAATTATGTTTGTTTTGTTAGTAATTTTTTTTAAAAAAATTAAACTATTTTTAGGTGCTTTTTGGATCATTTAACTATTTAAAACTAACTTTCTACCATTAAAGTAGGTAGATCTACCTATTTTCATAAAAAAATAGAATTTAAGCTTATGTAATAAAAAAAATTCAAAGTAAAATATACCATAGATGAGAAATTTGAGATATTTCGAGCTGAATTTGTAAGCACTGCCTTCAACAAGAGAGCCAAAAATACAAGTTACAGAAAGTGAGGAGAAGTGAATTCTCACCTAATCATATAGGTGCCACCCTTAAATTATAGGATGATAATTTTGAATTATCATCCAATATTTCAAAAATGTAAATTATCGACAGATAAAAACGAAATTTTGGTTGTAAGTGACAATAATTTGCTGATATATTGGCAATGTATCAACCTGGTCTCCTCCGAAAATGATATGTACCGATTATGGTCGAAATTTTGAGTCATGGAGCAAGTGTTCTCACTGTTAGAGAGAATAAAAACACTCTTTTTTAATGTTGTTAATCTCGAGAATTGGTATTAGGTAAGCGGTCTGACCGCCAAGTTGAGTTGGTTCATGGATTATTTTTTGGCACGCATTCCAAGTGGATTGTGGAAACATCATGTGTGCCAAGACCACGATCTAAAGATTAATAATGTAAAATATTACGGAAAAAAAAAATTTCCATCATGTGACTCAAAACAGTTAACACATTCTAAAATTAACAGCAACCATCTAAATCTTCCTCAAAACAAAAAAAAAACAACCATCTAAATCTTCAGCATCATCGACCTCGACTGCCTTAAATAATATGATATAGATTTTTTTCACCCACTCTTCGACGGTAAACATATTTTGCTGTGATAGCTTCAGAGCATTTTCTTTGATGATTAGAGTGAGGTTGGCATGTTGTGCAATCTCTTAATGCTGAATAAAACAATCTTGAGGATCAGTTCTGATGAAGTGTTTAAAGTTGATTATTTTATGCAGGTGTTACTGCCACACTACTTTATGTTAAAAGCATTGATTACTTTGAATTAGACAACCAAAATCATTTTTCATCCCAATCTTCGACATAATTGATGTTGAGATCACGAGCCTACCATCAAATGGTCAAATGTTGATTACACGTGGCACACATTTCCAAAGTGACCGTGATCATGGTGTACCATCAAATGTGGTTCACATCCAATTTTTGGAATGTGCGCCTCATGAAATCAACATCTAACGCTGTGATGGTAAGCACAAGGTCTCAAGATCTATTGTTTGGAAGATTGGGATGAAAAACAATTTCCATCATCTAATTTGAAGGAGTCAATAATTTTTTACCACGACTAAGTGAGGTGGCTGTAACATAAAGTGGCATGGCAGTAACACCAGCCTTAACAATATGCCATTGATTTCTGCTGCCCTAATGATTGCATAGAAGATGTTTGATAAATGGCCAAAGATTTATGATGAGATCCAGATGTTGAGGGTTTGAGGCCAAGATACTGTTCCTCATCTACGCATATTATATGATGATGTTGCCTACTCTAGGTTGGTGCGACTACCTCTAGGTTGGCATCATGAGAAAAAAAAAAAAAAAAAAAAAAAGAACAAAAGAGGAAGACTACGTCTAGGTTGGACCCATGGTTCAAAATTTCGGCTGAAATGTCCGAAAATTTTTGTATGGAGTTGAAAATTTCGGTTTCAGTCCCCACCGAAACCAAAACAAAATCCGATATGTTGATCCTTGGTTGGACCAGGCTTGATATGCATCACTGAATTTGTATATATAAACCTCTTGTAGAGTCAGGTTGACCCGACCCCACCCAATATGCCAAATTTATGTGCCGGACCTGATAAAAATAGTTTGCATTGGGAGGGTCTGAGTATCCAGATGACCCAGCCCATTGACAGCCTATTTATGAGTTGAAAATCAGCAAAAGAAGACACTCAAATAGTTTAAAACTCGACCAAATTACTCGAAACTCAGACCAAGTCGACTCGAATGAGATTTGAGTAAACTTGGTCAACGACTCTCAAGAAATTGAGTATTGATTAACTCGATCAAGTTTATGAGTCATCTCGTCCATGTTCTTGTTTTTTTGATAAGAATCTCGTCCATGTTAAATCGATAAACATGCTACTAATTTAACCTTTTTCCACACTTATACGATGATGGCTGTTAGATTTGTCTTTTCTTCTCACACTGGTCATATATTACAGCTGGTGAACTTGGCATATGTGAGATCTGTCGGGCCAATAATGCTTAGTTGCTTACTACAAGAATTACTTAAGGCCGTGTTTGACATTGTTCTTTAAAAAAGTAGAAAAGAACAGCAAATGCTGTTTGTTATTGCAAAGAAATGTGAGGAGAGAGATAGATTGAAAAAAGATAAAAGGGAGGCTGCTCTTTGAAATAGGAAAAATAGCTCTTTTTAAAGAGCATGATTTTTCATATTCTTTTAAAGAGGAATATTTTTTATATTTCAAAGAGCAGCCTCCCCTTTTTTCTTCCTTCAATTCCCCTCTCTCAATATATATATATATATTCATTTTCAACAACAAAGAGTAGGATCAGCTCTTTTCTACTCTTCCATATAGCAATGCCAAACACAGCCTTACACATTTGAAAGACAAGTAAGTTAATTAAAGAGTTAGTCTACAAAGAATCCAACCATCACGTGCATTAAAGCAGTCTATATATTTGTGTGACTGCATGACGTGCACGGACGTCCATGTATTAGAAGTCCGTGCATGTCATGCAGTCACACAAATATGTGGAGACTGCCATGTCCAATAATATTTGTGTAGACACTCATTATAGACTAACTCTAAATTAAAACCTATGTTACATGGGGTGACCTGTGACGGTTCAAGTGAGTTATGTCGTGTCACAGCTGTCTGTTGGGGCGACGCTTCCACTCCTTATCAAGGAGAGTGACTTGCGACAATTCAGGTGAGTTATTTCGTATCACAGCGGTCTGTCGGGGTGATACGTCCACCCCTTATTAAGGAGAGGTGTTGCGTAGACCAAGAACCAAATTAGCCTCCAGTTTCAAATCAGTTTCCGCATATTTCGCTCTCTTTTCGTATCACCCCTTTGTTTAAACGCGCTTATCTTATAAACTATGGTAACCAAAATTGGAGCCACATAAGTTATGGGTAAAGGTAGCTTGGTACTATGGCACAAGGATAAAAAATTTCGGCCGATAATTCAAATTATCGGCCGAATGTTATCGGTTTCGGCCGGCACCGAAATGAAATCGAGATCTGAAATTTCGGGCATCTTAATGTATGGAAGGGAAAATTCAGCTGAAATTCCCGCCGAAATTTCAGTCAAATTTTCGGCTTTGGTCATGCCGGAAAATGAAACTGATGTTTTGATCCTTGCTATGGCACACATCCCAAAAGGTGAACATGATGAGGAATGTAGAAATTCTGGCACTATTGAATTGTAACATGAATTGTTATATATAGGGAAAATTTAACTATCACCCCGATATCACTAACACACCTAAGCTATTGATATTGTGAAGGAACAAAAGATTTTGGTTGATGCTTGAACTTAGCTCACTTGGATAAGGCTGGAGGTCAGACACTTTGGATAAAAAGTTTAATGTTGCTACTCTGTTTCTCCCAATAGCTTTTCACTTTTCTTCTCTGTTTGATGGTATTTGTGACAATTTAGATAGGCCATGTGGGCATGGGTTTGAGACCTAAAAAAGGTGCCTAATCTCAGTACTGTTTAGCTGTTAAGCAAAACAGAATGAACATTAATCCTTCCAACTGATCAACATGGCAAACCTCCTTAGGGACTTTTATTCCTTAGATTCCATATCTGCAACATGGGTGCTTTGAGATCTCTCTCCTTTGTTTCTTAAACTGATCAAGGGTTTCTTGTTTTCTAATCCCTTGTAACTTCGTGTGCTATTTTATTGTTCTATTAACTTATTTGGATGGTTTTAACATTTAATTCATGAAGCTTATGATAATCCTCTTGATCATAGAACATTTCTGTGTTCATTTCTCAACAGACTGTTGATTGGAAGATCATAGCTGTTAGGATTTTTGTTGTTTTTTAACAATCATAGCTGTTAGGTATTATTTTTTGTGTTCTGTCTCGTAAATTTTTATTGAAAGCAAGCAAGTGTTTCTGTCCAATTTTTTTGGTACATGACCCATCCAAGAATTAGCTCTCTATCTGATGCTCTGGGCTAAAATGTTAAATGGCCCATGCACCACCTTTTATGGTTTTAACTTATCATATTTATGCTTTCTTATTTTGAAATCTTCTTTTTTCTGCAGTTTGGAAGCTTCCTTGTCTGCGCATGTGTGTATCGGAGATGGGAGTTGATGCCTAGTATACAACTCCGGTGTGTGTCAAATATCACCTAATGGGTATTATATACCTTCCCATAGTTGAATCCAACACCTATAATCCTTATGTCTCAAGCTGTATTGAGGAAAACAAATTGGATAGATTTCATCATCGACGTATAAGGATTTTAAGGTACCAAATAAGGGAAGCAAAGCTCACCCAGAACTTTTGATAAGCTTATAATCGGGTGCTGTTCCGAAGAGCAGTTCGAATTGAGACCGGTTATCTAGATTTGTAGAGGGGAGGTGAATAGAGTCTATCGACAGCTATACCGAAGGTCTCGACCCAAAACGCCATGGGTAAACTGCTATGGGTTAACATGCAGTCCTGTTTCTACGATATGCCAATGTTTCCTCTTGAAGCCCCATTTTGCTGACGGGTGAGGGCGGATTTTGCGAGAGGAGAAACTGTTAGAGGATAAGAAATTTTTGAAGTTTTGAATGGTAAATTCTCCATCTCCATCTGTTTGTAATATCTTAATTTTCCGAGAAAATAAATTCTCAGCCAGCGTCTTAAACTTCATAAAGGTTTCACGTGTATAAGATTTCTGCACTAAGGGAAACAACCACGTATACCGAGTTCTGCCATCCACAAAAGTGATATAATACTTAAATCTTGATAAAGAGGGGGTCGACACAGGTCCCCATAAATCAGAGTGTATGAGCTGCAACATATCCGAAGCAACAAAAGTAGATTCAGAAAATCTTAACCAAGAGTTCTTCCCAATAGAGAAACTAGAACAATTATCGATTATTTTATGATAACCACAAATAGGTCAAGTTTATTTTTAACAGTTAACTGTCGACAAAGCCGGATTA
>CM037589.1:45587500-45969273 GCA_021018995.1 Chloranthus sessilifolius | reverse complement strand
GTTACGCCAAATGTCCGTCAGTGCACGTGCTTCTGAAGGTGCGGATACGTGAAGCATCATCTGAGGTGCGCCCATTAACACAGATGGGATAGAGGCCACCACTACTCAATCCACATAGAAGGGGTGTCCCCTTGGGTCGATGCTTAATGCAGAAAATTTAAACACACAAATGCACAATTATTTTCTTTGTAAAATTTTCAATGGAGAACAAATTCTTCTTGAGAACATGTAAGATATTGTGTAAAAGAAGTGCTTAGATGGAGCAAGAATAACAGATTTACCAATATTGGAGAGCCGTAGGCTTAAGCCATTACCGACAACGATGCAATTGTAACCATGGTAATCGTGACGAGGTAGAAGCGTTAGGCGTCATGTGATTGGTAGTACCGGAGTGTAGGTACCAATGAAGATCTGATGGTTCTGAGACATTCAGCATGGATGAGAGTGTTGTTGATTAATTGGTATCAAAAATAGCTCTGAGGCACATAGTTCACTATGATGTCTTAAAAGACAATTAGACGCTCTCATTCCGCCAGATAAGACGAAGATGCAATCAGGTTCTCAACGAATTTGCCTTCAGGATATAACAGAGACAGGTTTTGCCAAAACCGTACGTTTTCTTCTAGATTGCACTCTCTACAAAGAGAACCTGCCACACAGATTTTCTGATACATGAATGCAAGAGAAATAGAGGAGAGAGATTATAATTTTGTTGTTTTTTTCTAATCGGGATCTGATCTCTTTTTATAAAGAAATCCGGAACCGTTGTGTTCTTTTCACATGACAGTGAAGAGAAAATCTCTTTTGATAAGAAATGTTCCATGGTGAAGTATGTGATTTGTAAATACTCCCATAATGTCATATCACTCTTCAGGAGACGAAATAGGATCCGTGTGATCGCAACCTCAAAAGGAAAGCGGTTGTAGGCAATATATGGGAGAACTTGGCTCTAGATGCTATGTGGGCAGGAGGTCAGTGATGTTCTGTTTCTTAATTGTGAGACAAGTTCGGCTGGGCTTCTACCGCTGTTTATGGCCCAAGTAATTCAGTTCTTAGAGATGGGTTTGGAAATGAACTGCTAGCTGCCAATAAAAGGAGGAAACTATTGGTCGTATTAAGGATCTCAGTAGGAAAGAGGCTTCGGTGGGACTTAATCCTTAGGAATTCATGAGCGGGATGAGCTGAAAACTCTTTATAATAGTAAAGTAGCGGAAGAGGAAATTATGTGGAGACAAATTTTTCACAAAATAATGCTCATCAAGGAGAGCCTCTTTAATTGATTTGTTACCTTGTGCTAAATAAGTTAAATCAACTAGCCCTACTGATTCCTTAACATCTGTCGCTCTAATTTGTGGAACACCATAAGTGGCTCCAGAAAGGTGATCAAAACACTAAATATTTCCATGCCATCTCCGATACTAGGAGTAGATTCAACTTGATTAAATCGATAATAGTGGAGGGTCAAAGATATAGGGATAAAGAAGACATAAAAGAAAAGATAGTTCATCATTTCCATCTCTATATGGAGAAGAATCCTTGAGAGTTTGGAGTTTAGTTAAATTTGGATGAGAAGAAAGTTATGTTAGAACTTCCATCCAGCGAGGGGGATGTTAAGAAGGATGTGGTCGAGGAAGGGGCGATAAGGCACTTGAATCGGATGGTTTCATGCTCAAATGTTATCAACACTTCTGGCTGACGGAAGTTCTAGAGGGTTGGGTCAAGGGGACCCCTTCTCCCCTTTCCTTTTCAACCTCGTGGGAGAAGCTCTGAAACTGCTCATTAGAGGAATTGAGATTGGGGACATTGAAGGCTTCCACTTACCTGAATACATGGAGCTTCAATTTGCAGATGAGTCCGTCTTATTATGCGATGGCAGTAAGATCAACTTGTGTAACATTAAATGGAGTCTAAGATGCTTCCAAGTGGTTGCAGATAAAATGAAAAATAATAATAATGCTACCAAGTGGTCACCAGGCAGAAGGTCAATCTGGCCAAAACCTCTCTTTGGGAGTGCACATAGGGGGAAAATTTGTTGAAAGAGGGGGCAGCTTATTTCGGATGTGGCACGGGATCTGTTCCTAACTCATACCTGGGCCTTCCCTTATGCATTGGCAACCCAAAGGCGTCCTTATGGGATCGGTCATCAGAAGGATCACTATGGAAAGGGAAGTAGGTATTGTTTGGGGGCAGAGTCACTCTCATCAAGAATGCTCTCTCTAATCTCCCTATTTCATTACTTTCATTGTTTAGATGTCTGGCACACAGTCTGTCTTGCCAAAAAGGAAGGTGGCTGGGTATAACAAGTATTCAAATGATGAACACGGATGGCTCTGATGAGTAAATGGGTGTGGAGGGTGTACTCCAGCTGAGATGCTCTTTGGGCGAAGGAAATTTCCAGCATGTATAAGCTGTCCCAGACACGGATGGGACGGGAAGTACTCAAAAAGGGAACCCAAGGGGCCTCTGGTTGGTGGAGAGGTATCTCTAGCATCAGATTTAAGGTGGGCAGAGGCAATGAAATCAAGCTGTGGTCTGACCAGTGGATGGGAGACTATAAGCTCTCTTTCCCAATATATATATATATATATCTGCCTCATCTTCCATCTCTTGTTTGCTAGCAGTCATCAAAACCTCATTTTCGAAGAACAGAGAATCAATGACATTGGCAAGTCCAAACCCTAAACCCCAAACCCTCGTCTCTAATATTTTGGGAGTTTTGATGTTGAAACCCTAAACCCAAATGGCGAATCCAAACCCCAAACCCAAAACCCTTAACCCTAAACCCTAAACCCTAAACCCAAATGACGAATCCAAGCTTTGCACGTGAGGAAGTGCGTAGGTTTGTACGAGAGGATCGATCAAGAGGCTTCAATGGAGGATCTCAACATGCAGATTCAGGGAATAACCGATCAGCGATTGTTATCAGAATCGGAGATTAGGTTTGTAACAAGTGTGGGAACCTTAATTTGGAAGAAGATTGGTTTGCCATCGTAACCAATGTGGTGCCGCAAGAAGGAAGGAAAACTGATCAGGAATGAAAATGATAATGATCGTAGCTTTAGGTCCTAAGGACAACCCATTTTTCGAAGTAACAATGCAAAGACATGTTAGATGGTTGCCAGATCGTAGTTAAAGCCTATAGGGGGGAGGAACCTTATTCTTCTATGCAGAAAATGACAAACAATGGTTCGTATGTGGGGATTAGAAAGTCTTCGTCTTCTTATGGTGAGTCGTCTGGGGATAATAAAACTCAAGGAAACTACCATTACCAAGACAAACATCAACAACATACTTATTCGGATATTGTGAGACCACAGAAAAACATCGTGATGGAACACAGAAGCCAGACTTTCAATTTTGATGTTAGTGGTAACTGTTATGAAATTGGCAAAAATAATCTACAAAAAAATGGGCCAATAGTTAGATTCAAAAACGGTTATCCTCACATCGATTTTATTCATCAATATCTATAAAAAACTTGGGGATATCATTGCCGTCAACTATCTTTTATTACAAAAGATAAAGTTCTTTTAATGTTCAAGGTAGAAGGATATCTCCTAGTGGAAGAGGACTGCAAAAAGAACTTTATCTGGGGTAAGCAGGAGGTGGAATGTTGCCGTTGGAATGAGGAGGAAGGTAGTCGTTGTTTACAAAAAGGTAATAATGGGGTATGGATATAGGTGCTGGGTCTCCCCCTTCACGCATGGAATAGTGACGTGTTCAGAAAGATTGGTCGCTGTTGTGGGATATTCCTCAGTGTGGATAGAGGAACTTGAAACTTCGCTGAAACGCGGTATGCCCGAATTCTAGTGAGGTGTGAACAATGGAGCAACATTCCTAGATGAGGAGATGTGGGGATCAATGGGAGAAGATTCTGTGTGTTCATAGAATTGACGACAGGGGAGGAAGGGATTTTGATCAGTCTCCATGTTGAACATTAGATAGTCGGCGTCGGGGAGAGCGACATAAACAAATTGCTAGCGAGAGAAAATTTGAAGTCTAATGGCTTCCCAGATGCTGGGGGAAGGAGAACGAATTCTAATGATAGGAATTGCATGTTGAAAACGGCGACGGTGGGGGCTGATAACTCGTCTTCTACAGGGAGTCATGGTGAAGGTAGTGGTGTTCCGGTGGCAATGAAGGTGCTGACCGAGGTCAACATAAATGCCAAAGCTGAAAAGTCATGTGATAACAAATTTCTAGGAGTTTCAAATTTTGAACTGGAGTGTGGTTTTTCCACTGCCTTTTTAAAATTAGAGGATCAGAGAATATTTAATCCCATGGTGTTGAAAGATACACGTGGCATAATTGGGTCGAGTGGCAATCGAGATGGAGAGTTTATAGTTGGGTGTGACTCTTCAATGGAAGATGGTGCGGCAAAAATGTCAAATTTATCCTTGATAAAGGGAGATGATGGGGAGGTTTTGGCACGTGGAGGGTCTATGGAGGGTAGTAGTGATAAAGACAACCACATAGATGGGGTTCCCACTTTGCTCAATGAAAACAATCAAGCTGTGGATGTAATTGCACCAGCGATACCAAGTTCTCCCAATCCAACGTGTTCTCCTCGTTCGAGGATGGATACACGTTTCAATATGGGTTATTGCTCTTTGGTCTTGGGACCACATGTATTATCTTCTCAAATAAGGTTAATTAGGGATGCTAATAATGTTTATATTGATAGCTAGAATGTGGATTTTTGTAATGAACTAGAAAAATTAGGTTCCTTTTATCGTAATTCTGGGAGTGTGAGCCTTTGTAATAAATCAACTAGCCAATCTGTCAAGTCTATGGAAGGAACTTCTATATGCAGGGAGAATCCGGTGGAGACTAGTGCTTCTTCAGTCGAATCGTTTACAGTTGATTCCAAGCAATCGAGCGGTAATGGGGAGCTTGTTAGAACGACGATCGAAAATTTAGAAAAAGAATTGTGGGAAGATTAGACTCTAGAAACTGAAATGAGTGAACATGATGCTACAGACATGATAATTGAGATTGGAAGAAAAAATGGTATGACTTTTTGTGGCTCCAAGGATGATCTGAAGAACGTTTTTCAAGCCATGGATATGGAAACGAAAGGCTTTACCTCTAATGGTAAAGGGAAGGGAAGAAGGGAACTGCAGAATTTACAGTGGGGGTTGTCATATAAGAAAGTGGGGACAAAGGTTTGATTCGGTGTTTCTCTCTTATTTGTTGGGTGTTCAGGAATATGGTTGCTTTTTATGCAGATTTTATCTTGGAATGTTAGGGGGTTGTGTTATGTAAATAAAAGAGCTACTGTCAAACAGGTGGTTAAATCTTATAAACCATTTGTGGTGACTCTTCAAGAAAGACATGGGAGACTATTGATATCAGAAAGGTGTGTTATGTTCTCGGAGGTAATAGATGGGGTTGAGAAAATTTAGACTCGGAGCATCAGGAGGGATCATTGTTGCTTGGAATAGTTTAGAAATTGATGCATTAGATACAAAAATTGGTTTGTACTTAGTTTCGGTACTGCTGAAAAATAGGTGTGATGGTTTGGTCCGGGCTTTTACAGGGGTTTATGGACCAATGGTGGATTCGTGTAAAGAAGACTTTTGGTTTGAGTTGGATAACATGTCAACTAGATGGGATTCCCCTTGGTGTGTGAGGGGAGATTTTAATGCAGTTAGATTCCCCCATCAAAGAATTGGTGTGAGAAGGGACAAGAAAGGGATGAGATTGTTCGAAAATTTTGTTGACACCTGTGGTTTGGTAGAGTTTGATATGAAGGGTGGTATATTTACTTGGTTGAGTCTACAAGACACTCCAAAACTTAGTAGGCTGGATCGGTTTCTTTGCTCTAGTGACTGGTTAACGTTGTTTCCAGATGTTATGTTAGAAGGTTTACCCAGACCCACATCTGATCATATTCCTATAGTGCTTAGATGTCCAGTTCGAGATGGTGGTCGTATGCCGTTTAAATTTTTATAATGCATGGTTGTTAGATGAAGGTTTCAAAAATTTGATGAAGATTTGGTGGCATCACTTTTATGTCCAAGGTTGCACTGCGGTTCTTTGCTATGAAGTCGAAGGGAATCAAAGGAGAAATTAAAAGATGGAATCGACATAATTATGGTAAGGTGTAAAAGGTCAAAGAAGATATCCTTAAAGAAATAAAGGTTTTTGATGTCTTGGAAGAGACGAGGTGATGCGGGATGGATCACACGCTAACCCTAAAATAGTATAAATCCTGCACGATAAGGGTTTAGGGTTCTCAATCTTCAATTAAAACAAAAAAATAAAAGAAGAATAAAATAGAAGATCTTCAGATTCGCTCCAAAGAGGCTTGTCGCTTCGCACCAACGATAAGTTTTTAGAATCACTCCTCAAAGGCAAAAACTTTTCGCAATTTTTCTATGAAAGATTCACTCTTTCACAATATACACAAAAGCAACTTAATTTTCCATTCCATAATCAACTCCCTTTTACAATGTTATAATGACCTTATATAAGAGGTCTCGAAACAGAAAAACCTAAAACAGAACATTTACTAAACTACCCTAAATGCTTACATACGAATCCAAAGAAAAACCTAGGAAAAAGGACTAAAATGTCAACACTCGGAGTGACTCGCTAGAGCAACTTATTCTAGAGAAAACCCTTTGCACTCTTCGATGTCTCGCTTGAGCGATAACCAAACTTGCTCTAGCGACTTTTGGCCGAAAGTTTGGCCTGTCCCACATTGCTTCACAGGCCATTTGAAAGGCCATTTATGGATCCATTTTTTCCTTCTTGACTTTCTTCGATTGGTCCTGCTACGACCCAAGCATGCAGATCTAAATTCCGCATCAATCCCCTCTACTTCGAAAAAGTTTGACGTTGAAATTTGGTCGACAACGATAGACATTATCAAGTATACTTGCTCTTCATCATCCTCAGATTTGCCAACAGTCTCGGGCTCGGTAGGGCCTATCACTGATACTTGTGCTGTAATGACCTCGGATTTTTCAATGGTTTCAGGCTCGGTAGGGCCCATCACGAACGCTTGTGCTTCAACGACCTCAGGTTCTTCAATGGTTTCGGGCTCGATAGGGCCTATCACAGATGCTTGTGCTTCAACGACCTCGGGCGCGTCAACAATTTCGAGATCTGCAACGGTCTCACCAATCGATATGGGCTTGGGCTCTTCAACCGGACATTGTTCATGCACAAGAGTAATACGAATAACTGGATCTACCTGAGCAACAGGCTTTATCGGTTTTTCCATAGGCATGGAGGTACTAGGATTCACAGTGGGTTTGGTATCTTCCACCGGTATAGGGACTACCACTGGCGCGGGTAGAGGAGTTTTAACTTGTAGAGGTCCTCTCACGGGTACGACAACGGGGGTGAAGCTTGTAACCGTCGATCCCAAAGCTTCAATCATTGTTAATACATCTTTGGCTAAATCGTGAATAAAAGCCTTGATAAGTATCTTACTGATATTCTCATGCCACACAACGACTATCCGACACGACCTTAGCAACTTGCAATAAATATTGTTAAGAAGCGCCATATGCTTGAATATGGAGCCATGTTGATCGGATGATCTACCTTTTTTCTTGCACCAGAGTTGTTCCACCATCGCCACCATTTGATGCATGATCGGAATGTTCCATTGTTTCACGAACGCTCAAACCATGTAATCATTCAAATCACAAAGGGCTTCGAGAACTTGATCTGTACTCATGATTCGCCAATCCACTTGTCGAGGGTTTGAACTGCTTTGATACCAATTTGATGTGGGACAGGTCGCACGCTAACCTTCCAATAGCATAAATCCCCTACGATAGGGGTTTAGGGTTCTCAATCTTCAATTAAAACAAAAAAATAAAAGAAGAATAAGATAGAAGATCTTCAGATTCGCTCCAAAGATGCTTGTCGACTTCGCACCAACGATAACTTTGAAGAATTACTCCTCAAAGGTAAAATTTTTTCGCAAGTTTTCTACGAAAGATTCACTTTTTTCATAAGATGCACAAAAACAACTTAATTTTCCATTCCATAATCAACTCCCTTTTACAATGTTATAATGACCTTATATAAGAGGTCTCGAAACAGAAAACCCTAAAACATAATATTTACTAAACTACCATAAATGCTTACATACGAATCCAAAGAAAAACCTAGGAAAAAGGACTAAAATGTCAACACTCAGAGTGATTCGCTCGAGTGACAACCGATGCTCGCTCGAGCGGCTTATTCCAGAGAAAACCCTTTGCGCTCTTCGATGTCTCACTCAAGCAACAACTAAACTCGCTCGAGCGACTTTTGGCCTGCCCCACATTGCTTCACGGGCCCGTTTGAAAGCCCATTTATGGGTTCATTTCTTCTTTGTTGACTTTCTTCGATTGGTATTTGCCACGACCCAAATATGCAGATATAAATTTCGCATCACGAGGCCGTTGAATGGAGGAATCATATTTGAGAACCTCTCTCAAAATGCATTTCAATAAAAAATGTCTTGAAGAAGAAATAATGTGGAAACAAAAATCTAAAGTTTATTAGCTGCTTGAGGGGGATAACAATACCAATTTTTTTCACACAATTGCAAATGCTAGAAATAAGAGGAACTACATTAGTTCCTTTATTGTGAAAGGAAGGACAACCACAAATGAAGAGGAGATTGGGTTTGAAATTGTAAAATTCTATGAGGAGCTATACTCAGAAGATACAGTGCATAGGCCAGTACTAGATGGGTTACACTTCAAGAGTTTATCTAATAGTCAGAAATTGAATTTAGAGGGAGAGTTTTTGGAAGAAGAAATTAAAAATGCTGTTTTTAATAGTGGTAAATAAAGCACCAGGGCCTGATGGTTTTACTATGGAATTTTTCCAATGTTTTTGGGAGTTAGTCAAAGGAGATGTTATGGAGATATTTGAGGAGTTTTATGAGAATGGAATGGTGGACCGCATCATTAGGTCAAATTTCATCTCTTATTCCTAAAAAGGAGATGGCGGAAGAAATCAAAGATTTCAGACCTATAAGCCTATTGGGAAGTGTATATAAAATTCTCTCTAAATTTCTTGCTAACAGATTGCGTAACGTGATGAAGGAAATTATCTCGTTAAACCAAGGTGCTTTCATTCAGAGGCAGCAACTGTTGGATGTGGTGGTGGTAGCTCATGAGGCTATTCACTCAGTTCATAAAGGAGGAAGGGAGGGAATAGTCTGAAAAATTAATATGGAGAAGGCAAATGATAGAGTTAGTTGGGATTTCTAATCATATATGATGGAAAGGTTGGGTTTTGGGGAAAGATGGAGGAAATAGATTTGTGGGTGTGTATCTTCACCTTGGTTCTCGATTCTGGTTAATGGATCCTCAAAAGGTTACTTTTGTAGTTCCAGGGGGCTTAGACAAGGTGACCCTCTTTCACCTAATGCTTTTTAACATAGTTGTTGAAGCTTTAAATGGCCTGATTGTCAGAGTTGCCGAGTTGGATTAGTTTAAAGGTTTTTTAATTTCCGGAGGGGGAATTAGGGTAATTCATTTACAGTATGCGGATAATACAATAGTTTTTTGTAGGACTAACCTAGCGGAGCTTCAAGCTATTAAAGATGTGCTAGTCATTTATAAAGCAGTATCTGGTCAGAAGGTGAACTTACATAAATTTAAAATTTTTGGTATCAGAATGGAGAAGTTGGGTTTGATAACTCTAGCTGAAAGTGTTGGGTGTCAAGTGGACGAGTTTCCTATTACTTACTTGGGGCTCCCACTAAGAGTTGGTAAGTCGAAGGCAAAGTTGTGGGATCCTGTAATAAGTAAATTTGAGAAAAAACTAGCAGTTTGGAAAAGTAAAATGCTTAGTAGTGGGGGACGATTCAATTTGATCAAATCTACTTTATCTTCCATTCCTTTATTCTATTTTTCCATGTTTAGAGCTCAAGAAAAAACCATCAAGAGAATGGAAATAATTATTAGGAATTTTTTATGAGAAGGGGGAAAAGAAGATAAAAAATTTCATCTTATGAAGTGGGAGACATGTTGTCTTTGCAAGAAAGATGGAGGGTTGGGCATTAAGAGGTTGGGATTAACTAACATGGCCTTGTTAGGAAAATGGCTGTGGAGGATGGGTGATGAAAATGAACAAAATCATCTTTGGTGGAAGGTAGTTAGAGACAAGTACGAGAATCCAGAAAATAGAAATATCTTCAGAAGTTCGGTTAGTAGAGGGTCGGGATGGTAGAAAAGTATTTGCTCGGTCAATGAAGAGTTTAGAAAGAGGGTCAGATTCAATTGGGGTCGTGGTGATAGAATAAAGTTTTGGGATGATGTGTGGATTGGTGATTCTCCTTTAAAAGATAGATTTCCGGTTATCATCAGTATCGCGTTAAATAAAGATGCGTATGTGAATGATATGAGTGAAATTATCAATGTTAGTATTATCTGGGATATACATGTTCGCAGAAATATGAATGTTGAGGAAGAGTTGAGTATGATTGGGCTGCTCCATGTTTTAAATAATTGTCACAAAAATGTAGCTAATCGTGGTCTCAAGATTTGGATTCCACATGCCAAAGGTATTTTTTTTTGTGAAATCTTTCTATTCGAATCTTCATCAGCAGTCAAGGCAAAATTTGAATTGGGTAAAGATCTAGAAGAAAAAGATTCCTTCAAAAATCAAATTTTTTGGATGGAATGTTGGTTGTGATAGAATCCTTACCATTGATCAGCTCAGTCAAAGGGGGATGAATTTGAGAAATAGATGTGTTATGTGCCTTCAAGGAGAAGAATCCGCAAATCATCTTCTCACTCATTGTTGGGTTGCTAAAAAAGTTTGGAATGTGGTCCTCCAGCAGTTTGAAGTCTTATGGGTGTTTCCGGAATCATGTGTTGATGTCTTAGCTGCTTGATTAGGGTCGGATTTGAAGGAATTAAGGGGGAATTCTGGAATTTTATGGATCTTGCTGTTATGTGGGCTCTGTAGACTGAGAGAAATAGTCGAATTTTTAATAGAAAAACAAACCTTGTTTCTATGATTCTTAAGGATGTTCGAGATTTGGCTTTAAATTGGATCAAGATTGGATGTCGTTCAAGTTCAACGCATGATGAAGGTATAGACTTTATTCATGAATGGGATAGTCTGTGCATGTAGTCATATTCCTCTCGTGTATGGTTGTACTTTCTTGTAGATTTGGCAGATCCGTTGTCTGATGGGTAGCTTTTTTTAGGTTTGCTAGCATCTTGCTGGCCTTTTCTAGTTTGTGTTATATTTTCAGTATAATAAAGGTTACTGGTTATCGATCAATATATATATATATATATATGCTGAACCCTTCAAAGGATGGCTGTATTCAAGAGTTCAGGTCTGAAATGGCCGGTCATACATCATGGAATATTCAAGTGAGGAGGCATCTCAAAGAGCAGGACATGGATGAACTTTGTACTCTTTTGCATGAGTGATACAGAATTCAAATCAGGAATCTGGGTGAAGATATATATATATATATATATATATATATATATATATATATATATATATATATATATGCTGAGATATATATTTTCAAAGCCGGATTATTCCCGAACCCTGAGTTGGTCACTAAGGCATGGTTTGTAGCATCCATTTAAATTTTCATGTAATGTAAATTCACTGATGCATTAAGTTAGAAAGAGAACTAATTGATGAGGGACAAATGCTAAAACCCTAATTATGCAAGTATGGGATTAACCTCAAATTAAATTGAATAACGGAAATATTCGAAATCACCCAAACACATAAAATAATTCAATGAATTCAATTAAAACAATTAAATTAATTCTATTTAGTGTGTGCATGCAGTAATTCCCGATCTAGAAAAACGGATTCGATAAAGGACTCAAGTTTCGATCTAGTTTAGGGCACCAAGCGACAATTATGGTATCGTCTCTTGATTCCTCTAGGGTTTGAATAAATAAGGTTTGAAGGATTAGGGCAAATCAAAGGGTAGGATCAAAGATATAAATTAATAAAGATTTTAGGGTTGTTGGATTTTATCAAAGCAAATAGGGGAGATATTACCAGACAATAGTGAAAGAAAAGATAAAATAGAAGGATAAGATCCAAGGCTTAACACCAAGGGTTCTGAGGCTTCACACCAAGGCTGTACGTTGACTTTGCACCAAGTCGCACGAGAAGTGAAGATTCACTCCTCAGCTTTCGAAAGATTCGCTCTTTCGCTTGAAAACTTTTCACAAGTCTTCTAGGGTTTGCACAAAAGCAAACTCTCAATTTTCATTCATTAATCATCAATAATAATGTTATTTTACAAGCCTTTAAATAGGATAATCAAACCCTAATACGAAATTAAAAAAGTCCTAAAGCAACTAAAACACTAAAATGAAAATTTTTGACCAAAATAACAAAATTCCGTCAAATTCGCAAGATCGGTTGATTGATCGATTTCCGGAGTCGATCAATCGACTGGGGAATAATAAAATTGTCCGAAACCACTCACTACAATTGATTGATCGAAAATTTTGAATCGATCAATCGGCTAAGAAACATAAATATGCTCAGAATTTGTGTCCACTGTCCACCATCCACCATCAATCGATCGAAGGTTGGGGTGGATTGATTGACTGAGTGCTTCTTCAGTCCTTCGAATTTGAGATGTTTTTCTTTCTGATCACTTTGATGTTCTTCTTTCGCCTTTGATACGTCACTGACGGCTGCTTGAATCTGATGTTGCCATCACTAATGCTATTGAAATTGATATTACGAGTCACCAAATTTTCACGACAATAAAAAATGATATTACTACTTAGAAAAACACTAATCTCTAAATCTCCCAATCTTTTGAAATAATAAAAGTCTAGAATTAAATTTGCTGACTTTTTCAAAATAAGTGCATTTAATATTTAGTTTTTAGTGGATGTAAAACTATGAATTAGATCTCGACCTTTCTAGAAGGCACAAATTTTCAGCTTTTCCCAAATTTTACATTTTTCCCAAATTGTTTTATTTTCTATTATTTAGGTTTATGGTTGAGTTATAAGCACAATACCAAGACGGGGTTCTAGAATAAATCAGCTTGGAAAAAATCCGGCAAAATTTGTCAAATTAAGAAAATCCAGTAAAATTCGGAAAAAGTAAAAGAGAAAAATTATAAACTATATTAATTAAAAACTATAAAAATTGATTTTTTTTTTTTAAACAGAAGTCTTTTACCAAAATCAGGAAAAAATAGGAAAATTCACGTATTAATCGCAATTCGTGATTTATTTGGAAAATGTGTTTTCTTTTCTCCAAAAAAATTGTGAATAATTTAAAATTTATTTGTTTTTTCAAAAATTCACGAATTATTCACGACTTTTGCAAAGAGTCGACGAATTTGGTCACTACGAGCCCAATCAATTAATGGCCTGAAGTTGGGTCTGAATACTATCCAATCAGTGTGATGACCAGCTGAACAGATATCATGCTTTCCAAATCTGAGCACTCTAATTTTAACAGCTGATATCAAAGCTCATTGATTAGACAGTTTACAGTCTTATAGCTGATTCTTTAACTGAGGTGTGCTCCAATAATGGATAGCCACTTGAACTCTTTAATTTTTTAATTTTACTTTTTTATAAGTTGGGCTCGATCCTACAACCTACTTGAACTACTAGATTGATCATACATATTTACCACATGGTATAATAGTGAAGTGCAGTTTAATGGTGTATGGCCAAACACACATTTTAATGGTGTAGGAAAATTTGAACATTATTTTTCATATCATGCCATTTCACCGAGATATCTTGTCGAGATGCAAGACGTTTCGTCTTGCACGTAATAGGTCTGGGATTTCCGAGAATTAAAATCATGTATATAAGAGCTTTGGAACCATCTAATAGATGCACATTAATATCAATAATTGAAAAACAGGTACAATAGCCAATATGCCGTATTAAATTGCATATATCAAGCTATTCAAATCAATATATCCAACTGTTCAAATCCTTCAATGAATACTTTTTGAGTCTATGATAGTTTCCGTTAATGAATTGGATTGCTAAAATTATATTATATGCCACTTACTACAAATTGGAGCATTCAAGTTATCAATAAGTAAAAAAAGTTACCCAACTGGGCTAGCATTGAGTGAATGCCTCTTGCACCATGGTGTCCAAGTGGCACGAAATTTCATTGAACTTAAGATAGGACTCGACCCATTACTGGACGTCCTATAGGAACCTAAACCAAGGACTGAAGATCTTTTATTCAATTAATGTAGACTGCTGTCTGCATACCCCTTGACCATCCATTCTCAGGCTCTTGATCAGATGAGTCGGATTTGAAGGTGAATCATCTAGAACACATTGGATCATCCTTTCTTTCTTCTATTTTATTTCATTTATCTTTGATCAGTAACATTGGATCATCTTTTTTTATTATTTATTTTTACTTTTTTTATGGCACATGCTACGCATGGAGAGATATTCCAAAATTTTCCACTCACAATGTTTTATTAATGGAATTAAAAATCTCATAACCAGTGCACAAGACTCGCTCTTTTAGCAGTCTGGGAGAGGTAGATGGTAGGCAGCCTTACCCTAGTTTGGAGACGCTGATTTCTGGACTCAATCTGCGACATATTGCTCACTTTGGGAGGACAGCACTTGCCATCGCACCAAGGTCAGACATCTATTGAGGAAATACAAATAAGAGTATTATATAACAGTGAAAATTTTCAGCTAAGCTATTGACTGCCCTTCTATTTTAATAATAAAGACATCATTTTGCTGCGAAATGACCCCAGCTTCACTTGGGGAAGGAAGGCCTTGCTGCGAAATGCAGATTCTGATTGACTTAGAAAATCATTATGGAGCAATGATTTGATTTGTCGGAACTACAAACACAGCCTAAGTAGCCCTCTGGACAAAAAAATCTCCCAGACAAATGATAATCCGGATGAATTATGCTTAAGAACTCGAATGCCAAAATAAGCAAATCACGACCCTACAAAATCTTTATGCTTAAATTATTCAGCTGTCTGATCAAGCACATAAGCAAATCACGACCCTACAAAATCCTTATGCCTAAATTATTCAGCTGTCTGATCAAGCACATGATCAGACAGCTCACAGCTGACTTATGCTAAAGAATAAAGTAAAATTTACAATTTCCTTAGTACTATACATGCTATATATTATATATTATATATTACGAACAGAGATTAGCACCTTCAACTAAGATAAAAACCACTTCAACTAAGAAGTCATCTGTTGGAACGTGCGAGGTCTTGGTCTCGCTGATAAAAGGGCTTTAGTTAAAGCGTTTCTTGTGAGTCACCGGCCGGAGATTATTGGCCTATAAGAAACGAAGTGGGGAGAGGAAGAGGAGATGGTAATTCAATCCGTGCTCCCCAATAGCTCGTGGGATTGGAGAATTCTGGAGGCGGAAGAATCCAGGGGAGGCATTCTCCTTGCCAAGAATGGGGAAAGTCATAAGCTGATTGACTTGGAAGTTGGGAACTTCATGGTTGCTGCTCATCTTCTGGACAGCAGGAGTGGGTCGCAATCTTGGTGTGCGGACCGACTAACAACAACGCCAGGAAGGAGTTCTTTTTGGAGTTCAGTGCTGTGCGAGCCAAATGGGATCTTCCGGTTTGTATTGGAGGGGATTTTAACGCCCTTCTTAACAGCCAAGGGAAAATTCAGGGGAGATGGATTATCCGGCTTCTGAGTTGCTAGCAGATTGTATATTGCAAGGGGCGCTGCTAGACCTAGGTATGTCCGGTGGGATTTTTACTTGGTCAAATCGGCAAGAGGAGCCGATATTGTGCAGATTAGATAGATTTCTTTGTGGCGTGGATTTCTTGGATGTTTGGCCGAACCCGGTGGTGACTGTGGGGGTGTCAACGATCTCAGATCATAAACTGGTTGTGCTAATGTCTGACGGGCATAGAAGAGTGACAGAGCAGCCGGGTCTGTTCAGATTTAATAACGCTTGGTTACAGAATGGCGAATTCAAGGGTCTTATTCAGAAATGGTGGACTACGGATGAGATGGATGGGACAACGGCTTTCAAGTTTACAACCAAGATCAAAAACCTCAAGGCTAAAATCAAAGAGTGGAACAAAGGGATTTTTGGTAAATCAGAGGAAGAAAGAAGGAGAATTCTGATAGAGATTGTGGTCTTAGATGGGGCGGAAGAGCTGGCTCCGCTGTCGGCTATTGAAAAGGAAATTAGGACGGTTCTAAAGATCAATTACAACCGTACAGCGCTTTGGCTTTTTGTGGAGACAAAAAGCGAAAGTGCATTAGCTGAAGGAGGGGGACGGGAACAACAAATTCTTTCATGCAGTCACTAATGGAAGAAAAAGAAACGACATTTACACCATTACTATTGATGGAACTGTTTATGAGCAAACAATATTTTGTCGATGGTACCAAACAAAATAGTTCAGTTCTATGAGCAACTTTACGGAGCCGAGGAAGTCACTAGACCAAGAATGGATGGGATTCATTTTCGGACTATTACTAACAATCAAGCCATGAATCCAGAAAGAGATTTTGATGAAGACGAGGTGAAAATAGCTATAGAGAGCATGGGCCGCAACAAGTCACCGGGGCCGGATGGGTTTACTGCAGAATTCTACAGAAGTTGTTGGGGAACAATCAGAACGGAATATATGGCTATGATGCATGAGTTTCATGCCACAGGAAGAGTGGCTAAGAGCATCAACTCTTCCTTCATGGAGCTTAGTCCGAAACGAGAAGGGGCCACTTCCTTGACGGACTATCGTCCTATAAGCCTTATAGGATGTGCATACAAGATCTTGGCCAAGGTGCTGGCCAATTGTATAAAAACAGTGATGGATCAGCTGATCGCCAATGTGTAAGGCACATTCATACAGGGTAGACAACTAATGGACATTGTGATGGCGTCAGCTGAAACGATTCACTCCGCAAAAAGGAGGAAAGACAAATGATGGGTGTTCAAGATAGACATGGAAAAAGCATATGATAGAGTTCAATGGGACTTTTTGGATTATGTGCTTCAAAGGATGGGTTTTGGGGGAAAATGGCGGAATTGGATGAAAGGGTGCTACGCTTCGGTTCAGCTATCCATCCTGGTTAATGGTGTCCCTTACGGATATTTCTGAACCAAGAAAGGGCTGCGTCAGGGGGACCCGCTCTCTCCGCTGCTCTTCAATTGTGTGGGGGAGGCACTACATAATTTATTTAAGAAAGCGGAAGAGATTAACCTGATAATTTAGCACATCAAATTCGGGACCAACTGTATCACATTTGCACTATGCCGATGATACGTTGGTTTTCTGTAATGGAAATAATGGAGATAGGGAACTAATGACAACTACAGACATCCTCACCATTTTTGAAGCCGTCTCGGGGCAAAGGATCAACTTACACAAATCGAGTTTGTCGGGAATCAACATTCAGCGAGAGATTACTGAAAGGGTGGCAAGGAGAGTGGGATGCCAAATTGATAACTTTTTGATTTCTTACTTAGGGATTCCTTTGGGCATCGGAAGAAGCGGTCTTCGTATGTGGGACACAGTCATTCAACATTTCCAAAAGAGATTGGCCACATGGAAAAGTAAGTTGCTTAGTTATGGGGGAAGACTAATGCTCATTAAGTCGACTTCTGCCTCCACCCCGATATTCGTGATGCTGTTTCTCAGGGCACTGACTGGAATCACTAAGAAGATGGAAAAAATTGTTCGGGACTTTCTGTGGGAAGGGGCAGGAGATCAGAAGAAGATCCACTTGGTCAATTGGGAACAATGTTGCGAGACAAAGGAATGCATGGGGCTTGGAATCAGGAACCTCAAATTGGTGAACAAAGCACTTCTGGCTAAATGGAAATGGAGACTGGGAGAAGAAAGTGAAAGAAACAACCTTTGGTATCAAATTGTTACTGCCAAATATGGGGATAACACTAGGGAAGTCTCCTTTCCCAATTGGGGATTGACTTGGTGGAAAGCCATACATGGTTCGGCACAAGAGATTATGGATGGTACGGTTTTCAGCTGGGGGGATGGACGGAAGATTAAGTTTTGGAAGGATGTGTGGGTGGGAGAACAACCTCTTTCGCGGAGATTTCCCACCATTTTTAATATCTTCGATCAGAAGGATGGGATGGTAAGAGATTTCGTGCTGATCTCCGAAAGGAATGCTCAATGGAATATTCAAGTTAGACGACCTTTGAGGGATTGGGAGGGGGACAATTTCCACAACCTGATGAACCTATTGGGGGATATTATGCCCAATGACGCCAACAGGGATTTAAGGTTTTGGAGACACTCAAAGAAAAGGAACTTCACTGTAACGTCTTTCTACAACTTGCTCAAGGCACGACAAAGAGGGACGGAGGGGGGAAAGAACTGGTGTGGGTTCTGGAAGGCTAAGGTGCCGCCGGAGATCAGGTTCTTTGCTTGGCTGGTTGATAAAAGGAAGGTTCTCACTAGGGATCAGCTGAATCGCAGGAATATTTCGGTTTCCAACATATGCAATATGTGTATGCGAGGGAGAGAATCAATCAAGCACATCTTTTTGCATTGCACTACATCGAGATTCATTTGGAATCAAATTTTCAGGATTTTCAAGGTAGATTGGGTCCTCCCACACTGGCCGGGGAAAATGATGGAAATATGGAGAGAGATGAAGTTTGAGGATCAGAGGAAGGAACTTTGGCTGTTAACAGTATATGCAGCTTTATGGGCTATATGGCTTGAAAGAAATAACAAGATTTTCAGGAGAAAGGTAAAACCATTCGCACTGATCATCAGAGACATCAGAGAGGTGGTCATTAGCTGGAATGCCAGCAAGATGGCAATTTTCAATGAGGGCCTGGAACATTTCCTCGCAATTTGGGAAGATTGCTGTGTAGCAGAGTCTTGATCTTCCTGCTTCAGGGGCGATGGGGTCTCGGATTGTGTTCTCAGTCTTGCAACAGGCTGGGGGTGAGCGTTCGGGGTTTTTTGTCGCTTTCCAGCAGCTTTCATTGGGTTGCCTGTTACTACCCACTTAGGTGTCCTGGTTTGTTTTTATTGTACTGTGCTTCTAGTTTTTAATATATGATTTTGTTACCTTTTCAAAAAAAAAAAAAACCCTAAGATATCACCTTCAACTAAGATAAAAACCACTTCAAATTTGTTTGGCAAATGCCACAGTAAACAGGCAGGCCTCTTCCTGCCTCCATGTGCGAGCTCTGATTGTGAAGACTACCGTACAGTCGTTCACATCTACAGCTACATATATACATCAGTTTGAGGTTTGTGCGTAACCCTTAGACCCTACGTTAGAAGATTTGGTGTTAGATTAGTGACCCACACGTCGGGTGACTTGGTTCATGGGTCATATTTTGGGCCACGCTACATGTGTCACCTGGTTTCATCATGTCTGTCGTGTGATTTCAAGACAATGAGCTAAAGACCTATGCTATAAGAGATTGAGATGAAAAACGCATCCCAATTTTGTAAGTCCAAACAGTCAATGGCTTTAAAAACCAATGACAACCATGTAAATCCCTGACATTGTTCATTTTAAGCCATCAACTGATTTGAATAACATAATAGAGATGTTTTTGTCTCTGTCTTTGACACCATCAATCTTTAGATCCATGTTTTCAAATCACATGGCACAAATGATGAAACCATGTGTCACGCGTTCCAAAAAGTGGCCAATGAGGTGTGACCCAAGTCACCTGGGGGTCGGGCGGTTGACCTAATACCAACTCATAAGAAACATGATCATAGACCATATTTATCAACCAACATATATAAAAGGCATATACATACCATGTGTAAGCAGTTTCCTAAATATATTTAAGAGTAAGATTCCATAGAACATGTTGATACAATGCATGCTTGAAGCGCTCTTTACAATGAACGGCGGAAATAATACCTGCAGAAAAAAATTTCATGGCAAACATTTAAAAAATAGCAAAGCTACTATAAAAAGCTTTCAACATAAAATTGTTATAAAGGGCTCAAACGCAAAACTGAGTATTACATACAAAAAATAAGGTTTGTATAAATAAAACATTAATCGATCGGTGCTATAGATCAGTATCGGAGTTACCCAAAACAAATGTATTGTAACCAGGTATCACCCAATATGTGTACTTTGTAGTATATTGTATCGCCTATACATGAGAAGATACCCAATTCCCGAGAAGACGATAGCGTTATATTAACTAATTTTTGGCACTTAGGCTTCATACCTGATACTTGATAATTATCTTCTCAATCACCAGTTAATAATTATCAATTATTACTACTGCTTTGAAAATCCAACTCATAGTTGTATGCTAGGAATCAAACACTTTTCTCTAATTCCATGTTGTAGAAAGGTCACTGTTCAGCAGGAGATCTTATCCTACAAGCTGTCAAAGTGGTGTAATCTATGTATTGAAAGTGAATAGGAACCCACACAAATTGAGAGTGCAAATTGCTGTTTCACAAATCTCCCTCTTATCTGACATGGAATCATCTGTCTCTTCCTCACGAAAACTCTACCCTGTGACCTGCTTCTCCCCATTAAGAGCAGCTTCTTCCTCATCCTCGGCACCCAGGTCCTCAATTTTTTCTGATCCCGTGCTGGCGAGATTGGAAAAGACATTTACATCTTATTTAATGGTTATAAGTTGAAGAATCCAAGACCGATAGAGACAAAGGTAGTGGATAAATGGGGTATTTCTTTTCAAGATCCTGTAAATTATAGTCATGTCTAAATTTTTTTTTCAGTCCCCTCTCCTTGGGTGATGGCAATGCTGAAGGTTGGGGGGAGATATATTGAGTTATTTCTTTGTTCTTTTGTGTAACATTTTTCCTAACCCTTATTATTTGCTTAATAAATGAGAGAGGACCAATCAACCTCAACACTTTCCTACAAAAAAAACACAAGGATTGTAGGTGTTTAGATCCGAATACATCAAGGTACTATTTCCCGTCATGTGATATTTGACTACCAAACCCACCCCTACATGGCACATATAGATGTATACTAGGAATCAAACTCTTTCTTTTATTGCATTTTGTACACGTCAAGATCCAGCAAGAGATCTTAAAGTGAATAGGAACCCAAACCTCAAACTGTTGTAATCCATTTAAAGTGAGTAGGAACCCATGCAAAGTGAGCATGCAAATTGTTTCTCACATTTTTTCTTTTCTTGTAGACAATAAATCTCAGTAAGAAAACAAACTAATATCTAGATTTTAATCATTGGTGCACTTTCCCATCAATCCATAACTGTTGATCAATGGGATGTCAACTGGGTGGACCATAGCCTTATACAACTCTGATTGGATAACCCTAACCACCAAGCACATGGACAATTTTTAGATTTTAATCTAATTTAGAAGCAGACCATATATGGTACTATTCTACTGTCGTTTTTGCACAATGATCCATCCCAGAGGTTGGACCATTAATTGGTGGTTCGGATCAAAGGTCATGCACATTATGATAAAGATGGTTCATATGAGAGAGAGAGAGAGAGAGAGAGAGAGAGAGAGAGAGAGAGAGAGAGAGAGTTACACGTAGATCTTTATGCCATAGATGGATGCATATTTTCGCAGAAGGCGTTCCACTGTGTACCATTCAGAACGTTCAGATTCACCCTGGTAGCCAATACGCGGCATATGAATTGATGCTGATAAGAAAATTCATACAAAAAATATTACATAATGGAAAATGCATATAGAAATGAAAGACTAAGAATGTTACATATATATTTATGAAGGGAATGTAATATCATATTTCCATGTACATTCAAAGGCCATCAGATTTAGATTAAATAGCCATTAAATAGGTAGCACAAAACCAAAGTATAGAAATTTTGTGGGGTAATATCAGCCAATGTTTACTGATTCACTGGCTTGAACATTCCCTCAGCTATTAATTAAGCCATCAGTAAAAGGATACCTCAGCCAATGTTACCTAGACACATGGCACGGGAGCCAAGTGTCAAGGTACCAACAGATGTTTGGCACGGCAATTTCTATCCAATATGGCGGCACAGCCCTAAGAAAAATAAATTTAATAAATAGAACACACACACGCACGCACACACACACACACACACACACACACACACACACACACATATATATATATATATATATAGGGAGCTGGTTAGGTCCTCCAATGGAGGACGGTGACCGTCCTCCAAGATCCACGTGGAGTACAGGTGGACAGTTTAGATCAATATTAAAAAAAAAAATTCGAATTTTTTTTTTAAAATCCACAAGTCAAAGTTTGACGGTTTTCATTGGTCCACCTTTCACGGTTCAAAATATACACGTTGGAGATGAGTTAAATTTTTTTTTTTTTCAAAGATGATCTAAGCAATGCACCCAAGGTCCATGTGGAAGGTTGGAGGATGGTGACCGCCCTCCCATGGAGGACGGAGGCCTTTTCCATATATATATATATATATATATAAATATGATATTGAAGGGAAATCTTAGAGAGCCAGTTGAGATATTTAATGAAACGATATATAATATATGTCAAGAACCAAAATAAAAGTATACTATATTATAAAAATCGTTTTTAACGACCTAAACCTTTTTTTTAGTAGTTACTAAACATTACACAATATTTTTTTTTCGTAGTTCATTTTATCGTTGTCAAAACGATGAGCATTTGGATGGTATTATGTGGTATTTTCATATATGTTTAGAAGGTTTGTGTTGTTTGAAGAGTGTCCAAGTGTGGCACGTGTGCCAAGTGCCACCAAGTGTCGGCATGGAAAAAATCCAAAAAGTAGAAGTGCCAAGGTAACACTGACCTCAACCCAATCTTATTCCCCTAAAAGAAAAAGAGATTCGACTCTCCTCACAGTCTGGTCGAGATAACACTTGCCATCCCACTTTTAGGCCAAGCGGCACCTCATGGTGCACATTTCATCATTTGGAAAGTCGGCCCAAAAATCACAACCATACGAGGATTCATACATCCGATCACAGCACATTAATATGAACCCTATTGTAGATATGAAGAATGTTCCATATTAAAGTACTATATGATCAGATGGTTTGAATCTTTTGAAGATCATGATTTCTGGACTGATTTCAGTCACAATGTACTAACTTGTACCAGCAATCTTTAGAGTGTGATCGAGATGGCCTGTCAGTAAAATTATATTTATAGTCTTATTTTAGGTAGGTATCATGAACCATTAATGCATGATGTCAGAGGTTGATTATTTTTCTTAAATCGCTGTCTCAAACACATTGGCCAGAGATGAGGACAGAAACTTAAGCCTTCTATATAGCATTTATATGGTCTAATGTCTATTTTCCCAGATGGCCAATGCTCAGGTAGGAGTAGGAGGATCCAATATCAGGCCTCCTACCTTTCGAAATCTGACAGGTGAGTAAACTACTGTATAGTCTTTAACATTTGTGACGAGTGTTCTGTGCTGATATTGACAGGAGATTGACTCCAATCACTGGCTCATCTCAATAAATTAAAATTTTAACAGCCTCTTAAAGGATATTGTATGTTATATATATATATATATATATATATAAGAAAAGGGTTCGTCCTCCAAGGTTCCACGTGGCACCCAAAATATTGTTTCGATGTCACATGGTGCTCGGGTGCATTGCCTAGATCATCTTTAAAAAAAAAATATGAAAACTCATCTCCACTGTTTGTTTTTGGAACCGTAAAATGTGAACCATTGCAACCCGTCAAACTTTGACTTGCATTTTTTAAGAAAAAAATCAATTAAAAAAAAAAAATTGATCTAAACCATCAACCCGTGCTCCACGTGGCACCCAAACAGTGTTTTGGGTGCCATGTGGACCTCCATGTAGACCTTGGAGGATGGAACCGGCTCCCATATATATATATATATATATATGCAAAGTAAGCAAGCCTTATGATTAATAAAAAGTAAAGAATACAAGAAAATAGACTCCTACATTCACTCTATAATGAAGCTTTGGCATTGCCATCACCCTATACTAGGGAGAAAGAACGTAGGAGTTACCCAAAGCGAAAATTTGAGATTTTATAAAAATCCCCTACTTTACATTTCCTCACTGATCAAGGACAATCAATATAGTACTCAAAGTACCTACTCTTCATGGTGATTCTTTCCCAGTTAGCCAACGCATCCGCGGTTGTGTTTCGAAATACATGACTTGCTGACCAGCTGAACTTTGATAAAAGGTCAAAGCATTTGTAAACCTCATTAGCCATTCGCCATGGGAGTTTACCTCCATGAAGAACATAAATTAGAAACTGTGAATCAGTTTCAATGATCAACTTCTGATTGGTAAGTGGAACCATCTGCAAACCTCAGATTAATGCTTTCATCTCTGCCATGTTATTTTTATCATGCCCAAAGAAAGCAGAAAAACACGGCTTAAAGACCCATTGCTGTCGGTGTTAAGTTCTACTGAGTTAAGAAAATTCAGAATTTCATGCTGAAGGTCAGAAATTTGAGTCCATTTTGATATTAAGGCAAACCATTTTGTGATTTTGTTAATAATGAAGCTTACACTTTGCATAAGTTGCCATTTCGCAGCCCATTTCTCAGCCAAAATTCCCAAAACAGGAACCAGGGAATGGAGTTTCTAACCTGATCAAATTGGGAATTGGTTGCATGTTTGCACTATTTGGAGAACCACACTAACTGCTTATGATGGCCTACCTGAATTCCAAACAGGTTGGAGAAGTACTTCCCATATTGATACCAAGCCGATTTTATTAGAGCAAATCAGAGAGAAACAATTCGATGATCCCTATATGGTTTGATTAAAGGAGAGCAAGAATGTTGAGGTGACGTTCAGAGAAGACGGGAAGATGCTATTTAAGGGACAATATTGTGTACCAGTTGATGTGGAAATCAAGCACCAGTTGTTACGATGCTCACAAATCAGAGTTTGTGA
Organism: Chloranthus sessilifolius; assembly: GCA_021018995.1. Taxonomy (NCBI): domain Eukaryota; kingdom Viridiplantae; phylum Streptophyta; class Magnoliopsida; order Chloranthales; family Chloranthaceae; genus Chloranthus; species Chloranthus sessilifolius. The sequence goes on along the minus strand of CM037589.1, from coordinate 45,944,426 downwards.
TACACCCAGGTTGCACAAAGATGTACCAAGACGTGAAGAGGAACTATTGGTGGCCGGATTTGAAGAGAGAGATCGCAGAGTACATTTCGAGACGCTTTACGTGTCAACAAGTGAAAGCGGAGCACAGGAAACCACCAGGATTACTACAGCCATTGCTGATACCAGGTTGGAAATGGGAGAGCATAGGCATGGATTTCATTACAGGGTGGCCAAGGACGAAGAGAAGAACGACTCTATTTGGGTTGTGGTTGATCAATTGATGAAGTTCGCACACTTTATTCCAGTTAGGTCTACATATTCGTCTACACAGTTGGCAGACATTTACATTCGAGAGATTGTGTGACTACACGGTGTGCAAAGAGTATCATTCCAGATCGAGATTCTAGGTTTACCCACGGATGTGGCAGAGCTTCCAAGAAGGTATGGGATCGAGATTAGAATACAGTCCAACGTTTCACCCGCAGACAGATGGACATACTGAAAGATTGAACCAAATCTTAGAAGATATGCTGAGAGCTTCTGCTTTGGACTTTAAGGGAAGCTGGGACGAACATTAGCGTTGGCGGAATTCTCCTACAATAACAGTTACCAGGCGACAATTCAGATGTCACCCTACGAGGCTCTTTACAGGAGGAGTTGCAAGACACCTTTATGTTGGGATGAAGTAGGTGTGAGAAACCTACTTGGACCGCAGATCGTTGAAGACACCACCAAACAAGTACAACTAATTAGAGAAAGGATGAAGATGGCCCAAAGTAGGCAGAAGCGCTATGCGGACAAGGAAAGAAGAGACTCCAAATTCGAGAAAGGCGACCAAGTCTTCATCAAGATTTCACTTATCAAGAGAGTCATGAGGTTTGGAAAGCGAGAAAAGTTGAAGCCGAGGTACGTGGGACCACTTGATATTTTAAAGTGGATCGGAGAGACGACTCGTCGAATTCAGTTGCCACCAAAACTAGCAGGGATGCACGGCGTTTTCCACATATGGATGTTGTAGAAATATTTCGAGGATCCTTCGCACATAATTGATTTACAGCCTTTAGAGATCGAGAAGGACATGATGATGATTGAAGAACCGATTACAATTCTAGATCGGAAGGAGTGGACGCTATGGAACAAGAAGATTTCCTTGGTTTTAGTCAACTGGAGGCATCATTCTCGAGAGGAGTCACATGGGAGTGTGAAGAGAAGATGATGATAAAATATCCACACCTTTTCACCTCAGGTACGATCTAATTTCAAGGACAAAATTTTCAATAAGGAGGAGAGAATGTATCGATCGAGATTTTTATGCTTACTTAGATCGTAATTATTTGCTTAAATTTGTGATTATGATTTGTTAGATTGATTTCATGTACTTAATTAGTTATTGCTCATAAATATAATATTTACTTTATTTAATTATGGCCTAATTATAATCTAATTAATAGACCTTATAAGCTTTTAAACAAATGTTAGTAATTTTGGTGTGCCATTAGTAATAATTAATGGATCTTTAAGACTCGTTAGTAAATTAATAAAGCCCATTAAAATCATCAAAGTTAGTAAGACCCACTAGTAAGGCTCGTTAACAATTATAGAATCCCATAGAATCAATTAAGACCCATGTAGGAAATTCAAATTAGAATTAGATTTAAATCAAGAAACGTTAATTATTATAAATAAAGAAGAGAGGTTAGATTTAATTTATGGAAATTTTGCATAACTTTGGAGCTTTAAACTTTTAGAGAGAAAAGTAGTGAGTTCTAAAGAGAGAAAGAGAAGAAGAATTGAAGGTTTGATTCGAGGTTCGAGGAATGCGAAAGGATTTCGAGTTTGATCGAGGATTCAAGTGTTGAAGCTTCGGATCTGATTAGAAGATCGAGATACACATCAAATCGACGATTTGATTAAAGGTATGAAAAAAAAAACATTTTAATATTTAGAAATAGATATTCATGCTAGGGTAGATTCGAATCTACCCGGAAACTCATTAAATTTATAAAGAACGAACCCACTATGTTTAACTTGTTGTTTTAATTCATTACAAGATGGTTAAATATTAAAACTAAGAGTTTCGGATCGAAACTATGACAGTACGGAAACTTCTCATAAACCTAGATTTTAAGACTTCAGGCCTCAAAAGGCAGGGTCAGGATAATCCCTTATTTACATCAAATATCATTTAAGTAAATGACTGACATTTGATGCAAATTAGGAAATAGGATCCAATAAAAATAGTCCTAGGTCGCAATTCCAAAGGAATAAAAAGTCAACTTTCTAGTTGAAGGAAAAATTTCGACTATTGTGGTTTGGTTAAATTTCCAACTTTCAAATGGCAAGCTGTTTTGTGAGACTTTAAAGTCCATAAATTCTATTATGTTATAACTTTGTTAAAAACTAAAAGTTCAATGGAAAAATGTTACATCTTCAATTCCAAAATAGAATTATGAATGTCAGGGTCTGATAGGATCAATGCCCTTGGGCAAAGGGGGCCGAGTATTGTAATAAGGCGAGGTTTTGTCATTTAAACCTATTTTTAATGCAACTTAAGGGGCTTATTATTGTTTTCAATTATCTTTTATGCTATATTAATGCAAAAAAGTTCAAGGTTGTTCCTATGCTATGATACAATACTTTTACTTGCAAATTGCTGATGTTATATGAATATCACATGAATACTATAATCAATACCTATCTTTTAGAACGATTAGGATTGGATATGAATCTAAGATTAATGAACTGTGGAAATCTACCAAAGATTAATCAAGAGGGAATATTGTACATGCTTTAGCGAAGTTTTTCCGCCTTGATCATAAGAATGCTTGATCATGTCAAAAGAGGAAAGATCTTACGCCAAGACAAGATCTTAAATCATGATTAATGAATATGGAAAAAAGAACTATGAAGACACTTGGATAGATCATGAATCTAAGGGTCTAATGTTATGAATATGGCATGAGAAAAGAAAAAAGAAGTTAACAAGATGTAAGCATGCATACTAATAAGCTACGTAAGTGAGGTTACCATTGTAAGTCGTAGAAGCCGGACTCAATGGGCAAGTAACCTAAAATTAATAAGATGGCGAGTACATAATTTAGATAGTTATGTACCACCCCACAACCGAGTAAGTGGTTGGAATGGTGGACCAAACATATATGATGATCATGTTCATGTATGATTCACGTTGCACATGCATTAATAGGTAAATTGAAATTGAATCGCACTTGAAGACTAGGTTAGAGACATGAACTCCAGAAGTCACATTGTCAACTCAAGTGCTTCATTGTTCATGATTGATTCATATATGCCATGCGGTTGATTATTCTAGTTGTCTTTTATGTTATCATGATATTGCTTTTGTTTCTCACTTCATTATCTTATGATTTTGTTTTAAGCATCTATATGGATTTATCAATATTAGAGATCCTATGAGTGGCCCATAGTGAGTCTTTGTACTTACATCTACATTGTTTCACAATGGGATGGCCAGAGCTGGGAGTTGATGCAGAAATTAGAGACACTATTATAGCAGACGTGAATCCATATCTTGACAAATGGCATTTTGAAAGTTGAGATTTATCATTCTTTTATTTTTGAGAGGTGAGAGATGTTTACTTTGTTTTGGTATTGAGATACAGTAGTTGATAGGACAAGTACTTATGGATCTTAATGTTCGGATTAGATGATAATTTTTATTTTAGTTTTATTTTCATATATATATATATATATATATATATCTTGTTATGGATTTTGTTTTAGCTTTTATTTCCATTGTCCTTATGCGGATCATTATTTTATATTATCTTTATTTATTGTAGCACTATATGTATGTTACGTAGTGTGGCATCTCTAGATGAGAACATTGATCTAGTGTGTAAGTTTGGGGACATCACAAAAAATCCTCAAACGTTGAAGAACAACAGAGTATTCCGAGGTCGCACAAACAACTGTGAATCTCCCCAAAGACTAAAAATCATCTTTCCCAACCTGAGTAATTATCCATGAAACTCCAGCAGGGAAAAAAGGAAGAACCAATGAGTCTCGAGCAGCCAAGTCTTCCTTGTAGAAAATAATAAACTGATATAATAATAAACACACTAAAAAGAAGCATGCCCTTGTTAGGGTTTATGGAATAGAGCGAGAAATGGAAGAGCATTAGGGAGAGAGGAGAGAGAGCAATGATATATAAAGTACTACATGGTTACTATTGATAATAATGAGTTACATGAGAAGGGCTCCTTATATAAAGGAGCAACTACTTAACATATCTCATATCTAGACAAGATGGGACTAAAACAAACAATACTCAAAAACACTCACCACCTACTACTCCTAACACACCACACCTAAACATATATGGACCAACTATTACCTCCAACTTTCCTCTATCCTAGAATAAATTTTCCTCTCGAAAGGAGCATCTGATATGATAAATCGATCTTCTTTTATATGCAACACGCAACTTTCTCCCTACTATCAAAGACGACACAAAACCAGATAAGTTCCCTTCAAACCCCCCATCTATAAGCCAATTCTACATAAAACATCAAGCATCGTCATCATCATTATCTTCATCTTAATCAAACAGCATAAAACCGTCCACCTGAGATTCTTATAAATACGGAAGCCATGAAACCGAGAACCGCAAAAACTGTCTACTGAAAAACTGGCAGCTATTAGATATTGCAGTTACAGCAGTGGAAACGATTGATTCCGTTAAAAAGAGGAAGGATAAGGGGTGGGTTCTCAAGATCGATATGGAAAAGGCGTATGACAGAGTGCAGTGGGATTTCCTCGATTATATGTTGTTCCAAATGGGCTTCGGAGAGGTATGGAGAAAGTGGATGAAGGGATGTTACGCTTCGGCAAGGTTCTTTGTCTTGATAAACGGGGCGCCTCACGGGTATTTCAGAAGTAAGAGAGGGCTGAGACAAGGTTGCCCGTTGTCCCCGATGTTATTTAACTATGTTGGGGAAGCGTTGCATCGGTTATTCGTCAGGGCGGAAGAGTTGTCTCTTATCACGGGCTTTACAGTGGCGGACAGCGGGATGAAGATATCTCATCTGCAATACGCCGATGATACTATGGCTTTTTGTAATGGAAGTAGGGGAGATTCAGAAGTCAGCACGGTCAAACATATTCTAGTTATCTTCGAAGGAGTGTCCGGGCAGAAGATTAATATTCACAAGTCCAGCTTGGTAGGCATCAACACCGACGCCGAAGAAACTGTTCGTGTCGCTGCTCTAGTAAGTTGTGCGAAGGGCACCCTTCCCATCTCTTACCTAGGGGACCCTTTGGGCATCAGTTCCTGTAGAGCAAGAAACTGGGATGATCTTGTGCAGAGATTCAAGAAACGGTTGGCATCCTGGAAGAGCAAGTTGCTTAGTAACGGGGGGCGGTTAACGCTCATTAATTCCACGCTTGCTTCCATGCCTGTATTCATGTTATCCATCTTCAGGGCTCCGGCCAGTATCACGAAGAAGATTGAGAAAATCATGCGGGACTTCCTGTGGAACAGTAATGGGGAGCAGAGGAAGTTTCACCTTGTCAATGGGCGGAGTGTTGTAACCACAAACAAAAAGGGGGCTTAGGTATCCAAAGACTCCGTCTCGTGAACTCGGCCCTTCTAGGGAAATGGCTTTGGAGAATAGGGGAAGGTAGAGACAGGGACAAGCTGTGGTGGCAGCTGGTCACCAACAAGTACGGGATGTCAGAGGAAGCATGGCGCTATAGCTTCCGGGAGAATTTCGAGTCGGCATGATGGAAAGAGGTGAAGCGTTGTGCGAATTTCATTCAAGACGAAACAAGGTATTGCTGGGGTGATGGCCAGCGGATCTGGTTTTGGAAGGACATTTGGGTGGGAGAACAACAACTCCAACTCAGATTTCCCATAGTGTATATGCTATCTGAGGATAACGATGTGGTCATCAGCCACTTGTGACGTGGTCACGACCCTGGTGCATAACAGTGCACATCGATCCACTAGCAGGCAAGGTGAGAGGGCCTTGTAGCTAGGCTGAGCCGTAGGCACAGCGTGTTAGGCGAACTCTTGGGTGAAGACACACAGTGTCGAGGTACTAGAGCGAGCTACGATCACTAATGCTTAGTGCATGCATAGTGATAGACTGCGTGGGTGCGGAGCCACGCGAAGCGGCATAGTGATGGATTGCGTTGGTGCAGAGCCACGTGAAGGACCAGGGGGGGTCCTTATCCGTAGGCACGGATGAAACCAAGATGAGCTAGCGAGGAGGTATTAAACCTCGGGGCTAGGTACTTATGTGGACCTTGCATGGGGTGAGACGGAAGTCGAGGAATTGATGCAGGTCTTGGTGCCAGTAAGACGACATGATCGCCTCTGAACTAGGCGTATAGCTAGCAGGTAGGCGGGCGGACCTAGTAGCTAGCTGTGTAGCGCGTGTGCGCAGAGGCACGTGGCCCTGCGACACGTGCATGTATCCCTTATGCATGATGCGACGGTGACCCGAACTAAGCTGTGATCTAGTATGGTGACTAGACGCGTGAAGGGCTTGGAATGCGGTGCTCCGCGTAGGTGCATGCGACGTGGTGCCAAGAGGGCACGCGATGTCCTGGTGCCATAAGGCACATAGTGCGGTGCTCCGCGTAGGGGCACGCGACGTCCTGGTGCCATAAGGTACATAGTGCGGTGCTCTGCGTAAGGGCGTGCAACATGGTGCCAAGAGGCCACGCGACGTCCTAGTGCCAAGAGGGCACGCGAAGTCCGGGTGCTACAAGGCACGCGAGGTGGTGCCAAGAGGGCACGCGGCATCCGGGTGCAATGACGGACCCGACATAGTGTCGAGTGGGCACAAGACACAATCACGACTCAGACGTGATGCGGTGCCACGAGGGTACGCCTTGTGGTGCCATGAGGGCACGTGACATGAGGCCATGAGGGCCTTGCGACATGGTCGCGACATGGTAGCGACACAGTGCGATGCGGACGCGACGTGGACGCGACACGGTCGCAAGTGACGCTGATGCGTGACCTCACAAGACGTGTGGGCTTGGAGGATGGAACTGTGTGCCACGGATAGAGGTTCGTGTGCCATAATTAAAGGCAAGACACCACCTTTGTAGGTGTGTGCTACGGGCAGGAGGCCATGTGCCATGGTGGTATGTCAAACCAAGGGGTTTGAGGTTCTTCTGTTGTTTAGCTCAAGTTGGTGCTTAGACCATACTTAGGGGAAGGGAGTTGTGGAGCTATTCTCCCACACATGGGGCCCTGTGTTGCGGGACAAGCGCATGGGCTTTCTAGGTTAGGGGTGGGCCTAGAATGTCGCTGCGGCAATGCCATGTGTCACCTGGGGTGAGGTTACCATGTGGCCCTGTGCCGGCATTTCAGTGCACATGGGTTGGTGACCTCACGAGGGCACTCAAAGGCTAAATGGGACGATGGCGCACTAGTCGAGGGCCCGATCGCGGATGTGTCTTTGATGTGGGCCACACGATGCACGATGTTGTGGATAGCATGAAGAGCTGCATGCTATTCCAAGTGTGCTGGTCGCGTGGGCCATACACGATGCTTAGTTTGGATAGCATGAAGAGTTGCATGCTACTCCAAGTGTGCTGGTCGCATGGACCACACACAATGGTTGGCTTGAATGGCATGAAGAGATGCATGCCACTATCGCAAGCGAGGGACTAGTGCACTACACAGGGTGAAGCTAGGCAGGCCAAATGGCACTGAGGTGCTGACATGCGTGTCGCTGTTAGACACGATGCATTGAGATGGTTTGCCTCGGGTGAAGGCAACCATGACGTGGGAGTTCCCGTCCTCTAGGCGGGTGGTATCAGAGTGATGGTTGAATAATTTGGTCTCGCTGTGCGCGGCAGTGAGACGTTGCACGAGTGTGATAGCCAGCATTAGGTTATGCTTCATGAAAAATTGGTATCTGAGTTAGGCTGGCCTCACTGTAGCGGCAGCGAGGCACCGCACGGGCGTCGAAAAATGTAACCCCATGACACACTTCTCGCAGCTAGAGCAAGGATTGTGGGTTTGGAATATCCCGATGCGTCGAGGGCTTTGACAATGGGAAGTAGAGGAATTCAGATATCTGATGAACCTTTTAAGGGGGTTGACCCCTAATGAGAGCAATAGGGACCGGAGGCTCTGGAAACATTCCGATAAAGGGATCTTCTCCACTAATTCACTGAATAAGCAGATGTTAAAGTCGGAGAGGATAAGTAGTGGAGGAAGGTGGTGGGCTAGGTGTTGGAAGATCAAGATCCCTCCTAAAATTAAATTCTTTTCCTCGACTATTGTGCGGGGAAGGATACTTACTCGGGACCAGCTGGTGAGGAGAAATATACTGGTTACGAATAAGTATCTTCTTTGTATGAGAGAGAGGGAATCAGCGGCGCATATCCTCCTTCACTCTTCTTTCACGAGAAGCATTTGGTCAATCATTTTTGGCCTCTTCGGGTTATCGTGGGCCATTCTAGCTGGGCCAACTCAACTGATGGAAATGTGGAGGGATGTGGAGGTGAAGGGACCCCAGAAGGGGCTGTGGTAGGTGACGGTGTATGCAGTTTTCTGGGCTATCTGGATCGAGAGGACTAGTAGAGTTTTTACTAGAAGGGCTAAGCCGCGGGGGATGGTCATTCGGCACATTCGGGACCTAGTTGTTAGTTGGAAGGTTATTCAGATGTCTGATTTTGAGGAAGGGTTGCAGCAGTTCCTGCTGCTATGGATGGCGGAGCTGGATGATACTCACCGGACAGGGATGCCTTGTGGTGTCGCGGGGGGTTTCGCCTTCTATCCGCCTGGCTCGTGTTCCCGAGTGAGTTTTTCGGGTGGGTCTCTTTTCGAGTAGTTTCTTGGTATCCGCTCAGGTTTGTACTTCTATTTCCTTTTCTAATATATCGCTTTTGTTATCATTTCGAAAAAAAAAAAAAAAATCCTGCAAAGATATGCCCCCAAAACAACTCACACGAAGAATGACCTTAAAAAATACCTGAAAGAAAACAAGCCAGATTTATTAAATAAGGGTATGGGAGCTTGCTATGAAGTCTTCTCTCCGAGGTTGAGAAGGTTGATCGTCAGCAAGTCTTTCTACTTCATCCAACCATTCAGTACTCTCATTGTTTAACATTAGGGCTTCTTTCTCTTCAATCCAATCATTTGAAGGGTCATCTTCCTAAAATATGTGGTCCAACTCGATTGGATTGATCGTTGAAGGGAAGGACATGAAAAGATAATTAATATGCCATATAAAATGAAATATTGAAGTTATAAACAATTAAATGTTATCATTTTAAAGGGGAAGGACACGATAAGATAATTAATATGCCTATAAAATGAAATATTGAAGCTATAAATAGTTAAATATTATCATTTTATCTATGAACATATTTGCTCATCAGGATTTGGTATTTCAATCCAATCAACTTAAATCATATTGTTGAACGAGATAACTCCTTAAATCAATGGAATGAAGAGATGGGAGCTTAAACTTTATATACTAAGAGCATTGCTTGGTAGGATGCAGCTGAAAGAGCTACTAAAGAGTAACCACAACAACATTGTAAAAAGAGAAGACTTCGTTGCCAATCGTCTTCTCAAGAGAGTCCACGTCATGATGGTGCTGATGATGATGATGATGGAGGTGGTAGTGGTGATGAGACCGATCCCGATGTTGATGATGGTAGTGGTGGTGGGGATGATACTAGTGCTTATTATGGTGAAATTTCTAAATAGGTTGCAAATTGAAGTGATGATGACATGACGATGTATGACACTCCAACATCTCGAGGTGGAGGGTTTGAAGGAAGAAGAGGATATTGGTCAAACAATAAGTAGCTTCAGGGGTTTTAGATTTAACTCTACAAAGGATTCTTTCACCATCTCCCATATTCATCAACCAAGCAACTATGAAAATGAAGGCTTTGTCTAGTAATTAATTGTTTCCCCATATTCATACTATTACCCTTAGCCTCAATTCGAAGGAGAGATGTATCAACACTATGGACATGGATATGGGTAACATTATAGGCAAAGCCAACACGACAACAATGTAGATGAGGATGAAACTGCCTACGAATTCCATGTGGCTTTGATATTTGAGGTGCGTTGGAAATTATTTGTAAATTGTGATTATAGATATTTGTTGCTAGTAGTTTCTTAAATCGAGATAAGGTATGCTTAATATAGCACTGGTTTCATTGTTGATGCAATTATGACTATCAATTCTGGCAATTATGCTTGTTTGTTGTCAAAAACATGTCATTTTTGGGATTTTTATAACTTAATATATTATTTCATTTTGGAATTTTTATAATTTAATATATATTGTGTAAGTTGTAAACTTTTTTCTTAATAGAAATTGGGTAAAAACTATGTTTAAGATAAAAATTACATAAAAATAGCTAATTTTAATAAAAAAAATTAGAAATTGAAAATAAAGCAATTAGAATATTCTAAACTTACAATTATTTTTCCAAATTGTAGAAAAAATCAATATATCGATTGACTGATACATTGGTCAATGAATCAGTCGATACATTGGTGCGTATCAGCCCATACGCCGAGAAGTATCGGTTTGGAAGCAAACTGATACATCTTGAAAAAAACGAGATTTTGAACCTTGATTAGAGAAAATAAACATTGTGACAACTTATTTCTAACATTGTCAATTTTGAATCACGACTGCATTATGATTCATTTAGTAATATGGAATATAAATCCTGAACTCACCATGACCAATTCGCAAAACTATCTAAGAAAGCAAAAGCAAATCTGTCGAGAAGAATGCCGTGATTAAGAAACACTCTATTGTTTCATAACAACTCATTGTTCGTATCAAAAAATACATTGTGAAAAACTGTCTCAGAATTGGCTCAGAGCAGCTCCAATGGTGATAGTGAGGATACAAACCGATAACTAGTTTGTAACACAAGATAAAAAATTATGCTGTGTTTCAAGCAATGCGTATTGGACTAGATGATATTCTAATTCATGGTGGATAACAGTGTCAGTCTATAAAGATTGGTGTGCGACTATACACCGATTAAGGTGTTGGAACTTGGTTACAACAAATAAGTTTTTGCGATGGTCCTGTTAACTAATAAAAGCAAATGCTTTTCCTAACATCCTCTTCATTCTCTCCTCACATTATCAATGTGTATTTTAAGTTGTCTGCCATTGTAGAGATGTCTATTATTGTGTACAGGTGTGTGTAGTGTATAGTGGGGGTGCAGGATGTAAGTATATTTAACCTTACATCCATGACAGCATAGTACGTGAATTGTATTGGATCATATAAATACTAATACATTGGGAAGAGGGCCACAACACTCAACCCTAATTCATCTCTCTCTCCTCCTCATATCTCTAACCCTAAATCTTAACTTGGTATCAGAGCAACGATTGATCTGAGGACCTTTTTTTCTTGTTGTTGCCGTCAGCAATGATGTCATGCTGAAGTCAGCTGCCACCGGAAGCCGTCGAAATCAGGTGACGGTTGGTCGGTTTTTTATCCTCTACATCTCTCTTCTATGGCATCACCATCCGAGCATCAGAATCCCCTCTACTAACTTAATGTTCCACTTTTGTCTCCACCCTTCTCGGCTGCTACAGTAATCCTAACTAGGGTACCAGAATTACAGCTCCATTTCATATTGCACAAGAGGCACTGAAATGTGATAGGTATTCTATTTTGATGCCTCTGTAACCATCTGTGAGGGTTTATGAAGATCTAACGTCTAACTGTGCTTTGCTGGAGCTGTGAACCTCGCCGCCATCTTTATATTGTGTTTTGTGGATGCTTTTCATGATTTTTTATGGTTTCAAAGGGCTATTTGGGCTGGATTTTGCTGTATATTGTGATTCCATGGGAAATTTGAGGACATGTGTATACTTATGCCTATGTAGTGTTAGTGTTGGTTGTCGATATGTGGATGTGATTTGTTGGGGGAGATTTGTGTGGCTGTGTAGCCATAGACGTGAGAAGTAATTCTCCAAGTTGTTCAGATATTTTATTGTGGACATTCTCTGATGGAGGTTCCAAAGTTGGTATTAGTAGTGGTGTCGAGGGCTCACATGGGTTTCAGATAGCCACAAAGAAGTTTGATGGAAAAAATTATTTGTCGTGGTCTAAGTGTGCATACATGGGCTTGGGCGAAAAGAAGAAATAGGCGTACAATAATGGTACCATAGCCCCCCTTGATGTTACAGATCCCAAATATGGTGCTTGGGAGCCTGAGAATTGGTATGTGATGACTTTTCTTCTTCATTCGATGCAGCCAGACATTAGTGAGTTGATTATGAGTTACCCTACTGCTTATGCATTGTGGGAGGATGTTCGTCAAGCCTGCTCACAATAGCAAAATTTAGCGAAGATGTTTCAGCTCAGTGATAAGATCAGCAATCTTCTCCAAGGAGAGAGATCCTTGAGTGATTATTATACACAGATCCGGTCTCTGTGGGAAGAGTTAGCCCAGTATCAGGAGATTGATATGTGCAGTGCCTACAGTGACAAGGCACAACAAATGAATGAGAGGAAGGTCTTTGATCTATTGCTGAGTGTAACCTTGAGTTTGAAGCCGTCAGGGATAATCCTGGGGAGAGGAGACTGTCTTCCCTTAGGCACCGTATTTGCTCAGTTGTTACATGAGGAGAGTCGTAGATAGTACATGCATGTGGGGCTTCCTATGAGTACCCGAGAGCAATCGACACTCCCTTCTTTCTCCGAGTATCGGAGAGGGGGAGGCAGGCCTGGTGGAGGCTGTGGTAGCAGTGGTTGAGGTAGTCATGGTAGTTTGTCTTCAAAGGGCAGAGACAAGCTTAAGTGCTCTCATTGTGGTAGGAGAGGACATCTTCTGGACACATGTTGGGACCTTCATGGCAAACTGAAATTTCCTCTAGGAGGTCGTGCATATCAGACAGTTGGTGATGAGGGGACAGGGCATCTGGTTACTCCTACATCAGTCCAGCTCCTACTGGCCAAGGACCTCTTCAAGACATGACTCTCACTCAGGAGTACCAGGATCTTCAGAGTCTCCACCAGTGTGCTGCCATCGCTTCAACATCAGTACGAAGACTGTCCTCCAGTTTCTCACATTTGGCTGAGTTAGGTATCCATAACCCACACATGTTTCCACTTCATCTACAGCCCCATGGATTATTGATTATGGGGCTACAGACCATATGACGGGTATGTCTAATTTTTTTTCTACCATCTCTAATGTTTCTGGTAATTGTCAGATTCATGTAGCGGATGGTAGCCCCTTTACAGGGTAAAGGGACTATTCCAGTGGGTCATTTGAACTTAGATTCTACATTGCTTGTTCCAAGAATGCCTCTAAATTTGTTATTTGTCAGTCGTTTAACCAATGGTTTGAACTGTTCCAGAACCTTTTATCCTTCTCATTGTGTGTTTGAGGACCTTACTTCGAGGAGTATATTTGGTCATGGTCATGAGTGTGGACTTTACTTGTTTGAGGCGCCTGATCTTCAAAGGATATAGAGACCTGTAGCTGCCAATGTGCGTTGTGGCATGCCTGATATGACCACTTACCTATTTCTCGGCTTTCCTTACTTTTTCCCAAAAAATTTAAAACTTGTGATGTGTCTTTATTTCATTGTGAAGTTTTTCAGTTTGCTAAACATAGTAGAAGTTGTTATCCAGTTAATGAAAGCAGAAATAAAGTTCCTTCTGAATTAATCCACTTTGATGTTTGGGGCCCATTCCATTATCATTATTTTATCTCATTTTGGATGAATGCACACATTATTCAATGCTTTACTAACTCAAAACCAAAGATGAAGTTGGTATTATGATTCATGTTTTCCATAAACTAGTCCACACTCAATTTCATTCTCATATTGAGGTCCTTCGATCTGATAATGGGGGTGGGGGGAGTGCTCTTCCAACCATCTTCAGACATACCTATGTGAGAATGGCATTGAGTGGGACCATGTGTCCCTATACTCCTCAACAAAATGGGGTATTTGAAAGAAAAAATCGTCATGTTCTTGAAGTTGCTCTCTCACTCCTGTTGGGCATGAATGTTCCTAAGTATTTGTAGGGGTAGGTCGTCCTTACTTCCATCTTTCTCATCAATCGTATGTCAACTCCTGTCCTTCAAGGAAAATCTCCATGCAAATTAGTGTTTCCTGATCGGACATTACTCTCAATTTCCTTTCGTGTTTTGGAGCCTTGTATTTTGCTCATATTTCTTCTGGGTTTCGTTCTAAACTTGACCCGAAGGTTACTCGATGCATCTTTCTTGGGTATCCCCTACGCAAAAAGGTTATCAGTGTTATGACCCGGTGTCCAAAAGATGCTTTGTTTCCATGGATACTACCTTTTTTTAAGACACCCCCTTCTATACATGTCAAGGGGGAGAGATCCCCCTTCTATACATGTAAAGAGACGACATGTGTGCAACCAAGGGTTAGTCTGAATGAAGGGCTACATGATGTAGTGGATCAGGGACTACAGGAAGTTGAAGAGGTGCGTGATGAAGTTGAAAAGGCACTACCTCAGTTTGATAAATTTGCAAAAGTGAATGAGTGAAAATTATGTTAAGAAAAATTCAAGGCACCACAAAAGCCACCACAAGAACCTCCTTCAGCGACTATTGACCAAGGTCCTATCTCGGATAAAAGCCCTCAATGTGATCTTGATCTCCCTATTGCTCTTCAAAAGTCATCCAGGGCATGTACACACCATTCCATAAGTAAGTATGTCTCTTATGAAAGTATGTCAGATTCACATCGCGCTTTCATTAGTTCTTTGGATTCTATTGTCATTCCTACTTCTGTATCTGAGGCTTTGTCTCAGCCAAAATGGAAGGAAGCTGTCACGAGAGAAGGATGCCCTTGAAACAGTCAGACATGGGAAGTAGTAGATCCCATTCCAGGTAAGAAAATAGTGAGATATAAGTGGGTTTATACTACAAAGTAGACCATATGGTACAGTTGAGTGGTATAAGGCTCGGCCTGTGGAAAAGGTTATATACATACACAGGGTGTGGATTATTAGGAAACTTAACTTTTGCCCCTGTAGCAAGGTCTAACTCCATCTGGGTTTTATTGTTGTTGGCAGCTAGTAGGCACTAGCCTTTGTATCAGTTAGATGTGAAGAATTCCTTCCTTCATGGAGGCTTAAACGAAGAGGTTTATATGTCCTTACCCGCGGGGTTTGTGAAACAGGGGGAGCCTGAGAGAGTTTGCAAATTGAAGAAGTTAATTTATGGGTTAAAGAGATCTCCGAGAGCGTCGTTTCAAAAGTTCAGAGAGGCTGTCATGAGAATCGGCTATCATAGGAGTCACTATGAGCATATCTTGTTTGTGATGCGGATGGCATCATTGTCACGAGAGATGATAGTAATGAGATCCTTCAGTTGAAAGGGTATCTGAAAAGTGAAAAGTCTTTGAGATTAAAGACTTGGACCCATTAAAGTACTTCCTTGAAATTGAAGTTGCCAGGTCAAAGAAGGGGATAACATTGTCCCAAAGGAAGTACACACTAGATGTACTTAGAGATACATGGATATTAGAGTGTAAGCTAGCAACTACACCCATTGAACAAAATCACAGACTCAGGATTAGTGAAGGAGAGCCTCTCAAGAGCACGTATGTATCACCAGATTGTGGGGTCACTATGACTCGCCCTAACATAGCTGATATTCTTAGTGTGGTCACCCAGTACAATGCATTCACCAAGAAGCATCCACTTGGATGCAGTCAACAAAATACTGAGATACTTAAAGGGGATCCCAACGTTAAGACTTCTATACAGAGATCATGGTCATCTTGACATTGAGAATTTCATTGATGCCGATTGTGCTGGATCATTCGATGACAAAAGATCCACTACTGGTTATTGCAGGTTCTTGAGAGGAAACTTAGTCACTTGGAGATCTAAAAAATAACATGTCGTATCTAACTCTAGTGCAGAAGGAGAGTACAGAGCAATGACCCAAGGAACTAGAGAAGGTATGTGGATGAGACACACTTGCAAATTTAGGGGTTGAGGTGAGACTTCCTATGATTTTATTTGGGGATAATGAAGCCGCACATCACATTGCTCTGAATCCAGTATCATGAGAGAACAAAGCACGTTAAAGTTGATTGTCACTTTATTCATGAAAAGGTTGAATCTAGATAAGGGAGCATTCCTCAGGTCCCATCAGAGAATCAATTGGCAGATATTCTTACGAAGGCGGTTAGCGAAAAATATCTTTACGACATCACGAGCAAGTTGGGAATGGTTGATATATATGCCCCAACTTGAGGGGACTGTAGAGATAACTATTATTGTATATGGGTGGGTGTAGTGTGTAGTGGAGTGCAGGATGTAAGTATATTTTACTTACATCCATGACACAGTAGTACGTGAATTGCATTGGATCATCATATAAATACTTAATACATTGGGAAGAATGCCACAACACTCAACCCTAATTCCTCTCACTCTCTCTCGCTCTCTCTCTCTCTCTCTCTTTCCTCCTAACCCAAACCCTAAATCTTAACTTCCCTGGCTGTGGACAAGGACACAACCAGGATTTTCTTCTTATGGAGGCTAGCAAAGGTCGATAGATATTAATAGTTATTTTATCGTAGATTTGGGGGCCTTGTACACTGTAGATTTAGGGGTTTGTACATAAAAGAAGGCTATATAAGAAGCCTATCCTAGACATTTTTAATGGAGGCTACAACCCCCACATTGCTCTGTGGCTCTGCCCTGTTTGTGGATGTCGCCATGTTTACTTGGTGTGTTTGGATACTGTTTCTAAAATAGCTATTGGCGATACAAATATGGTGTGCAACCGTAGACCTTGCGGGTCCGTCGCAACGATGCGCATTCTCTAAAAAAGATGGAGTGGGCACCCGGAGCTTTTGGTGTCCCGGGATACCCAAAGCCAATATTATAAGCATTGAAGTGCAAAATATGACTCCGATTCACCGGTCAACACCAAAGCCTCTTGGGTAAGGACTTCGGTTATCAATCAGGAAGGTGTTAGGCACCCGATTGATCCGCTTGTAAGCGGTCTCTACTATGGCCAAATGATGAAAGAAAAGAAACAAAATGAATGGCACTCCTTGCCCGAAGGCACTACGATCCTATTTGAGCCCCCCGCAATCACTTGAATTTCGGCGACGTAACGACTCAAATTCTAGGATGGAAGGAGAGCAAAGAAGGTAGAGGAATAGAGGGGAGAGCGGGAGCTCTTGGGCCCCTGTAGCACCGTTGTGGACCTTCGCGTTGGTATGCTTCCGGTGAGCTTCCGATAGTGAATGGGTTGAGTAATGGGTTAGAACCTCCAAGGCTTGGGAGCTAGAAGGTAAGGGAAGAAGGCTAAGACCTAGTACTAGCCAAATCTAAGGGTTTGATGACGGAAAATGGGATAAAAAAGGGGTGAACTCAGTTCTGGAATTTTGGAGGTTTAATGCTAAAAAGGGCATAGGGAACTCTCTAGGATTTTTCTCTCTCTTGGAAAATTTTCAAGCCCTTATGCAAGGGGGGTGGCTCTCTATTTATAGAAAAGGAGAGGATTAGTGAAGGGTTAAAAGGCTAATTGGGTTAGCAATTAGATAATCCTAGATCTAAGGTTTTCTAGGTTTTGGAGGCTTAGATAGGTGGGAAATAGATTTAATGGTAGATGATAGGGTGGGGCATTAAATGGTTAGAGGGTTGCAAATAGGCTTAATGGGGGTGCAACAATCCTAAAGAAACCCACCCTAGACTTTGGGGTGGTCAACAAGTCAAACCCCAAAAGTGAAATTCAGACATTTTCCCAAAAAACACTGTAGCTAAGCCTAACGTGTATATTATACACGCTAGGCTTAGGAACAATGTCCCTAAGAAGTCCAGAGCCCATTCTGGAGCTCAATTCTTGAGGAAGAAGGCAATTTTTGCCTAGCGTGTATAATCTACACGCTAGTGTAATTTCCTTCATTGTTGCACAAGTTTCAAACCGCCATAACTTTTGATATACAACTCAGATTGAGGTGATTCTTGGCTCGTTTGGAAAGCTGGGAACATCCTCTTTCCAAGAGTATAGGGCTCCGCTGCAGTAGTGGTCTGTGTAAGCCTTGACACTCCTCTTTCTACCTACTGCCCAGGAGGGTTCAAAGTGGGCCCGGGGAGGGTTCTATGGGTTATCCTAAGGGTCTGGGAAAGGTTCGTAAGGGTTTGGGGAGATGTTATCAAAAGCTCGGGGGTACGCCCTTCTCAAACTACGTGTCGATCGAGCCTTGGGCCAGATTTGGGTGTCTACATATGGTTTCTGAAATTGGCCATAGGGTTTGATCAGTGTGCTATGGGAATTAGTCCACTACCTCAGGCATTTTTTGCTTCTTGGCTTTCTCACACAGAATCAAATATGAGTCAAAGAAGCATAGCGATTCCCTTATTGTAATTCTAAGACTTCTCGGTGCAACGTGTATATCTCACTCCTACATGCATATTTGACCATGTTTTATAAAATGCATATTTGACCATTTTTTTTTATGAAATGCATATTTGACCATTGGCAAGTAGGAAATGACACCTTTAAAGTATCTCACACAGGCATATCTCTTTCTGCCCCATCATTGGCCAAGTTGTTAGCACTTGAGCTTCCTTTCCAATAAATATAATGGATACCTACTCTCACAATTTTGAAGAATCATATATTTTACTATAAACCTTTTAATAAATCTCCACAGTGATCTAGAAGATGGTCAAGCCGCCTTATGATATTGTGGGAGTCACCCTTATTCCATAATCTCAGTTCATACATTCACCTTTGGAAGGAGGGAAAGAACAAACCATAGAGTTTCCATCTCAGTCTTGATCACTACTTGTACCTGTTGGACTAGCCTAGGATAAAATTCTTTCCCTTCTACAATCTACAACCTATGTAGCACAATGGAAGGTTGACAATATTGCAACCTCAAAGTCACAGGTTCGAGCCCAACTTATCTATCAAACAAAAAAAAGAGAGATCTTCATCCAACCATCAAACGGCAGCTCAACTACATATCTCTTGGTTTCAATGTCAAAATTATTCTTGGCAAGTTTCCCCCGAGCATGAATAAGATGGTAATGGACAATTGTTTAGAACACTTTTGGAGGCACACAAGCTCAAACACCCCAATTGCCCCATTAATAATAAATTCCATTAGAAACTTTGCTGTTGAAGAGTTTCCCCTTCATTCCTTTCCTATTAGACTTTGTGCCTTCAAAAGACTTTTTCCAATTTGGTTTTTAAAATGATTATGAAATAAATGGCATTGTATGCTGAGGCCTTCTCTCTTATTTTTCATTGATTATGCGCTTTACAGTTGCACTTCATACCTAATCCACAATAGTCGGTGCCCGTCTCAATCCCGGCTTATGCTATAGGGGCATAGGGATTGACTGGAGCCCTTCATCTTCTCCCTCACATGGGCACATTAACTTTGTTGTTTGCTAAGTGGGAGATTACACCTATACTGGGATTTTTTCATAACCATGCACCTACTTTGTGCATGTGGTCTCAACCATTCTCCTATCAAACATTATTACAACTTATGACTGTCTGGAAGTTAAACTAGGAAATTGATCTGTTGATTTGATTAAATGCATTAGTCACATATACTAATTTGTAATATATAAATAATCAATAAATAATTACAAAATATCAAAATACTTTTTTGTATAAATGAATGTGGATGTGCATGTGATAGATTCATGTTATTATGGGCCTGAGCGCGTGCACACAAAAACACATATATAAGTTGTCAAAATGTAACTCCTGTCGAAAGGTCAGACACAAACTCAACACCCAATCAAAAGTTTTTGCAACACGCAAGGTATCAGTATCGGTATCGGTATCGGGTATTGGTCCATCTTAGACCAAAAAGTATCGGCCGATATGGTTACGGTATCACCATACCATATCAGTCGATATATTTTTTAAATAAAGTAATCAAAAATAGCAAAAATGATTTGTACTGGTCAGTATCGGCCAATACCAAGTCAGTATCGGCCACTACCAAGACAGTATCGGACGATGCTGATACTTATACCACTACCACCCCGATACCTGTAGCCACTGGTATCAGTATCAGTTTTCGACCAACTCGATACGTATCGCCAATACGTATCGGTATCAGCCGAGTTTTGATACCATAGTAATACGGACCATAGAGTCCATATCACATACATCTAGTGGAAATTATAATGGACTGCTTTGCAATTGTATTAACTTTTAACTGCTATTTGGTTTGACCTAAAATCATAAAACTTTATCTACAGAGGTATGCATACCGAAATTTAAACTCCATTTGACCCGTTACACAATTAGATGAGAGCTGACTAATTTACATAAGTGAGCCTGTATTGGGATGAGACACTAGAGATCATACAGAACATATGCTGAGAAAAGGATTTATGAACAATTCAAATGACAGAAAAGAAGTGAAACTTTTCTTAATAATGAAAAATGTGGAAGTACCAGCGTTCTGAGCAGCTGAGGAAGATGCCTTCAATAAGCACTCTTCTAAATCTGGAATAGAGATACTGCTGCGGGGTACTTTACGCCGGGGATTATAGGATTGTACAACAGCTAAAGCCACCCAGTCAGGTGCATTTCCTGCCCCATCACATTCCTCTGCCAGTCAAAAATGACTTTAAAGGTTGGTGCAAATAGAACATCGATGAGATATGCAATAGAAGACAACTGAATAGGGAAAAAAAAAACTGAAGGGGAGTATAAAGAAAACACCTACTATTACCCAACAGAAGAAACCAGATAAGAGTACCGTTCTTAAATACTTGAGAAAAAACGACCAGGAGAAAATAGTCTAGAAAAAAAAAAGACGATGACTGTACTAGATTGGAAAAAAGAAAACATTTTTTTTTTCGAAATCATAAAATAACCCCACCATTCACAGAATATAAGCTTGCCAATTACACTGTTTGCTAAAAGATGACACAATAAACATTCAGTATGCTATCAACTAAGAATTAAACAATTAATAATGATCCCTTTCACTCGAAT
This sequence comes from Chloranthus sessilifolius, assembly GCA_021018995.1. Classification (NCBI taxonomy): domain Eukaryota; kingdom Viridiplantae; phylum Streptophyta; class Magnoliopsida; order Chloranthales; family Chloranthaceae; genus Chloranthus; species Chloranthus sessilifolius. The sequence continues at coordinate 45,923,450 of CM037589.1, read as the reverse complement.
TTTTATCAATCAGAGTAACTATGCAAGTACAAAATCTAGAAAGGAGTGAATCTAAAAGCAAGAGCTTCTTAGAAAGCTTAGAATAAGATCCAATGTGAAGTTCTCACCAGCCAACTCCTAAATTTTATAATGGAGCTTGGAGATAATGCTTCGCCCATATCAAGTCCCAAGCATATCTATGATTTAATTGGAACAAAAATGGCGTCAATTATAAGTTTGGATTATGAATTGATGTGGGCAGACAGGAGCAGGTTTGACACACAAATTAGTTTCAATTGCACAAGACCCAGCTACTGATTTGTCTAGTTTGCTGGCCCAAAATTTGTTTTTTTTCAAACAGACAATTTAGTCATAGGTTAGCATTAATAGAATGCTATCATTAAGACTTGGGATTATAAGGATACCATATTCACCAAATCGGGTTTCGGCAAAAAATCGGCCAGGGTCTAAGTCAGGAAAAAATAGTAAAAATTGCTTAAAATTTATCAAAGTCAGAAAAAATCGGGACTACAAAAAATATCAAAAAGTTAAAAACATACCATAATATATTTCAAATTAGAAATAACAGTTTTAATGAACAAAGTAGTACAAAAGAGAAGGAGAAGGAGAAGAGGAAGAAAAACAAAGGAGAAGGAGAAGGAGAAGGAGAAGGAGAAGAGGAAGAAAAACGAAGAAGAAGAAAAAGAAACTAAGATTAAAAAAAAAATTGGAAAAACATCGCCGATTAATTGGCAGAGTCACCGACTTGACTGAATAATCGGCTGGATGACTGTAAGTCGCTGACTTCTTCCGATATTTTGAAAAAGTTGGAGACTTTTGTGGCTATGAAAGAAACAATTCAGTATGGAAACTCTAAATATCCTCACTAGTAATAAGAGGACCAAAAGTACAAAAACTTGTACAAATATAAACTGTTGATGTAATTCAAGTATAATACGTGACCATATTTGATCACCTAATAAAAATTATTCTCTTCATTGTTCCACATTTTTAGCAAGATAAACTTGTCTACATTCAGAAGCTTACACGATGGAATATTTTTCTATATTTTGCATAGTAACTCGTTATTGAAATATTCAACGTTATTAGGAATCCGAATGTGCAGAAATAAGCATGTGCCTTTTTAGCTGAGGGATAGAGATTGCAAGGATTAGTAGGTAATTAATTCAGCACAAGTCACTGCACTGTGGCGCTAGGGATGGTCCATATGATGCAGTAATAGAGGAAGAAGATCACTTATTAGAAGAAATTAAGTAAATGATGTTGAGATGTATCTCAATTTCATCAACTAACAATCAAGAGAGGGGCATAACACCCTAAAGTAGGCTCTTGTGCAGTCCTCTTCATAAAAACCCAAAACTGTTTTACAATGAAGAAAACCCAACATATTTTTTTTGGCTAGGTAATCTAGGACTGAACCTGTGACGTCAAGGTCCCAGTATTGTCAACCATTCCAGTTGATATATATATATATATATATATATATATATGTATATTATGCACCCATGCTGCAAGCTCACTGTGCACCCAAGTTTTATGTGGAGCTCCAAGAGGAACTTAAAACATGTTTCAGGTGTCACCTGAAGCAAGGTTGCATTGTTTAGATAATTTTTTTTTTTAAATAAAAAAAACATCATCTCCACCATATGTTTTTTGAGGCGAGAAATCTGGACCACCGAAATCAATCAATGTTTGACTTTCAACTTCCAAACATATATTTTGAATTTTGTATTAAATTGACCTATACCAATGCACCTAAACTCCATGTGGCATCAAAACAGTGTTTTGGGTGCCAGGTGGAGCTCCATGTGGAACTCGGGTGCACGGATATCGTGCATCATGGGTGCACACTTACCTTTTCTATATATATATATATATATATATATATATATATATATATATATATATATATTTTTTTTTTTTTTTTGAATATAGAGCATTTAAGACTCCTACTTTAGAAAAACTTCCTAAAATATACATCTCATGAATCTCATAGAAGTACATGGTCAACAACACCATATGGAGCTATTTCCACAAAATCTATCAAATCCCCTCTTTTTTCTATTCAGATATTCGCTTTTAGTCTCTCAATTATACTAGGCAACATAATTAAGTCCTAAAAAGAAATTATAAAGTCATCACATTGGCAGTCAAAGAATTACCATTATCTCCACTTAATGTTCTTTTGGTTTCTCACATATCACACCCTCAAGTGATCACGCTAAGCATCATGTGATCACTTTAAGAGTTCATATGGGACTCTTAAATCACACGAACTAGATTTTTCAGTCCTGATATGAGGCCAGTTTAATTATTCAAGTCTTTTAAGTTTTAAGAGACCCATTAATAGTGTTTGGACCTCCCATTCAGCTTCATCCTCGATCGTCTAAAGTCTGCTATGGAGCCTCTATAAGTCCCTTTAATAGGTCCCTTTGAAGCTCTTTCAAGGTCATGTCCAAGAGTCCAGATATTTATTTCAGTAGTCCTGATATGGCCCTTTTCTTGCATCGTTTGGTGTCTTTTAAAAAATATAGTATAGTGTTCCTTCGAATTTTCTGCAAATCTTCTGAATGGCAGTAATTACCCCTGTTACACCCCTGATTCCTCCTGATTAACAGCCTGAAAATAGACCCCAAATAGTGGATTTCAGACCCGTGTCTGCCCTTTTTTACTTCATCTTTCTCATCACAATCTTATTCTTCTTCAGGCTGCATTCAATCCATATGATGGCTCCACGAATCGTGTGGCGCCAAAAATGGTCCGACATGTACAAAATCAATGACTTGTTCATTATCAATTGTGAACGCATTGATTACCCTACAACTTGTTTGAGATGACCCTAAAATTTGGAGGAAAATACGAGTGAAATTCTAACATTTGAGTGCTTTTAAGTTTAACGAGTGACTGTTGGTACCGGATTCGAGCACCACCGTTAGTGATTGGGTCAATCTCCCTTTGCTTATATTGGAAAATGTGAGGATATGTTTGATTATCAAATAAGTGTAAGATAAAAAACACAATATCACCAATTTGCATGCTCATGATAGTTGACTTGGCTTTGGAGATTAAGTAGGGTTAGATTGCTCTGGTTAGGTTTATAAGAAAGGAGGAAAAACAAGAAAAAGAAGAAGATAGAGAGATTAGCCAAAGAGAGTTAGGGTTAGGAGACCCTACTAGCCTTTATAATAAGCCAAAGGACACAAATACCCACAATACATACACACCCCACTATTATGTCTAAGGAACCATATACGACTATGTAACACCATTATTACACATGTACATACATAAAACCCAATACTCCCCCTCAAGCTGCGGTATAGATATCTATCATGCCCAGCTTGACAGAATACTTTGAAGTTGTGTAGGACCAAGAACCTTAATAAATATATCTGTCAGTTGATCAGAAGGGGAAAGTTAGGAAGTTACAATAAGGTCTGCTTCGATCTTTTCCCAAAAAAATTGAATACCACTTTAATGTGTTTTGTCCTCTCAGTTAGAACCAAGATAGTGGTGATATCTATAGCCACTACAAATTTTTATAAACATTAAAAGAAAAAGGGTGGAGAGGATGAAAAAAGAGAAGTATGACCTATGGGTATTATGCATCATTAACGAAAGGTTGGGTGGGTGTGATTCACCAGTTGAAAGCAAGAGCGAAATGCAATCTTCCGAATTTCTTGATTGCCAGATTTAGTCAAAATAAATTAGAAAACACTGGACGTAAAACATAGTTAAGGCAATGCCAGAGCACCAAGCACGTCGAAGCATCAAGAAGAACAGACAATAACATACCATTAATTTTTATAATATGGAGATCACCCAAATGAAGATCATCACACTCGAAGGCTCGTTGATAGGCATCTGGGATGCTCCCTTCTAGATTTGCTAGTGCATCAAACATTCCTCCATGACCCCAATTCCCAGAGTTATCAACACAACTGTCAAAACAAAATTTATGATGTAACATAAAATAACTAATGATGACTTCTAAACAGGATTTGGATTATACTTGGACTGATAAAAATACACAATATAACTCATATTATTGGAATTATCAACTATTAGCATTCCACAATTCATATATAAACTTAGTAAATGGAAGGTCCAAGTATTTCCAACCAACTGAATGTAAGCATCCTTGCTACAATTTAAACCCAAAAAACACACTAACAACTCCAGAGGAAGAAAAATATTACAAACTGAGAAGCACTTGGGCCAAAATTACCATAAGAAGATCCAAGGTACAGATTCCAACATTGAAAAGTAACATCCAATACAATATTGTAGACCCCTTCCAACTCCACCACCGTGGCAATTATGAAATTATAAGTTTTCAAATTAAATAGTACCAAGGTCACTAGCCTTGATAATTTTAAATGTCATCAAAGTTGACCTCATTATTAAATGAAAGCGGCCTTAAAAGCATGAGCACTATTTGAATAAGAAATAAACAAACAACAATGATAGTAGATCATATACTGAGTACAGCACCTACAACCGAAATACATGAACTAAGCAATGAATTGTGCGGAAGTAGCATAAGCTTCAGCAACAAGTCAAACTAGATCAGAAAGATAATGATTAAAGGTATGGTAGACCAAAATAACTGGTGGTTAAAAAAAATGAAGTTAAATCTCCCTAAATCTCTAAGGATTTGTGTTTGTTGGTGCATCACTTTGATTAGAGAAACAGACCTAGGTGAATATCACCAAAACAAACCCCTAGTGTACCTAGCACATGTATTTAATTTATCAGTGACATGCAAAGTTGCTAATATAATTCCACTAACCCTTTGCAAAATTGCAAACTAGGAATCTATCTAAAGGAGTATATATATGCATGCATACATAGCTTGATCCTGACTCGAATTTCATTATTAAAAAAAAAACGAAAATTTCTTTTTTCAATTTAGAATAATTTAATTGAATATGGACATGGTTGTTCATAATAAACATTGAATCAAGTGAGGAATTTATAAACTGCATCATACGCAGTGAATGAAAAACATATGGAACTCGAGCAAGGACCTTAATGGAATCGAGAATCATATTGCAGTTCCAAATTGTTCTTCAAACATTTTCAATGTCCACAAGCACTCGAAAAGATCTAAAATCATTTGCAAACCCACAAAACTACTTGGGCTCTTTTACGAACATTATCCCCTAGGCTTATGGATTTAGAAGCATGGCTTTATGAGCTTAGGAATCCCAAATGAATTGGAAACTCCTAAAATATTTAGGTTTTATATAAACAAAATCATAGGGCTTTATGGCTTTAAAAGTATAGAATATGAGCCAAGGAGTCCTAGGGGATCACAATACAAACATGTTAGATGTTAAGCCAACGCATGGCGAGAATAGGTAATTGGGCCTTAAGTTTTCATTCCACATTCAAAGGGGTTCAACACACACAAAAAAAAAAAAAAAATGAATGTGAGACCCACCTTCTTGAAACTAAAAAGCATATGGAAAAAGGGGACTATCTTTCATGTGGGGTATTTTCCCATGATCATACGTCAATCCAAGGGAGCCAATACTTTCACAAAGAGGTTTCTTTGTAACTTTAAATTTAAATGTGACGATTAATTTGGGGTTCCTTTTTTATCATATATCACCTCCTCTCAAGTGTTGATGTCATACAATGTCTCTATAAGCTCATTCTTTGTGGTAGATTCTAGATTCAATCTCCAAAACTTCAAGTTCAGTATCTAATCCCTCTCTGAGCTCTTCCTTCAATAACTCGAAACTCCCTTAAAATGGGGAGGTTTGAAATGTAAAGAGTTTCAAGTTAATAGTTAAGTAAAGCATTAGCATGCCTATAAAAGCTTTAAAGAATATGAATAATTTATTAAAAAAAATAAGACAACCTCAACTCCGTCACTAGCTATCATTGTTAAGATTTTGGATAACTACAAAACAACAATTTTCAAGGTGGGATTAATTGTACTTTTTCCCCAATCCAAAAACTATGTTCATTGATGGATGTTAACTTCATTAAAAATAAAAATAAAATAAAGTAAAAAAAAACCAAAAAAATCAAACTTTCATGCATGTAGATTCTCTCCGCACAACTAAGGCTGTCACTGCAAAGGCTGTCACTGCATCAGGTTGGTCCGTTGCCTGATCCGGTTTTTAAACTGCATCAAGCATATATATTTTTCTGATTGGATCAGTGTCAAGTCGGGTCGAGTTGGGCATATAGGCACGACCCGACTTGATGATTCGATATTAGCTAACTTATAACTTTAGTGTTACTATATTTTTATACAGTGATACTTGTAAGTTATAGTTATAATTAAAGGATAATGGCTGCTGACCGACATTTAAACACCAAAATGATGATTAAATGATCTTATACAATTAATACTATATTTTTATCTCACACTATTAGAGTTTGATTTATCATTATGCCGTGTGGTGTACATCTGTGACCAATCTAAATAGACTAAAAGGTAATCCATCATTGGAACATATCTAACCCTAACGAAATATGCCTATAAGTGGATGTGAACCATCCGATTGATGGACTTAAATATCAGCCATTAAAATAAAAAACAATGGTTGATACTATAGTCAACAAATCGGATGGTTTAAATGTCCCTAAAAGGTCATTTTTAGGCCTATTGCACTTCAATCTATGATCTATCACTTTGACAGTACGGATCACCCACATCTTAAACCATTGATGGTGTAAGATCATTTAAACACCATTTTGGTGTTTAAATGACAGTCAGGAGAGTCGGGTTTCGTCCTATAATTAATTATAATACCATATTATACTCTCTAGCTTATAGGATCCAATAGCACAAGGTAAACGATATATCACTAAATTCAAGAAAACCAAATTGATACGACATAAAGAAAAGAATGAAACAAAGCATTGATGGTGTTAGGCATAGCCATAAGAGTTCACACATCTCATTACCATCTTAAAAGGGTTGAGATGCACCACGTGATGGAGATATTACTGGGATGATTACCAAAAAATTCTCATATAATTTATCTCCTCGCCTAGCATAGATTAAAGAGGAGCATGCCAGCATGAACCATAACTGGCAGGATAGGTCGGGTCAGGTATGAAACATGTGAGTTGAAAGTCGAGTCGTGTCTAATCGGGGGCTCAAAGAGTCCAGGCCTGAGTCAACCTGGCCATTTACGCCTCTAGGGACAATGGCTTCATAAATATATACTTTTTCAAATGAAAATGTAACGACCGAGATTTTTACACTTAATTTGATCTTAATTATTTGCTTAAATTTGTGATTATGATTTGTTTGATTGATTTTGATATACTTAATTAGTTATTGCATATAAATGTAATGTCTATTATATTTTATTATGGTCTATGGTAATTAATTAATCTAATTAATAGACCTTAAAGGCTTTTAAATAAATGTTAGTAATTTTGGTGTGCTATTAGCAATAATAATTGGACCTTTAAGACCCGATAGTAAATTAATAAAGCCCATTAGAATCATTAAAGTTAGTAAAGATTGGACTGTTTGCAATTATAGAGGATCATAGAATCCATTAAGACCCATGTAGGAATTTATAATTAGAATTAGATTTAAATTAGGAAACTTTAATTATTATAAATATAGAAGAGAGGTTAGGTTTAATTTACATAAATTTACAGAACTTTGGAGCTTTAAACTTTTAGAGAAAGAAATAGTGAGTTCTAGAGAGAAAAAGAGATGAGAAGACTTGAAGGTTTCAGTTCAAGGTTCGAGCGACGCAAAGACATTTCGAGTTTGATCGAGGATTCAATTGTTGAAGTTTCGGATTGGATTAGAAGATCGAGTTCTACATCAAATTGACGATTCGGTTTAGAGGTATGGGTACTCATGCTAGGGTGGATCTGAATCTACTTGGAAACTCATTAAATTAATAAAGTACAGACCCACTATGTTTAATTTATTGTTTTAATTCATTACGAGATGGTTAAATGCCCAAACTAGAGTTTTAGATCAAAACTACGTCGTTACAGAACTTCTCAGAAACCTAGATTTTGAGACTTCAGCCCTCAAAAGGCTGAATAAGGATAATTCAGGCACTTATTTACATCAAATACCATATACTTTTCATTTACTTAAGATATTTGATGCAAATAAGGAAATACCCCTGGACCCAATAAAAAGTGTCCCAGATCGCAATTCCAATGGAATAAAAAGTCAACTTTCTAGTTCAAGGCAAGACTTCGATTTTTTGTGGTTTGGTCAAATTTCCAATTTTCAAATGGCAAGCTATTTTGTGAGACCTTAAAGTCCATAAATTATATTATGTTAAGACATTGCTAAAAACTTAAAATCCGGTAAAAAAATGTCACAACTTCAATTCCAAAAGGGAATTATGATCGTCTGGGTCTGACAAGATCAGCGCCTTTGGCCAAAGGGCGTCGAGTATCGTAATAAGGCGAGGTTTTGCCCTTCAAACCTATATTTAATGCAACTTCAGGGTTTATTATTGTTCTCAATTATCTTTTATGCTATGTTAACGCAAAATTTTAAGCTCAAGGTTGTTCTTAATTGTTCCTATGCTATGATACAATGCTTTTACTTGTAAATTTCTTATTTATGCATATGATATGCCATGCTATGTAAGTATCGCATGAATACTATGATCAATACCTATCTTTTAGAACGATTCGGATTGAATTTGAATCTAAGATTAATGTTAATGAACTGTGGAAATCTACCATGGACTGATCAAGAGGAAATACTGCACATATTTCACCAATGTTTTTCTGTATTGTTCATGAGTATGCTTGATCAAGTCAAAAGAGGAAAGATCATATGCCAAAACAAGACCTTAAATCATGATTAATGAATAATGAAATGAGAACTATGAAGAAACTTGAGTAGACCATGAGTTTATGGGTCTGATGTTATGAATATGCCATGAGAAAAGAAAAAAGAAGCTAACAAGATGTAAGTACAATGATGTCATATGCGATCGCATATGCCATCCCAGATGGCTGAATCGCATATGCCATGATGGCATATGCAATACAGCACAGCATGCCATCGCATACATCTGTATGAGATGGCATATTCCTCCAACAGTCATATTTATGACCATTGGAGATTTTTTTTTTTTTTTTTTGCTTTCTAGGCCTCCCCAAGCCATATAAATAAGAGGTCCCTCTTCTTAATCTTACCGCATATATCAAAGGTATGTTTTGGGTATCTCTTTTTTGAGTTTAATAAGCTTTCTCTCTTAAATCTTTGTTGATAATTTTTTTTGCTATATTTTGTAGTTAACTAAGCAAAGAGCTCATAGCTACACACTCTTCAGTGGCAATCCATCATTCTTCAAGCAAAGAGGGAAAAAACACTTCAAGAGACATGTCACAAGAGTTAGAATTTATTTACCATTCTTTATAATTTGTTTGATTGTTTTTCTCCTTATTACACCTCATCTCTTTGATTTTTTTTTCTTGTTTGTGTGGATAATTTTTCTACCCAAGTGGCCCACACCCAGCTCAAGTACCCAACCCAACTTCCATAAATCACATTGTCATTATGTCGACGTCTTCAAACGACTTAGACCAAAGTCAAACGATCTAGGTTGGAAATATGGTCATTTCATAAGTGTTGTCGAGAAAAATAAGGTTCAATGTACCCTATGCCCCCATGAATAGGGAGACACAAGCAACATCCTGCTTGGCAACCCGGATCGAATGAGAAGGCATGTCCTAATGTCACACTCGAGTTTCGAAAGGAGATCTTGGAGTGGAAGGATAAGACTTCGAGGAGCAAACATAATGACAGTGATTTTACAAGATTACTATGAGGTTGACGAAGAGGAGGAATTAGATGATAGATCTACCCCCTCAACGGCTTGTAGTGTAAGACCACCATCTCCTAAGATCACATGGTTCAAAGGGGAAGGGAATAGATAAATTCTTTTCTTGTAGACCACATCCTGAGGCTGTGGTAGAGGCTAAGGGTAAGGGCCCGACTCAAACCATGATAAAGAATAGGTTCAAAGCTAAGGACCGATGCATGGCCATTTCTTACGTGGCTAAGTGGATGTACCAAACTAGTATTGCATTCAATACTGTAAAGTTGAAGAGCTTCATGAAGAGATATATCTCTTGTCTATGTGTGAGTAGTATTTTTCGGGTGTAGTGTCTAAGTGAGTTACTTACATCTACCATACTATCCATGACACCGTAGTCCGTCTCACATGTAAGATCATATATATTCTTAATGCATTGGGAAGAGTGAACACAACATTCAACCCTAATTCTTCTCTCTCTCTCTCTCTCCTCTTCTCTCTCTTCTCCTACTTAACCCTAATTAACTTGGTGTCAGAGCAAGGTAATCGACTACGAAATCGATACGATTTGATCCCAGACGTCACTGCCAACGTGCTGACATCAGCACTAATGTCACGCTGACATCAGTGATCACCGGAAAGGTCCCAGATTCTAGCGTTTGGATCGAAATCCAATCCCCATCATTAAACACTCTTACAGCCACCTCGTTTGAAGCTCGGAAAATAGATTGGGAGTCGTCTTCTTCCTCAATAAGAAATTGTCAAGGAGTTGCAGAACCGCTAGGGTTCTCGTGTAAGCTTTGAATCCCTCCACAACAGTATGTAAAGCATCGGAATATTCAGTAAATCAGATTCCGATGCATTTAAAGTGTAAGTTACGTGGTGTTTTTTGACGACCGGAGTATGATTGGAGCTGTGTAAACCTCGCCGGAATAGCGCAAATGTCGCTGGAAATTGCCAGACACCCTGAAATCTGTCCAGAATTATCGTAAATGGTCTCTTCGATGTGGTAAACTGTTTTTTACCCTATTACCCACTGTTTTTTCTGCTTATTTGGAGGTATGTTCCTGTTATTGGATGTTTTTGCATAGATCAGTGTGCATGATGGGGTATTTGGACAATGATCTAAGTAGTAACTCCATGCGAACTGTGGTGGGCTATTCTTAGTTATAGTGGTGACTGTTTTTGGGCTGTGTAGCTGTGGTTAGGAGTGTAAACTCCTTGTGAAAATTGTTTCTTTGAGTTGTGTAGTTGTTGGATTGAGGTGTACACGTCACTGTGGTTAGAACTAAATTGTGATTGTTTCTTGAGAGCAATCGAAAATGGAAGAATCTAAAATGAATGTTGAAGGAGTAGTTGGTGGTTCACATAGTTACCAAATCAATACTAAGAAATTTGACGGCAAGAATTGTGTATCCTGCCTACATGGTGTTGGGGCAAAGAAAAAATTGGGTTATATCAATGGTACCATAGTACTTCCTGCTGTGACGGATTCCAAGTATGGTGACTGAGAATCCAAAAATTGGTATGTGATGGCCCTATTGCTTCATTCTATGGAACTGACATCAGTGAGTCAGTTCTGAGTTTCACTACGTCTCATGCTCTGTGGGAGGCTGTTCGTGAAGCCTACTTACAACAACAAAATTTGGCGAGATATTTCAGATCAGTGAGAAGATTAGCAATCTCCGTCAGGGAGAGAGATCGTTGAGTGACTATTACACTAAACTTCGGTCCTTATGGGATGAGTTATCGTAGTATCAGGAGAGTGATATGTGTAGCTCCTGCAGTGGCAAGGCGCAACATATGGTTGATCAAAAGAAAGTGTTTGATTTGTTGAGGTGTGAACTCCGAATATGAAGCCATCAGGGCTAATATTCTGGGACGAGGGGAATTTCCCCCAATTGGTTCAGTGTTTGCACAGTTACTTTATGAGGAGAGACGTAAGCAGTTTATGCATGTTGGTCCTCAGAGAGGTCTGCTCTTCCATCCTTTTCTGAGTTTCATAGAGGTGGGGGCAGATCTGGTGGAGGTCGTGGTGGTAGAGGTAGCTGAGAGATGACAGAGAAATATCAAAATGTACACACTGTAGAAGAAAGGGACATTAGATAGATACATGTTGGGATCTTCATGGCAAGCCTAACTTTCCTCGAAGGTCTCGTGCATATCAGACGGCTACTGATGAGGAGACAACTCTTCTAACACCTGTTCAGCTCCTTTAGTGATTGCATCATCTCCTGGGCAGGTCACCCTTTCTCAGAAGGAAGTAGGCCTTCAGAGCCTCCTTCAGTGTGCTACCATTTCACAGGGCTCTTTGCCAGGACCACCCTCCGACTCTATCGCTTTGCGCATGTATCATCCTCTTCCTCATCCCCTGGATCATTGCTTCTGGGGCTACCGAACACATGACGGGTATGTCGCATTTATTTCCTACCATCTCTAGCATCCGATAGCCGTCAGATTCGTGTTGCGGATGGTTATCTTGCCCCTATGCAAGGTAAGGGGACCATCCAGTTGGGTACCCTACCATTAGACTTGCATTGTTTGTTCCTAAAATGCCTTTAAATCTTTTATCTGTTAGTCGTTTAACCAAATATCTGAACTATGGCGTAACCTTTTATCCTTCTCATTGTGTGTTTCAGGATCTGATTTCAGGGAGGATATTTGGTTATGGTCGTGAGGAGCATGGGCTCTATTTGTTTGAAGTGTCAGATCTACAGACGGTACAGAGACCTATAGCTGCTAGTACCAGGATGGAGGAGCTTTAGTAGTGGCATGCCCGATGTGGCTACTTACCTATTTCTCTTCTTTCCTTACTCTTCTCAGAAATTTTTTAGAATTGTGAATTGTCTTTGTTTTAGTGTGAAATTTGTCAGTTTGTTAAACGTCAAAGAAGCAGTTATCTTGTTAGTGATAGTAAAAGTACAATTCCTTCTGAGTTCAAACATTTAGATGTTTAGGGGCCATCTCGTGTTGTTTCTGCTCATGGTTATAGATATTTTATTTCCTTTATTGATGATTGCACTCGTTATACATGCTTTATTTGCTTAAAACAAAAGATGAGGTTGCTTATGTGTTTCCTATATTTCATAAATTGGCTCAAACTCAGTTTCATGCCCATGTTAAGGTTCTGCATTCTGATAATGGAGGGGTGTATGCCTCACACCATCTTCAGATATACGTATGTGAGCATGGAATTGAGTGGCAGACCACCTGTCCTAATATTCCACAACAAAATGGGGAAGAAAAAACCGTCATGTCCTTGAAGTTGCTCACTCTCTTCTGTTAGGGATGAATGTTCCCAAGTCTTTGTGCGGTGAAGCAGTTCTCACCTTCATTTTTTTTATCAACCGCATGCCTACTCCAGTTCTCCGAGGCACATCTCTGTGCAAATTAGTGTTCCCTGATCGTGCTCTTTTCCCCATTCCTCCCCGTGTCCTTGGGTCATTGTGTTTTGCTCATATTCCTATAGGGCATCGGTCCAAACTTGATCCTAAAGTCACTCTTGTATCTTTATTGGGTATCCTCCTACTCAAAAGGGTTACTAGTGCTATGACCCTATCTCTTGGAAATTCTTTGTTACTATGGGTGCCACATTCTTTGAAGATGCCCTCTTCTATACAAGCCAGGGGGAGAGATCTCAGTCCCCTCTTCAGGGGGAGACTTATGGTGAAGAGAGCACAAGTGTGTTACCAAGAGTGGATGTGAATGATGGAGAGAATGAAGAAGCAGAACAATCAGAAATACCCGCATTTGATAGGTTTGCAAAAGTGGAAGAACAAAAATTCTATGTTAAGAAGAAATTCAAGAATACTAGTGTACCACAAGCGCCACCACAAGAACTTCCTTCAAAGACCATTGGCCAAAGACCTTTACCGGAGGAAGGCCCTCAAAGTCAAAGTGAGCTTGATCTTCCCATTGCTCTTCGAAAGTCATCCAGGTCATGTACTCGTCATCCTATTAGTAAGTATGTTTCTTACCAAAATATGCCAGATTCACATCGTGTCTTTGTTAGTTCTTTGGATTTTATTTCTATTCCTACTTTTGTGTCTAATGTTCTATCTCAGCCAAAGTGGAATGGGGGCTATGGTACAGGAAATGGATACCCTTGAATCTAGTCATACATGGGAAGTTCATCTTCCCCCAAGAAAGAAGGTGGTTGGATGCAAGTGGGTTTATACTGTGAAGTATAGAGCTAATGGTATAGTTGAGAGGTATAAAGCTCGACTTGTGGCAAGAGGCTTTACAAAGACATAAGGTGTAGATTATCAAGAGACTTTTGCTCCAGTGGCTAAGGTTAACACTAAAACAGGTTCTGTTATCCCTAGTTGCTTGTAAGAATTGGCGACTTTATCAGTTAGACGAGACGAATGCCTTTCTTCACGGTGACTTAAAGGAGGAGGTTTACATGTCAAGCTACTGGGTTTTGTAAAACAGGGGGAGCATGAGAGAGTCTGCAGGTTAAAAAAATCAATCTATGGGTTCAAGCAATCTCCTAGAGCTTGGTTTCAGACTTTCGGTGAGGCAGTCATGATGATTGGGTATCATAGGAGTCACTATGACCATACCTTGTTCGTCAAGAAAGGAGTGCATCTGATAGTGGTGTTGGTATACGTTGATAACATTATTGTCACAGGGGATGACAATGATGAGATACTTCAGTTGAAAGGATATTTGGGTAAAGTCTTTGAGATCGAGGACCTAGGTTCATTAAAGTACTTTCTTGGAATTGAAGTCGCTAGATCCACGAAAGGTATCTCCTTATCTCAAAGGAAGTATACCTTGGATGTGCTCAGAGATACCAAAAAGATGGGATGTAAGTCAACAACTACACCCATTGAGCAGAATCATAGACTCAAAGGTTGTGAAGGAGAGCCACTCAAGAATGTTCACATGTATCAGCATATTGTTGGTAAACTCATCTATCTCACATGACACGACCAGATATAGCATATGCAGTTCGTGTTGTTAGCCAATACATGCACTCTCTAAGGAGTATCCATCTTGATGTTGTCTACCGGATTTTGAGATACTTAAAGAGTAGTCGAGGACTTCTATATAGAGATCGAGGCCACCTTGATCTAGAGATTTTTACTGATGCAGACTGGGCAAGTTCCCTTGATGATAGGAGATCTACCACAGGCTATTGCACATTTTTGGGTGGACACTTTGTCACTTGGAAATAAAAAAAATAACATATGGTCTCTTAACTCAAGTGCTGAAGGAGAATACTGAGCTATGTTTCAAGGCACTAGGGAAGGAATATGGATGAGACACATCATTCCCGATTTGGGAGTTGAGGTAAAATCTTCCTATTATTTTGTATAAAGATAATGAGATTGCACATCACATTGCTCAAAATCCAGTATATCATGAAAGAACAAAACATATAGAGGTGGACTGTCACTTTGTCCGTGAGAAGGTTTGATGCAGGACAAACGTTAAAACCCTAATTATGCAAGTTTGGGATTAACCTCAGATTTAATTGAATAATGGAAATAATCAAAATCACCTAAACACATAAAATAAATTTAATGAATTCAATAAAGCAGCTAGGTTAATTCAATTTTAGCGTTCGATATTCCTGATCTAAAAAAATGGATCCAATGAAGGATTCGAGTTTCGATCTAGTTAGGGCATCAAGCAACAATTATGGTGTTGTCTCTCGACTCCTCAAAGATTTGGGAAAATGAAGACGCAAGGGATTAAAGTAATCAAAAGAGTAGATCAAAAGATTTAAACTAACAATATTTTGGGGTTTTAGGATTTTATAAAAAAACGAATAGTCTGCATATTACCCGATGAATATTAGAGAAAAGATAGAACAAGAGGATAAAGGTCCAAGGCTTCACACCAAGGATTTCCGAGGCTTCGCACCAAGGTTGTACGTCGGCTTCATACCAAGTCACATGAGAAATGAATGAACACTCCTCTGATTTCGAAAGACTCACTCCGTTGATCGAAAACTCTTCGCAAGTTCTCTAGGGTTTGCACAAAAGCAAGCTCAAATTTTCATTTCATAATCAACTCAAGACCTTATATAATAGGTTTATATAGTAGATCATAAAACAAAAGAAAAGCCTAAAACAAACAAATAAAAGACAAGTTTAACCCTAAAATCAATTTCCGTCAAAATTCGCGTCGCTAGTCGATCCATCGAGGCCTGAGGTCGATCCATCTACTATATAACTATATAAGCCATCCAGAGCCTCTTTCAAATTAAAATTACTCCTGTCCACGATCGATCAATCAAGGGTTGGGGTTGATCGATCGACTGAGTGCTTCTTCAGCCCTTCAAGTTTGTTCTCTTTAACCACTTTTCCGTTCTTTTTCTTTTCGGTTCTTCCGTTTCGGTTCCTTTTCCGCTTCTTCTATTGTTGGACAGTTTCTCGGCTCGAATCTAATGCCTTTGATCTTGATGTCCCCATCAATTCTCCCCGGGTGGGAGAAGTCATCCCCCATGAGTTATAGAACCCACATATGGTGCACTTTGGATGCTTGTTTCTCGGCTTGCCCTTCCATGTGGTGAGGTATGCCTGATTTTTACCCGAGTTGGTGAAGTTTGGATACTCGAGACCTTTCTCAATCATCCTTCTCTCATACGGCTCGGGTCGGATACAGGTTATAAATTGGTTTAATGGACTTGGCTCGCTTGGTCGGGTAACAAGGAATGGATCCAAAGGTACAGTCTTAAGGTTTAGGATAGGTCTAAGATCCAGTACTGTAACTATCAAATGGTTGTCCTTGTCTAGAGGAAGATCTAGGCCTCTATCATTTCCTCTTTTCAAGATTAGAAAAGGTTCCACATGCTTAGGACTATCGTGAATCAACACAAAATTGTCATTATTAAATTTAGTAAACATATTCAATGTGTCAGTGCAATTATGCATATATCCATTATTCGATAAAATTTGATTGTTAATCCCATGCAAGTTGGAATGATGATATGTTCCTACCGACTCTAATGACCCCTAACTCTTCGTCCTCCTTCTCATTATCCTACTGAAAAATCAAGGTTTGTGAGTTACTGGGACACTGAGACGCGAAGTGACCAAAACCTTGGCACTTGTAACACTGATGTGGTGCGCACCGAGAATTCTCGATTAGTGGTCCTTTACCCTTGTCAATTTGAAGACTCACGAGTTTAAAGGATTGACCATAGACATTATTCATCTTTTCAGTGGGACTAGATCGAAAACTGGGGTTAGAGGATTTAGATCGATCACTAACTGGGGCGTCGAGATACCTCTCTAGTTCTTGCACTCTAACGTAACACTCTTCTAGGTCTTCAACAGGGTGCGAGATCAGTTCTTTTCGTAACTCCGGACACAGGCCAATGCGAAACCCAGATATGGTAACTTGTGGACTCTCATAAGCATTAGCTCGATATAAGTATTCCTCAAACTTATTGATATAATCATCAACCGACATGCTTCCCTATTTCAAGCCATGCCATTGATCCATGAGTCATTGGTTGTAGGACAGAGGAACATATTTATCATGAAATTTCTCCTTCATGTCCAGCCATGTGGCGATGAGTTCACGATCGAGGGCTTCTCAACATCGTTCCACACTTGTCCAATAAAGTTTGGCTTGCCTTACAAGATTCATCTTGGCAAACCGCACTTTGCGCTCATCCGACATTTCATACCATTCAAAATAATGGTCCATGGCGGCTGCCCAATCTATGTAGATTTTGGGGTCCATCTTTCCTTCGAAAGTGGGAGTATCAACCTTAACCGACTTTGTGACTTTCTCATCCGGGTCGAGATGCTTTTCACGCCTAGGAGGATCCCTCTTTCTCTCATCAAGATTAACCCTATGATGTTCACCATCGGTCGATCTAGACAGCTCTTGGAGTTCCGCTAAATCAGCCTATTAGGCATGTTGATTTTGCAATTGGATTTGTATGGCAGCTATTTGGGTGTTAAATCTTTCCATGAAAGCGGCTAATTGCTCCAGATTCATTGCAACACACAAAAAGGAAAACACTAACACCGATGCAAAGGAAACCTAAAGCATAATTAAATCCTAAAACCTATATGACACCAACTACCCTAAACTAAAACTGATCTCTGATACCAAATCTGATGCGGGACAAACGCTAAAACCCTAATTATGCAAGTTTGGGATTAACCTCAGATTTGAAAATAACCGAAATCACCCAAACACATAAAATAAATTTAATGAATTCAATAAAGCAACTAGGTTAATTCAATTTTAGTGCTCATATGCATCGATATTCCCGATCTAGAAAAATGAATCCGATGAAGGATTCGAGTTTCGATCTAGTTAGGGCATCAAGTGACAATTATGGTGTCGTCTCTTGACTCCTCAAAGATTTGGGAAAATGAAGGCGCAAGGGATTAAAGTAATCAAAAGAGTAGATCAAAAGATTTAAACTAACAATATTTTGGGGTTTTGGAATTTTATAAAGAAACGAATAGACTGGATATTACCTGATGAATATTAGAGAAAAGATAGAACAAGAGGATAGAGGTCCAAGGCTTCACACTAAGGATTTCTTAGGCTTCACACCAAGGCTGTACGCCGGCTTCACACCAAGTCACACAAGAAATGAATGAACACTCCTCAGATTTCGAAAGACTCACTCCTTTGATCGAAAACTCTTCGCAAGTTCTCTAGGGTTTGCACAAAAGTAAGCTCAAATTTTCATTTCATAATCAACTCCTTATTACAAAGTTATAAAGACCTTATATAGTAGGTTACAAAACAAAAGAAAACCCTAAAACAAATAAATAAATAAAAGATCAGTTTGACCCAAAAATCAATTTCCGTCAAAATTCGCATCACTGGTCGATCCATCGAGGCCTGGGGTCGATCCATCGACTATATAACTATATAAGCCGTCTAGAGCCTCTTCCAAATTAAAATTACTCTTGTCCACAATCAATCGATCAAGGGCTGGGGTCGATCAATCGACTGAGTGCTTCTTTAGCCCTTCAAGTTTTTTCTCTTTAACCACTTCTCCGCTCTTTTTTTTTTTCTGTTCTTCCATTCCGGTTCCTTTTCTGCTTCTTCTGTTGTTGAAAAATTTCTCGGCTCGAATCTAATTCCCTTGATCTTGATGTCCCCATCAAGGTTGTCACCCCCAAGTCAGATCTGAAAATCAATTAGCAAATGTTCGTTTTTTTCATTAGTAATGGACAATTATATTGAAAAAACAGCAAGGTGCTGAAGAGACCAATACAATGACACGACCAAAACAGAGAAAAAAGACAAACAAAACTGCTCACGGCCCCGGGCACAACTTAGCCTGGATCCCATAGATAGGACTCCTCTCTAGAAACAATCCCACCTCTCGCCACCCAAAACCACACCAGGTCTCTAACCGATTTCATGATCATCCCCACCGGACAATTTTTATTCTCAAAAATCCGCAGATTTCTCTCATGCCATAAAGTCCAAAATACGGCGAAAGGGGCTACCCTCCAGTAGTCTCCCAACTGACCCTCTATCTTAACGGATTCCCAAATAAAGAAATAAAGGGCAGGTTTTGTTGGCATAACCCAGCTCAAACCAAACGACTTAATGAAGACGCTCCATATCTCATGAGCCACCCCGCAATGAAGAAGGAGATGAGACGCGGTCTCCTCCCCATTGCTACACATAACGCAGTGATTAGGGATCTCCTTTCCCCTACGAATAATTTGATCCAAAGTTAGGATTTTCTCTTTGAATAGGGTCCACACAAAAAACTTAATTTTTGGTGGAATTGCCTCCTTCCACAATCTTGCGCCTTGGAATTTGACCAAGGGTCGGCACGAAAGCACCCTGTAGTATGATTTGACATTGAAGTTTCCATCTCAGAATTAGCAAATGTTCTCACCAAGGCTGTTAATGGAAGTCGGCTTTATGATATCACTAGTAAGTTGGGCATGGTTGATATATACGCACCAACTTGAGAGAGAGTGAAGAGATATTTCTATTATATATGGGTGTGTGAGTAGTACTTGTGTTGTGTAGTGTGTTACTTACATCTATCATACTATCCATGACACCGTAGTCCATGTCATATGTAAGATCATATATATTCTTAATGCATTGGGAAGAGTGAACACAACACTCAACCCTAATTCTTTTCTCTCTCTCTCTCTTCTCTCTCTTCTCTTACCTAACCCTAAACCCTAATGAACTCTTCAAAGTAATGGTTGAAGATCTTGGACAATTTGGACCCGGCCTAAAACCTCCCTCATATCATGACATACATGTCTTAAAAAGGAGGTGAACTTCACAAAAGGCTTTCTCGAGGAGTATAGAGAGGATTGGAAGACATATGAGTGGTCATTAATGACTGACGGTTCGACAGATAGGGCTAGTAGGTCAATCAACTTTTTGGAAAATTGTCCTACCAAAACTATGTTCATTAAATCCGTAGATGCTTCGACCCATTCTCACATCGCAGAATATCTCTTTTCCCTCAAGATGAGGAGTTAGAAAAGGACATTGGTGCACAATATGTTGTCCAAGTTGTCACAGACAACCCGAAAAACTTCATGGTCGCAGATAGACTACTAATGGAAAAGAGACCACATATATATTGGACCTCATGTGTGGCCCATTATCTAGACTTAATGTTAGAAGACATAGGCAAAGTTCACATTAAAACTCTAGGGAAGGCTAGAAAGATAGTAGTGTATATGTATAAGCATACACTTCTACTCCACCATATGTGAAAAGCAATTGATGGTAATTTACACTTTTTGGGATGTGGGCTATATGGAATCAAAATCTAACTATATGATGGTACAACCATGATATCAAGATCCATTCTGTGAAAGATTGGGATGAAAAATGATCTCCATCGTCTGATGGAAAGCAATCACTGCATTCCAGTTGGAGATGGGGTGAGGTTAAAGTTTCACAGCATATAATAATGGTACACATATATAATATAAGTGATCCCCTTCCAAGATTTTAAAAACTTTCATTTCACCGCTCCCACTACCAGTTCACACAAATTAGCTAGAGCCAAGAAATCAATGGCGTTTCATAGCACCCATATTACTGATGGGCTTCATCACTAGTATAGTGGCTCGGCTAGTTACTTAGATTCTTGATTGTTCCATTTCTGTAAAAAACTTGTAGACAAATGCTTCTCTTGTTGAGAAGATAAAAAATATTAATCCTATGTTAATTGCATCATGATGTTATGCAAGGTAAGTAGTGGAAAAAAAAAGGAGAGGATAACAGACTAACAAAAAAAGACCATCAGAGGTGTGAAAACACAAATAGCATAAATATGCTAAAATCCATCTAACTGGTTAACTTCATATATCATCTATATGACAGCACTTCAGTGTAAGAGATCAACTGCATGGTACCATGACAAAATTAAATAAATAAAGAGTATTACCTAAATATTATGGTAGATTCGGATGGAGTAACTTTTGATGGATGTGTACAATCTCCATAAACAAATTGGACAGCACCTGAATTTGACATATTGTCATCATTGTTAACACACATGGGTTCTTTAACAGCAAGTGAGTGGTAACCAAGAACTTCCCACTTGGACAGCCTTTTCTCTTCGGCCTTCTTCCTCTCAACTTCACGTCTTAAATGCTTTTCCTCGGATAACTTTCTTTTCATTCCCAAATCCACAATGGAATTCTCACTGGAATGTGACACTTCCCTTAACTTTTCAACCCATGACATATAAGAAGCCTCATCAAGTCCAGAATCAAAACTCATAGAAGCGGAATTTCTTTTAACAGATAGATCTCCACCATTCAACAAATCCATTGGATTAATCTCAAACTTTCTGTCATCCTTATTTGATAGTTGATGGTTGCGCATTTCAATTACCTTTTCTACCATAGCATTCAAGTCCACCATATCCACCCCACATGAATATTCATTGTCAATATCTGTAGGGTCAAACATATGTAACCCAAATATGAGAGACCGCAAGTCACCTGCTATAGCTCCAATTTCTCCCCTTTCCTTTTGGGTACCATCATCTCCTACCACATTAAGGCTGAGCTGCAATTTTCTTTCTGCTCTCTGCATGATTACCTACATAGATAGGGTCAAACCTTGTAAGCAGGACAAAATTAAATCAATTGCGATATTTTTTATCCAAAAATGTTCTCTTTTTTCATACCTCCTCGACAGTGCTTGATGTCACTAGGTTTATTGACAATACATGGCTCATCTGACCAATGCGGTGAGCACGCTGTAAAGCCTGCTTGTCCACCTGGGGGTTCCAATCTTGCTCGTAAAATATAACCTGTAAGTGTCATGTTAAAGCTCATTATAAAATGAGCATAATATATTGAGGAAAGGTTATTCATGTAAGATGTCTTGTCATGGAAGTTTTACAACTGCACCCAAGTGCATGTCATAAGCCCTCAGAATTCTCAAATTGACATAATAAAGACATAACAAAATTCTACAACTAGGTGCAATCGGATTTTATAGTGTTGCTGAAAAAATATACCAGTAAAAAAATGAAGTTAAAATAAATAAATAAATAACAGAGAAAAATTTAGACAGCCAATTGTGTTACAAATTACATGTAGTTATAAAAAATTCCAAAAACCTATTCCAAAATTCATTGTAATTGCATCTAAGATTAATGATTTTAAATGATAATTCCTTTGTTAATTATAGAAGCATTTAAGAAAAAAATGGTAGAAAAGGTTTTTGCTTCCCATCATGCATTTGTGAAACAAGATCTTCCTTGCATTGGTATCCACCATCCAATTCTCAGCCTCACAATTTCAGTCTAGAGCTTCAAAGTCATATTTCACAAACCAAATGTCTCATGTTTCTCATGCTTTTTGCACAAGAAAAAAAAACAAAAGAGGCTATAAAATCACATTAAAAAAACTCCTTGATCCTATCATAAGTATTATCTTTCGTTCGTAACCTGCTTACTCCCTACTTTCAACTAAGGTGCAAGTCAATCACTGCCATTAAAGAAAACCTAAAGCATGGCACCATCATTTCTTGCAAAACAGCCTCACCGGTCACCGCTACAAAAATGAGAGAATTGAATGTCTGTTCTTGAAACTTAACAGAAGGATTACTCTATTTCATAAATGTGTGCCCTAAGGCATATATACAAATAAAATAAGCAATAATTAAATGCCATGTGATCTTAGCCGAATTTGATCTAGACAATCAGTCGTGAATCGGATGACACCATGTGGTATAGAATCGGAGGCCCATTCATTTTCAAAAGTGATCACAATCCTTCTCTAATATGTTTCTGTTATTTTGTCACGTCCTCTCTTACTAGTCAACTATTTTTTTGAAGTCAATATGTAAGAAACCATCAACTTTATATGTATCCCAAAATAAAAGTTATGTTTAATAAAAGGTTGCTCGACACACAGGTTAGGGTGTGACACAGAACAATTCAAATAATTTTAAGAAAACTCCAGTCTTCTTAAACCTAAATACTCTCCTATATTACTCTTAGGATTTCCCTCAAGAGATCAAATTAAAAAGTGACTGATATCGCCCCTAAAATGTCTGGGTGGGATTTAAATTATCCAAAAGAAATTATTGACGATATCCAATCAGGATTTCTCCTAAGAGATCAAATTAAATTTCTTATAGGATATATGGGCAAGGAGAGAGAAAGAAAAGTTTTAAACGCGATATGAGTCTAATGTATGTAATAGAAAATATAATGTGCATAATATATATATATATATATATATATATATATATATATATATATAAAATATTTAAGGGGTCAAAGGAAGCTCACCTAGGCCTTAAAAAAAGCCCTCAGTCCATGTTTTGCGCCATGTCACGGACCTTATTTCAGAATCCCCTAATTTCTTTATCTAGTCTTATTTTGAATATGCCCTTATATGAGTTGGTATAGGGTAACGACCAGTTCACTCTTAATAGTGAAGAGGTCACTGATATTGTACATATGCTTTCATTTTTGTGCCATGTGGTACATATGATTCATGGGGCTATTATATAGATCAGATTCAACACTAAGACATCAGAAACCTATATCTATGATATGATTAAGAGGTAACAAGCACTGGAAAATAAAAGTTTAAAAGAGATTTTGAAACTGCTACTAATCATTCATTTTGTGGCATTTTTAGGCTCTACATCACATGGAGTATGTAGTTTTTTGAAGTAATCTTAGACAAATTTCATCTAGATGATCAGTTGTGCATCGTACGCCACCCGTTATAGAATCAGAGACCTATTCATTTTCAAAAGTGAACAGGTTGGTTACCCTACACATCTGTTTGTATTGGGTTCATATAGGGTAGCTGGCCATTCACTTTCAAGAGTAGTATTGTCTCTATTTTCATAAGGGTGGCCCTACTTTCCCATCAAATAGTTGGACATGGTGCACCAAGACAACATTTAGATCAGACTCAACCCAAAAGTGCATCGAAAAACCGGATCTATGATGCGATTAAGGCTGGCCAAACATTGTTTTTTTAAAACAGTTAAAACAGGTTTGGAGGATCTTTTTTCTTCGATAGGCAAGCTGGGCTCGAACCTGCAACCTTGAGGTTGCAATATTGTCAACCTTCCGTTGTGCTACAGGCCCAAGCCTTGGTTTGGAGAATCATATGGTAGCCACTCATTTTTTTATTTTTATTTTTTTGAAAAGACAACAAAATATTATATTAGAAACAAAAAGGGTACAAAAGAGACCATACCTTGGCAGGTAGCAAGCAACTACCCAGAAGGAGAGGCAAAAGCAAGAAGAAAAAAACCACAGAACCCCTAGAAACAGAAAGCAGCCCAGACCTCAGAAAAAGAAACGCGAGATGGTTTTGAACTTTCAAAAGTACTTATTCAGGCAGAAGAGATGGTTTTTTGTGTCAATCTTGGGCTAAATCTGATCCCAGTGTTATCATATGGCGCTAGATGAAAAATTTGTGCCACATCTATATAGTCATTGACCCGCTCGCTTTTTAGAGCCACCAGGTCAGTTACCCTATACACACTCTTATATTCTGGTATTTCATTGGGTTAATAAGTGATAAAAGACACATAAGTTAAAAAATACTAATTTTAATTTATGATAAATTAATTTTTTCTTTTACAAATTAGTTTAGACATTATATTTTATAGATGTGCATGTGCAAAGCACATGCAGTTTTCTAGCATTTACTAAAAGGGAACAAAAGGTACCATAGCATTCTGAAACCTAGGATCATGATCAAAGCCGTATTTTGGAGATTGGACATCTCTATAAGGATATTACGCTTAAGTATCTTTATCAATAACAAGATCAACTATCTGGACTTGAGTAACATTGAATTTGTGTTGACCTATATTGACCCTTTTGGGGTTGCATCAAGATACTTCCTCCAATGAACACAAAGCTACGTGTACAATAAATGTTAACTTTGAAACATAGTTGCAAAACTGAAACCAATGAGAAAATGGGATGCAAAAAATGTTTCATGTGCAACATTCACTAGACTATCTACCATATTCTGAAAATCTGAAGAGCTAGCAGGATGAGGGTAGTGAGAAACGTGATTAGATTTATTCTAAAAAATAACTTTACATAAGATATGGATCGTGTGAAATAATTGGTTGTGGAATACAAGGTGCTACAGTAACAGTGAAGGATATTTATGTTTGTCACCAATGTGTCACATCTTAATAAATTAGTGGGACTAATTAAAAGAGTACACTTATTCTTCCTTATTTAATTATGCAAATTGTCTTTTCATCAATTGTGCAAAATTTTTATTTTATTTTTATCAGTAAAGGAAATTATATTGAAACGCAGCAAGATGCTGAAAACCAATACAACGCCAAAGCAAAAAGAAAGACAACAAAGAAAAAATACAGCTACACACAGCAGACAAACTTAGCCCGGATCCCAAATATATGGGGATTGGCCATGTCCCTCTTCACCTCTAGCCGCCCAAAACCCCACCAGGTCTGTAATGGATTTTATAATCATACCCATTGGTCTACATTTATTCTCGAAGATCCTCAAATTCCTCTCGAGCCATAAACACCAAAAAACACCAAACAAAGAAGCCCTCTAGTACTCCCGTCTCTCACCCTCAACCATCCCTGATAGCCAACTCATCAAATGTCGGGATGGCGTATCAGCCATAACCCAGCTCAACCCAAAGGATTTAAACACAGCAAACCAAACCTCCTGGGCCACCCGACAATGAAGAAAAAAGGTGATCAGCAGTCTCCACCCCATCAGAACACATGACAGCCATTAGTAATATCCATCCCCTGACGAATAAGCTGATCTCTCGTAAGGATTCTCTCCTTACATAGCACCCACACAAAAAACTTAATTTTTGAAGGTAAATGCTCTTTCCACAGCCATTTACCTTCAAAGGTGATAAGAGGACACCACAACAACAGTTTAACAAAGCTCTTGACAGTAAATTACCATCACTACAAGGGGCCCATATCCTCAAATCTAAACCGTTAGAGTTTCGTTGCGCCTCATATAATTTCTGAATCAGAATGGAGAACTCAGTCATCTCACTGTCCCTCAGTGCCCTTCTGGTAGCAACATCCCAAACAGTATTCCCATTTGTGAGCGAGACAAACTCGTCAATCCTTCCACCCGGATTTGAAGAAACCGCATAGATCCCCGGGAAGGAGGACCTAAGCGTACCATTATCTAGCCAAACATCGTCCCAAAACCTGATACGGGTGCCACACCCCCAACTGTACTTCAATCCTCTAGTAAAACTCGGCCAAATGCTACAAATGCCTCTCCACCAAGCTGAAGTTCCCCTGTGGGCCGTCGAGCAGATCCCCTAGCTATCAAGCCCTTGACCGTATTTCTCAACCAACACCAACCGCCAAAGACTATCCCTCTCTTCCATCATCCCCGCTCTCCAAAACCATTTCCCAAGAAGCGCCAAATTGGTTTGTCTTAGACTGCAGATCCCCAACCCTCCGCTCTCGACCGGCAATTGACCAGTATCCCAGTTAATAAGGTGATATCTTCTATTCATCCTCGAACCTTCCCATAAAAATGAGCGTTGTATCTGCTCCAGCTGTTTGATCATCTTCGCCGGACACTTAAACATCGACATATAAAATATGGGCATCGACGAAAAGACCGCCTTCACAAGAACCAGCCTACCTCGACTACTCAGTAACTTTCCTTTCCACGACGACAACCGCTGCTCGAACCTTTGCACCACAGGTTCCCATTCACAAACCGTGGGCTGTCTAAGGCCAAGAGGCAGACCGAGATTTGACATGACAATTGTAACTAAATTTGTTTTTATATTAATGCATTGAAAATATGTCAAAACATGAAGTTTAATCATTTAAATTAAATTTAAGATTTATCTTGCATTACATAGCCGCCATTGACCCTTTCTATGATACTTATACTAATTGATGTGTAACATTGGAGGATTCATGTCAAACAGTTTTAACTTCAACCAAAAGAATGATATTAACATAATTATTAACAGCCATTTTACACAGGGATTTTCTTAGAATAAAGTAGAAAAGGTGACGCGGGACAAAACTCTAAAACCTAATATGCGAATTTGGGATTAACTTTTAGAAAGAATTAAATAGCGAAAATATTCAAAATCATGTAACACATTAAAACTAATTCAATGAAATTAATAAAACAAGTTAGATTAATTCGTTTAGCGTCTGCATGCGTGAAAATTTTTCTGATCTAGAAAAACGGCTCCGATGAAGGAACTCGAAATTCATTCTAGTTTAGGGCATCAATCGACAATCGCAATATCGTCTCTCGACTCCTCGGAGATTTTAATCGAAATAAAACTTAGAATAATTTAGCAAAGGAAAATAATTTTGGGGATTTTGATTTTATCAACGGAATTAAAGAAGGATAATACCTGACAATAACTAAAGAAAAGATAAAATAAAAGGATAGATTCCAAGGCTTCACACTAAGGGTTTTCTGAAGCTTCACACAACGGCTATACTTCGACTTCGCACCAAGTCGCACGAGAAACGATTGTTCACTCCTCAAGGTTTTGAAGGATTCACTCCCTCGGTTGAAAACTCTTCACAAGCTCTTTAGGGTTTGCACAAAAGCAA
Source organism: Chloranthus sessilifolius (assembly GCA_021018995.1). Lineage (NCBI taxonomy): Eukaryota > Viridiplantae > Streptophyta > Magnoliopsida > Chloranthales > Chloranthaceae > Chloranthus > Chloranthus sessilifolius. The sequence continues at coordinate 45,895,629 of CM037589.1, read as the reverse complement.
CTCTCTTTCATTCAATAATAAAAGGTCTTTACAAGCCTCTATATATAGGCCACCAAAAATAAAATTCGCAATAAAAGAGTTCTAATACTAATAAAACACAAAAAAGAAAGTTTCACATAAAATCTCATCGCTGTAGCTCGCTTGAGCGAGGATTATAACCGCTCGAGCGAGTTTAAGTGATCGCTCGAGCTAGGGCTCGTTGCGGCACTGTTCTCCTCGCGGTTTGTATCCGTTTCTCCTCTAAGGCTACGGTGCTTGAGCTTCCTCTACGCTTCTATCCTTCCCTAAAAGATGTGTAACTGAATGGAACATAAAACTGTAAAATATTAGTTTAAGGGAGCAAACAACTCCTGAAAAGATTTTACATGATTCTCATGCGATTATTAGCATGGTAACTTGAGAAGATCTCCGGTAGAAATATTATCCACATCAAACAAGAAAACATGAAAGATGGAATGGCTTGTTCCCAGGTACCCATGTAGGCTGCAGGATGTATTACAATTAGTGAAAAAAGTATCAAGAAAAATCACAAGTACATCCTTGAGCTTTTATATAATTCCAAGTGTGACCAAATGGGATACATATGGTGTCAAAGTTAAACAAAACATATAAATATGTTACAATACTAAAAGACAAAATTTCTCATAACTTGGATTATGCAGCATCTAGTTGCTGATTAATGCTGGGAAAACCAAATCTATACTTAGTTATATGACAAATTAAAGTACAATCTTTAGAATTCTTTTCCAAGCCAAAGTAATTCGAGATCACCATTCACTCTGACATATCCCCAAAAAGATATTTATGTCACTGAAAGCCAGAAATAGGAACTTGTGAACTTTACCCAAATTAGTGATTAATGATAAATCCAAACTTATGCAGGACCTCTTTGATTAGGCACTGGTAATACATATTAACCAGCTCAGTCAAAATATCAACTAAATATTGAAAAAAAAAAAAAAATTAATAACTTGTGATTATTACCAATATCAATATCCAGAAAATAAAGACACTTTCTCTTTTAATAGTTGTCCCTAACTCACAGTATCAGCAGCAACAAGATTCAAGCCAACTCCCCCTGCTCTCGTTGAGATCATGAAGACAAAAGCACCATGTTGATTAGCTTGGGGTTTCAAAACATCTTTAGTAATCGGTTGCTGACTGAAACTTCTTATTGCAGCAAAGCGCTCCTCAGCCCGAACAGAACCATCAAGGCGTTCATATGAGTACCTCCGTAATTCCAGAAAATCCTATACAGCAGATGAAATGCAGAATATGATAGAACTCACAGGATTGCAGGACTCAGTTGCAAGTGAAATCAATTGCACAAGTCAGTTGCAACTGAAATCAAATGTAATTTAAAAATAAAACAGACAACCGACCTGGAGAATGTCTAGTGTATGAGTCATCTGAGCAAATAGCAAAACACGGTGTCCTGCAGAGTGGAGCTTCTGAAGTAATTTGTCCAAAATAATAAGTTTACCACTAGCCTGACCAATATGACAAACAAAAAATTAAATCTGAAATTAAGTTTTATATATATATATATATATATACAAGTTTGCTTTCCAAGTTGGTCCAAAACAATAGGGCTACCACTAGCCTGACGAATATAACAAAATAAAACATCAATCTGAAATTAAAAACTTTAGTTACCAAAATATTATATAAGTAATACACAAAACATAGAAGAACCTTATTTCTTTTTTTGCGGTAGGCACAATGACTATTTTGTTACAGTAGACTAGATCATATAAGATTTCAGATCAACCTGAATCAAGTGTTCGCCTTCTTCATATGGTTCCGGCTCAATGCCATGGAAGAGGTAAGGATGGCTACATGCTTTTCGAAGTTGTACCACCTGAACAATCACAGAACAAATGTTTTAGAAATACTGACAGCATCACAAAACACACTTTCCGATACAGTCAATGTACGGATATTTATGGATATTATTTCCAAGACATTCGTCAATAATTGGATCTGATAGTTGGACAGCAAATATACAGTAAAAGTGAACGAGCATTTTTGTCTAATAAAATTAACGTACATTTATCGGTAATACTTTCAGCAGAATTATAGACATGACCCAGAGAAGGGAAAGCCCAGACAAAAAAGGAATTCCCTACCAATTGACAATTCAAACCAGGGTTACCTGGTTCACTCCAAGTGAACCGAACCGCATTCCGGTTTGTGGGTTAGTTCACTCTGGTTCGCCTATGTAACGACCGAGATTTTTACTCTTAATTAGATCTTAATTATTTACTTAAATTTGTGATTAGGATTTGTTTGATTGATTTGATACACTTAATTAGTTATTGCACATAAATATAATGTTTATTTTATTTAATTAGGGCCTATGGTAATTAATTAATCTAATTAATAGACCTTAAAGGATTTTAAATAAATTTTAGTAATTTTGGTGTGCCAATAGTAATAAATAATGGACCTCGAAGACCCTTTATTAAATTAGTAAAGCCCATTAGAATCATTAAAGTTAGTAAAGACCCATTACTAAGGCCCGTTAGCAATTATAAATATAGAAGAGAGATTAATTTACAGAACTTTTGAGTTTTAAACTTTTAGAGAGAGAAATAGTGAGTTCTAGAGAGAGAAAGAGAAAAGAAGACTTGAACGTTTTGGTTCGAGGAACGCGAAGGGATTTCGAGTTTGATCAAGGATTCAAGTGTTGAAGCTTCTGATCGGATTAGAAGATCGAATTCTACATCAAATCGACGATTTGATTAGAGGTATGGAAAAAAATCATAGGATTTTTAATATTTAGAAATAGGTATTCATGCTAGGGTAGATCAGAATCTATCAGGAAACTCATTAAATTAATAAAGTACGAACCGACAATGTTTCATTAAGAGACGGTTAAATACCCAAACTTAGAGCATCAGATCGAAACTACATCATTACGGAACTGCTCAAAAACCTAGATTTTGAGACATCAGGACTCAGAAGGCTGAGTCAAGATTTCATTTACTTCAGATATTTGATGCAAATAAGGAAATACCCCTCATTTGGATTCAATAAAAATAGTCTCAGATCATAATTCCAATGGAATGAAAAGTCAACTTTCTAGTTCAAGGCAAAATTTTGATTTTTTGTAGTTTGGTCAAATTTCCAACTTTCAAATGGCAAAGCTATTTTGTGAGGCTTTAAAGCCCATAAATTCTATTATGTTAAAACATTGTTAAAAACTAAAAGTTCGGTAAAAAAATTTCACATCTTCAATTCCAAAAGAAAATTACGAATGCCAAGGTCTGACAGGATCAGCGCCTTTGGTCAAAGGGGGGTAATAAGGCGAATTTTGTCCTTCAAACTTATTTTTAATGCAACTTTAGGGTTTATCACCGTTCTCAATTATCTTTTATGTTATGTTGATGTAAAATTTTAAGTTCGAGGTTGTTCCCATGCGATGATACACTGCTTTTACTTGCAAATTTCTTATTTATACATATGATATGTTAGGCTATGTAAATATCATATGAATACTATGATCAATACCTTTCTTTTAGAACAATTAGGATAGAATATGAATCTAAGACTAATGCTAATGAATTGTGGAAATCTACCATGGACTAATCCAAATGAAATATTGCACATGTTTTTCCGCATTGTTCATGATTATCCTTGATCATGTCCAAAGACGAAAGATCTTACGCCAAGACAAGACCTTGAATCATGATTAATGAATAATGAAAAGAGAACTATGAGGAGACTTGAGTAGACCACGAGTCTACGGGTCTAATGTTATGAATATTCCATGAGAAAAGAAAAAAGAAGTTAACAAGATATAAGCATGCATACTACTAAGCTACGTAAATGTGGTAACCATTGTAAGCCGTAGAAGCCGGGCTCAATAGGCAAGTAACCTAAACTGAATAAGATGGCCATTACATAATTCAGATAGTTATGTACCACTCCACAGCCAACTAAGTAAGCGGTTGGAATGGTAGACCATATATGATGATCATGTTCATGTATGATTCATGTTGCACATCCATTAACAAGTTAATTGAAGTTGAACCACACTTGAAGACTAGGAAAGACATGAACTCCACAAGTCACATTGTCAACTCAATTACTTTATTGATTCACATATGCTATGCGGTTGATTATTCTTATTGTCTTCTATGCTATCATGATATTGTTTTTTTTATCACTTCATTATCTTATGATTTTGTTTCAAGCATCTATATGGATTTCTTAATATTAGAGATCCTATGGCAGGCCAATTGTACTTACATCTTCATTATTTTACAATGGAATGGCCGAGGCTAGGAGTTGACACAGAGATTGAAGACACAACAATTACAGACGTGAATCCAGATCTTAAGGAAGGAGGCTTTGAGAGTTGAGATTTACTATTTCTTTCATTTGGAAAGATGAGAGATGTTTACTCATTTTGGTTTTGAAATACAGTAGTTGATAGGACAAGTACTTGTGGATTTATGTTTCGGATTCGATGATGATTTTTATTTCAGTTCTATATATATATTTTGGATTTTGTTTTAGTTTTTATTTCTGTTGTGCTTATGCGGATCATTATTTTATATTATCTTTATTTATTGTAGCCCTATATGTATTTTATGTACTGTGGCGTCTCTAGATGAGCAAATTGATCCGGTGTATAAGTTTGGAGATGTCACAGCCTACCAATGTAAGAGATGTAACGTATGGAGAAGGCGTATTAGTGTGCCTCAAACTTACCCAGAACCTTTGGCCCTATCCTACCAGTCCTCATGCGTACTCTACCGGCAACTGATAAGAAACCGTTTCTGAAACTTTTCAGAAACCTTGTCAGAAATGTGCTTCAATATATAATAGAAACTAGTTTCATTTTAAACAGAAAATAGTTTCTATCTTAAAAGAAACTTGTTTCAATTAAAAAAAACTTCGTTCCTATTATATTAAAAAAAATAGTTTCATTTTAAACAGAAATTGGTTTCATCTTAATAGAAACTCATTTCTATTAAAAAAAAATTGTTCCTATTTAATTGATCCTTCTATCTCTTAAATATGATAATAGTTTTGTTGACGCGGGACAACCGCACTCATTTTTTTTTTTTGTCGTTCCCTGTCATTCTCCTTCACTCAAAATGTTTCATCACCGATGAAACATGCACGTGGTACTGATCCAGTGTATTGAAACTCGTACGATGGAACTCATTGCAAGTCATCCACTGATGTTTTCTGCCTCCTTTCTCTTTATTCTTTCATCTGCCTTCCTCTGTGTGATGTCCCCATCAATACTCTCCGGATTGGAAAAACTCATCTCCAATGAGTTAGGGAATCTACGGATGTCACACTTTGGGAGCTCAATTCTTGGTTTGCCTTTCCACGTTGTGAGATACTTCTGATTTTCATCTTCATTGGTATGGAAGCTTGGAAATTCTATGACCTTCTCATTCGACCCTTTCTCATTTTGTACAGGTAAGGTAAGGGATAGAAACTGGGTAAATGAGTGAGGTTGGGTCGGGTGCTCAATAAGAAATGGATCAAAGGGTAGGGTTGTGGGATCTAGAATAGGCGGAAGATCCGTTACGACAACTGTCGGAAAGTTGCTCTTGTCTAGAGGAAAATTTAGACCTTCATCCTTACCCCTTTTCGAGATTGGAAAAGATTCCACATGCTCAGAACCATCAGGAAGTAACGCAAAATTGTTAGCATCAAAGACATCAAATATATTCAATGTGTTAGTATGATCATGCGTATTTCCAGTGTCTAATAAATTCAGATTGTTAATCCCATGCAAATCAGAATGATGACATGCTCCTACCAACTCTAATGACTCACTTGAGATAGACACATTATCAGCACCGTCCTCAGTAATAGGAATTGTCCTAATGCAACCTATGGCTCTAACCGGAAACTCACCTTCCTCATCACTTGGAGTGCTACATGGTTCGTATACTTCTTCTGGTATCTCGTTGTCCTCTTTCTCAGTATGATCCTGAATGATCAAAGTCTGACTCTTACTAGGACATTGGGATGCAAAGTGACCAAAACCTTGACACTTATAACATTGCTACAGGGCACGCTTAGAACTTTCGACCATTGGCCCCTTTCCTTTGTCAACTTGGGAAATTATGGATTTTGAGGATCGACTAGAGGCATTATTTCCCTTTTCGATAGGGTTAGATTGATGCTCAAATTTGGAAGACTTAGATCGGCCATGACTGGGGGTGCCGAGATACCGTTCTAATTCTTCAACCCTAGCAAAATATTCCTCGAGATCCGCAACGGGATAAGGAATGAGTTCCCTCTGTAACTCTGGGCGAAGACCCATTCGGAACCGGGAGAGGGTAACTTTTGCTGGCTCATCGACATCGGCTTGGGTCATCAGGTCTTCAAACCGATCGATGTACTCTGTGACTGGGGAATCTCCTTGATGCAATGACTGCCACTGATCAAGAATATGTTCATCATATGATATGGGAACGTACTTTTCATGCAATTGGACTTTCATTTCAGCCCACGTGGAAATGGGACGAAGACCTTGGATTTGCCTACGACGCTCTACTCCCAACCAATAAAGTCTAGCTTGACCCATAAGCTTGACTTTGGCAAATCTGACCTTGCGCTCTTCGGACATGGAATACCACTCGAAGTAGTTTTCCATGCTGGCGACCCACTCAAGAAAGACCTTAGGTTGTCTTTTTCCATCAAAAGTAGGGGCGTCCATTTTGACAGATTTCATGACCTTATCGTCCAGATTGACTTAGACCTCACGTCGGGGAGGAACATCTCTCCTACAGTCACGGTTGTCGACTCTATTGTGATTCGCAGCGATGAGCTCATTGATCTCTTCAAAACGGGTTTATAAAGCCTCATACCTAGCTTGTTGATTAGCAATGTGCTCATCCATCCGGGTTTGACTAGTGGTCACCTTAGATGCAAGATCTCTAATAAGGGCTTCTAAGCTACTGGTATCCATGATGGAATTATGCAAAATTAGACGGTGTAAGATAGATCTGAAATGGAAAGAAATAAACCCTAAAATCTATATGATGCGGAGAACCCTAAACTAAGATTGTGCTTTGATACCAAAACTGACGCGGGACAAACGCTAAAATCCTAATATGTGATGTGGGATTAACTTTTAGAATGAATTGAATAGCGGAAATATTCAAAATCAAGCAACACATAAAACTAATTCAATGAAATTAATAAAACAATTAGATTAATCCATTTTAGCGTCGCATGCGTAAAAATTTTCCGATCTAGAAAAACGGCTCCAATGAGGGAACTCGAGATTTGTTCTAGTTTACGGCATCATTCGATAATCGCAATATTGTCTCTTGACTCCTCGGGGATTTTAAATGAAATAGGGCTTCAAATAATTTTGATAAAAGGGAAAAAAAATTGGGATTTTTGGGTTTCTATCAACGGAATTAAAGAAGAATAATATCTGACAATAACTAGAGAAAAGACAAAATAAAAGGATAGATTCCAAGGCTTCACACCAAGGATTTTTCGAAGCTTCACACCACGGCTGTACGTCGACATCGCACCAAGTCACACGAGAAACGATTGCTCACTCCTCAAGGTTCTTGAAGGATTCACTCCCTCGGTTGAAAACTCTTCACAAGCTCTCTAGGGTTTGCACAAAAGCAATGCTCTTTTTATTCAATAATAAAAAACTAACTAAAAAGTCTTTACAAGCCTCTATATATCGGCCACCAATAGTTAAAATTCGAAATAAATAGTCCTAATACTAATAAAACACTAAACTAGGCAATTTTTGCAATATTTAGAAAACCCCGTCACGACGCCCACGGACGTCCGTGACCTACGGACAGTGAGGGGGAAAAATCACGGATGTCAGTCACTATTCATCACGGACGTCCGTCACTATTCATCGTGAACAGTTAAAAAAAAAAAAATTGTTGTTCCCCATCATTTGTCCTTCTAAACGACAGTTTTTTAAAGCTAATATATTAGGTCAAAAACCGATTTTTATGGATTTTTAGGGACACTAAAATATTTCTTTAATAAATAATAAGCTCGGGGGATGAGCTTCATGTGCATATATTTTAATAAGTAGTTTGGTTTATATATTATGTTACATATACTACTAATAGAAAATTTAAACATGTGTTTTTTCATCTACTGATAGATGAGTTCAATGAATCATGTTTTTAAAGACTCTAAACTCTGAATTTTAAAAATATAAATAATAGTATATAACAATATAATTCTCATATATAGTTAAACAAAAGAAGTACCAATGTTGTATCAATATCATATATATGTCACATCCATTTTGCATCTATGTCGCACTACTAGCATTCTAGGATGAATTCATCTCATATCTATTGTGTACCAATGTTGTATTTATTTTGTACCTATAATGCCTCTATTATGTACCTATAACGTATCCATTATGTTTCTTTGTTATATCAGTGTTGCATAAAAATGTATCCAAAACTTTTCACCTAAACGTACAAGTACCAGTACTGATACCCGTAAGATCATTTCGGATACGCAGGGTGCTTTCGTGCAGGGGAGACAAATGACCAATCTGGTTGTTGTGGCACATGAAGTGATCCATTCGGCATATATATCTCGCCGCCCTGCTGCCTTATGGAAGGTGGACATGGAGAAAGCCTACAATCGAGTCAGTTGGGAATGCCTTGACTATATGCTCGGTAGATTTGGGTTTGGGTTGAAATGGAGGAACTGGATGCGAGCCTGCTTTTCTTCGGTTTGGTTCTCTATCCTAATCAATGGCACACCTTCGGGGTATTTCAACAACTCTAGAGGCTTCCGCCAGGGAGATCCTTTGTCCCCACTACTATTCAACATGGTGGGTGAAGCCCTGGCTGGTCTGATGGAGCGTGCGAGGGAGATCCAGTTCATATCTGGGATTTAGGTGGGATCTCAGGGCCGAGCGATCTCGCATCTGCAATACGCGGATGACACCATTTTATTTGGGTATGCTGATGCAGCTGCGTTTAATAATCTTTCTGATATCCTAGCAGTTTATGAGGCTGTCTCAGGACAACGTGTTAATTTCCACAAGTCTATTATTGAGGATATTGGTACTACAGACGACAAGCTGGAAGAGTTATCCGCTACCGTCAGTTGTGCTATTGAAAAGCTTCCTATTATGTTCCTAGGGATGCCTCTCGGCATCAAAAGGCTATCTATTCGGGCATGGGATCCGGTAATCCAGCAGTTCGAGCAACGATTGTCTATGTGGAAGGGTAAGTTGTTAAGTAGTGAGGGTCGGCTACTGTTGGTTAAATCTGTGCTTTCAAGCATGTCTATCTTCTTCATGTCTATGTTCCTCTGTCCGGCTAGGGTTATACATCGCCTCGAACAAATTCAGCGCAATTTTCTGTGGGAAGGCTCGGGTCTTGGCCACCGCTACCACCTGGTAAACTGGGAGTCTTGTCAACTCCCTTTGCCTTTCGAAGGTCTGGGTATCTGAAGCTTGAAGGAGTCTAATGTCGCTCTTCTTGGGAAGTGGTTATGGTGTGCAAGTCTCGAAAATGAAAGAGAAAGTCTATGGAGAGTCGTGTTGGCTAAGAAATATGGGTACTTAAGCGGGAACTGGGGAATCAACATTACCATACACAGGGGTACTTCGGTTTGGTGGAAGGACATATGTGCCAAGTGGCCGTCCTACGCTAAATGGAATAGGTTCAGGTGGGGCTGTGGCTCTCGGATTCGATTTTGGGAAGATAACTGGTTGGAAGGGGTCTGTCTTAAAATGGCTTTCCTGGATGTCTATGCCATTTCCACTAATCAGGGGGGGAGCATCAGCGACTTTGTCTCCCAAACTGGTGGTGGTAGGGTATGGGAGGTTTCAACTCGTAGATCTCTTAGGAATGGGGAGATTGTTTCCTTCACCAACCTGCTGGTAATGCTTTACTCTAGCTCTCCGAATGTGCAACGCCAGGACCAGACGTTGTGGGCTTTAAGCAAGGACGGCAGCTTTAGTGTGAAGTCTTATTATCGGATGCTCACTTGTCGTCCTCTTCTTAAATTTCAAGAAGCTAATCTTTGGAAAACCGATATCCCTCCTAAGGTTAGATTCTTTGCTTGGACTCTCTTTAAGGGGAAAGTTGATGCGGGAACTTACTAAATGCAATGTTAGGGCTAAGATTACGATTAAAATTAATTTAATCAATTAAAATAACAATTTCTCATAACAAATTATCACGAAAATTCTAGAAATTCAATTAGGTGATTTAATTTCGGCCCAAAATAGTATTACTTTCGTGCACGTTCCCTAACACGGATCTAAAAGACTAGGGTTCTTATGAACGGCTAGATCTCCAATAGTTTTAGGGCGTTGAACGAACTTGTAAGCGGGTTCTCTCGATACCAAACGAAAATAAAAGGCTAATAAAATTAATGATGAACAAAATATTGATTTAGGGCTTTTATGAGATCAATAAAATAATTAGGATTATGCCACTTACGCAAATCGTAGATCTAAAGAAGATAGAGATTGAAGAAGAGTTTGCCTCGCGCCAAACCGCAAGCGGGAATCGAAAAATCGCTCTCCGTTTTGAGAGAATCATACCCTCACGAAAGTTTAGAACTCTCAATTTGCATAAGCAATTTTCATTAACCAAAAACTAATAATAAAAGTGTTTACAAACCTTTAAATAGGCTAGCCAATGCATAAAATTAAAAATCCTATTATAACTCTAATTCCTAATTCAAATAAAAGAAATATCCTAATTCTTCTAAAACAATAAAGTCCTAAAACAATAAGAAAACTAATCCTATTTCTAATAAAAGAAACAACTCTTATGTTTGGGCGTGTGATGATTATGTACCTCTACTTTGATCATGATATGAGTTAAGGTCATGTTAGGTCAGATGACGCGAGAGTGTATGAGATCATGCCTATGCTTGGGGGTGGTAATTCACCGAGATGGTATCGAAGCGGGGAATACATCGTATTCACATGCCTTACAACTCATGGTGGTATGGGACACTATGACGAGTAGGGTGAGTGCGAATTCAGTGTAACCTCGTATACGGTAGCATAAACGGTGACCCTATCACCCCGAGTTCTAATATGATAGGATAAGATATGAGTCGACAGGATAAGGTGTGAGTCAGTATGATATGATATGAGTCAGTATGATAAGATATGTTACGATAATAAGACACCGCTGTATAGGCCAGCAAAAGATTAACAACTTAAGTCTCTGTACGTGTCGTTCCTTGCGTAGCCACCGTAAGGGCAACGTCTTTCAGTCAAGACAGATGTCTCTGGGAGACATTATGAGTTATGAGTCACCGGCCGCCCTTATGACTGAATGGGGTGTACGATATGATATGATATGAAGGGCATATGATATGGTGGTATGATACTATGGTGACCCTCACATGGTAGCTCGAGCAGCGACTCTAGCACAAGTCGTTTAGAATTTTATGAGTATGTTAGTTACGCTCATGCGATGTACAGACGTATGTGCGAGAATAATAAAATACGGTATGATATGAGGTATGATATGATATGAGATATAGTAAGGTACGTTAGGATGTAAGTGTCTAGCTCATAGTCTCGCATTAATGATTAGGATATGAGCTTATGATAAATAAAATAATAAAAGATACTAATCCTAATTCAATTAGGATTCTTGAAATTCGTCACTTTATGTCCAGCTTCTGAAAACTGACCATAACTTCTTCAATACTTGTCGGAATTGCTCAAATTTTGGCTCGTTGGAAAGCTACTTCGATAAGCTTTCAAATATGACTAATTTCGTATCAATCCGACTTCGTTTGACACTTCAAAATACGCCAAACATAAAAGTGATGGGATTAAAAGTTGAAGATCCTAATAAATTTTAGATTTTCTTCTTTTTAATCAAACGGGTCTTTAACGGGCCTTTTTTTAAAAACCCATTCATGGGTCCACTTTCTATTTTGACATCTCTTTATCCGACGACGATTCAAACAGGTGGATCTAAAATTCGCATCAATCCCCTCTACTTTGAAAAAGTTCGACCACGAACTTTGGTTGGCATGGATTTTCACGGTCGCGATCACAGACAATATATAGGGAACCTCGATCGGAAACGGCTTGAATCGGACGTCCCCATCAACTCTCCCCGGGTTAGACGAATTCATCCCCGATGAATGTTGGTTGTGATAACGGTCCAAAAGATCCGGATCAAGCTGTTGAAATTCCTCCCATGTAATCCAAGTATTTTCTGTGTCGGCCTTGTTCTTCCACTTGACCAAGTACTTCTAAAGTCCCCCGTGGTTGGTGGATACAATCTGATCTTTTGACACATCTTCGATGATCTCACGGATTTGCCGAGTAGGTGGGGGTAACGGTGTAGGAAGGGAAATAATTGGATCATCGGATGTAGAAGGCTCAAAGGGGTTGGCAGGGATGGTTGAAGGGCCATGAAATGGAACAAGGTCCTCCACATTAAAAGTCGTGCTAATCCTCAATTCCGGTGGAAGATCTAAGATGTAAGCATTAGAACCAACACGCGTCAAGATCTGATAGGGTCTAGCACTACGAGCTCGTAACTTCTTTGCAACTCCTTGCAGGAATCGCTCGGGTCTATTTCGAACCATCACAAAATCACCCTCTTGGAATTCTTTGAACCGCCTATGAGAATCTACAGAGAACTTGTATTTTTCATTCTTTAAATTAATTCTTTTCTTAATCTCAGCATGCAACTCATGAATGTGATATGCAAAAATGGATGCAGACTCTGATGACCTTTGATGAATGGACATTGGGAGAAAATCTGTGTTCTAGTATTCGGCTTGCCCTTCCACTGGATGAGGTATGTCTGATGTTTCTCAAATTGTGTTCTCCATGCAGTCCAAGTATTGTCAATTTTCGGTTTACCTTTCCACTTAAGAAGATACTCTCGATATGCTTGGTGTGTCTTTACCTTAGTAACAAAATATGGATCTCCCAAAATTATTCCATCTAACCTCTTCACATATTATTCAAGCGGGGATTTGGAAATCAATGAGTAGATAGGACTGGGCTCAGGTGGATGGACATCTAGGAATGGGTCTAAAGGATTTGTTGTTGGGCCTAAAAAAGGTGTACGTGCATCTACACTCGACTCGATTAGCTCGTGTGTACTCACTTCAACCAAAACCAAAGACTCTGGGGTACTCGATTCAATTGACACTAATGGTTTTTGTGTACCCAGTTCGATGGACTCACATGTATTCGACCTAATGGGCACCAACAAGTTGTGTGCGCCCAACTCTACGAGTACCAATGACTCATAGGCAAGTGGCTCGATTGGTTCACGTGTGGGTGATTCAACATCACTACTCACAAGGGAAATAGAAATCTCTTTAACACAAATTAGACTTTCATTAGCTTCTTCTATCTCCTCTTCACTCAGCACGGTACTAGGGTTGTACATTTCTTTCACTTCCCTATTCTCCGACTCCTTAGGACTCACTCTTTTAGTTAATAAATTCGGAGTGAGAAATTTCGTGAGGCATTGGTATGCAAAATGTCCAAACCCTTGACACTTAAGGCAATCAGGACACTTATTCGTCTTAGTTTTCAAACCCTGAAGAAGGCGATGGTGTGTTAAAGGAACATACTTTTCAATAAGTCTCACCTTCATGTCCTCCCATGTGGAGATGTGTTTATTTCGAAAAGATTCAGTACAACGTTCTACATGAGTCCAAAAAAATTTGGCATTAGCCTCAAATTTTGTTTTTGCTAGCCTAATTTTGTACTCCTTTGATACGCCATACCAATCAAATTATTCTTCTACACCAGACAACCACTCCACGAAGGTTTTGGATTCATCCATCCCTCAAAATTTGGAACCTCATCTCGAATAGATTTGAGAAACTTCTCGGCTGGGTCATACTGGGTTCACAATGATGAGGGTATCCCCCAACTCTAGTCTCATCACGATGTTTGAGACTTTGCTAAGAATTTGGAGTGTAGCGATTTTCTTGTTTGGCTAGTACCCTTTCATGACGGGTAAGGAAGTGACGTTGACATGTAAGTGACTCATACATGATGCTCGACACAAACACAACTCAGACACAATACTAAAAAAGACACACTATGAACCAACAATGGATGAGGACTTTTATCAAACACAAGACGTGCACACTAATGAAATAAAATGCAATAAGATTGAAATGACATGCAATTATGAAACTAAGTGATGTAAGATAAAAATTAGACCAAAAAAAAAAACTTAGACAAAAGCTTTAAAAAAAATATTTAAAAATTAAAAAAATACAGACAAAATGCTAGACGAAGAATTTCAAACAAAAGCTAGACAAAAATTACAGACAAAAGCCAGACGAATTTTTCAGACAAAAGGCAGATGAAAATTTTCAGACAAAAGTCAGACGAAAATTACGGAGAAAAAGGTAGATGAAAATTTTTAGATAAAAGTCAGACGAAAATTTTCAGACAAAAGCTAGACGTTTTCTGATTTTTTTTTTTAATTATTTTTTTAAAACAAAAAAAGTTAAAATAAAAATAAACGCTAAAACTTATATGAGCACTAAAACCCTAAAACTAAACTGATGCTCTGATACCAATTTGATGCGGGAACTTACTAAATGCAATGTTAGGGCTGAGATTAGGATTAAAATTAATTTAATCAATTAAAATAATAATTTCTCATAACAAATTATCACGAAAATTCTAGAAATTCAATTAGGTGATTTAATTTCGGCCCAAAATAGTATTACTTTCGTGCACGTTCCATATCGCGGATCTGGAAGACTAGGGTTCTTATGAACAACTAGATCTCCGATAGTTTTAGGGCATCGAACGAACTTGTAAGCGGGTTCTCTCGATACCAAACGAAAATAAAAGGCTAATAAAATTAATGATAAACAAAATATTTATTTAGGGCTTTTATGAGATCAATAAAATAATTAGGATTACGCTACTTACGCAAATCGTAGATTTAAAGAAGATAGAGATTGAAGAAGAGTTTGTCTCGCACCAAACCGCAAGCGGGAATCGAAAAATCGCTCTCCGTTTTGAGAGAATCATACCCTCACGAAAGTTTAGAACTCTCAATTTGCATAAGCAATTTTCATTAATCAAAAACTAATAATAAAAGTGTTTACAAGCCTTTAAATAGGCTAGCCAATGCATAAAATTAGAAATCCTATTATAACTCTAATTCTTAATTCGAATAAAAGAAATATCTTAATTCTTCTAAAACAATAAAGTCCTAAAACAATAAGAAAACTAATCATATTTCTAATAAAAGAAACAACTCTTACTTTCTAAAATAAAATAATAAAATATACTAATCCTAATTCAATTAGGATTTTTGAAATTCGTCACTTTATATCCAGCTTCCGAAAATTGACCATAACTTCTTCAATACTTGTCGGAATTGCTCAAATTTTGGCTTGTTGGAAAGCTACTTCGATAAGCTTTCAAATATGACTAATTTCGTATCAATCCGACTTCGTTTGACACTTCAAAATAGGCCAAACATAAAAGTGACGGGATTAAAAGTTGAAGAACCTAATAAATTTTAGATTTTTTTCTTTTTGATCAAACGGGTCTTTAACGGGCCTTTTTTTAAAAACTCATTCATGGGTCCACTTTCTATTTTAACATCTCTTTATCCGAACCATCCACCAGCTCATTCGTCGGGGGAAGGTGGATCTAAAATTCGCATCAAAAGTCCCAACCATCCACCAGCTCATCCGTCGAGGGAAGGTGGATACCAATCTTTGCGCCCTGTGTCAGCAGCAGGAGTCAATTGTGCACTTATTTTTAAACTGTCATATGACTTACATGGTTTGGGGAGCGATCCCTAGCTTTTTCGATATGACCTGGGTGATCTCTCCTACTATTGGTCAGCATTTTTTGGCTTGGAATTCGGTCAGGTTTGAGGGTCAGCTTCGGGACTTCTGGAAGGTGGCGTTCTACGCTGTCTGCTGGAGTATTTGGCTCGAAAGGAATGCTAGAATTTTTTAGAAGAAAACGCGTCCGATGGGGATGGTCATTAAGTCTGTCAGGGATCATATGTACTTGTGGGTTTCCAGGTCTAATGATGACGCTAAGGACAGCCCTGTTCCTTGGGACCCAGGTCTAAAAGACAACATTGTTGCTATTCAAGGTGATTTGTGTTAAAAGATAGAGACCCCTTATATAGAGGCTACATAGAGACCTATTACACTTCTACCCAATGTGGGACTAAAAACCCACTATGCACTTCTCTTGCTAGTGTAACTAGTGTGCCTCACTAATACATTTCTCCATAAATTACATCTCTAACTCTTAACAGCAAACTGGAGTACCTATCTCCTTTTTCTTTGGCTTATAATATAAAACATTTAGAAAATGTAAGGGGATGACTCAAACCTCAAACCTTACTTCTAAGATTTCAACTGCCTAACCAACGTCACTCAAATCACCATTTTATATTAATCATATATTTGTCTAAATATAATAGATATTTGTACGCCCACTAGTATAAGAAAACTCATCCTACACTAGGAACCATGAACCGGAATTCGAACCGAGTGAACCACTGAATCAGGTAACATTGATTTAGACACACATAAAACTTTACAACAACCAATTAACCGTGCATGCTCAGATAACAAATGGCGAAGCTCCTAACAATCGCAAATAATGGTGAACCTACCCTCAAAAATATTGATAGGCAAGCCTAGAATGTTTTTGCAAGATCAGAAGACCAAGAGAATTAGTGAAAAATTATATTATGTCAGGCGTTTCTTCAAGCTCCCCCTATACACTGAGTACTAAATTCATATGAAGCCTACAATTCATATGAATCTAATGATTCAATTCATGTGGGATGCCACGGAAACACATTAATTGGGAACCCTATTAATCCCAAGGTCTGAGTTAGAGGCAACCTTTTGCACTTGAGTTAGAGACAACATGCTCTCTTTACTCTTCCATGTAACTAGGCTTTCTCCCCAAATGCTGCAATATCCTGAGATTGACCTATCACTGAGAGATCCGACCCAATCTGCACCAATGAATACTTTACTATCAAGATGACCATTGTTACTCTCAGAAATCAACTGTGAGTTTCCCTTCAGATATCTTATAATTCAACTCATTGCATCCAAATGAATCATTATAGGTAAATGCATACATTGACTATCCAGACTGACTGCATAAGCAATAATTGGACGTGTCGTAGTCAAGCATATCAACTTTCCTACAAGTCGTTGATACATTCAGGCATCCTTGAGGAGTTCACCACCTTCCCTAGTAAACGGACGATTTTGTTCCATACAAGTAGTCGCTAATTTACACCCTGAAATATCAGTCTACTTTCGAATGTCAAGAGTGTACTTTCATTGGGATAGAGCAATCCCTTTCTTGGACCTTGCAACTTCGACGCATAGAAAATATTGGAGAGGACTAAGTCATTGATATCAAATACTTTGCTAAGATAATGCTTCAGTGAAGCTTCCCGAAGTTCATACTACCAGACTCCATGCGTTACCATGCATAAACGTACCAGGACCGGCAACAAAAGAGCTAGAGAAATGCATAAAAGAAATAAAGGGGACTTTCCCCTTTTTCTATTCGCCGTGATTGTTGAAGTCATCATCCTAAATAATTCTATGATGAATATGTCCACCTCTTCTAATAAGGGCATCTAGACCCTGTAAACTATCAGTTCTTTATCTTCTTTTTTGTTTCAAAAACTTGCGACACGTGGTCCCAAAATGATGGTTTCACTAAGATTCGAGAACTAGAAGCACCACAACAATTTGGAGAGAAGAATTCTCACAAATTCACTAAGATTTGGGCCTTAGAAGCGCCACAACAATCAAGAGAAGAATTCTCACTAAAGATAAACTTCAAAGTAGGAATATTCACCTGATCATCCCTTGCCATTTATTTTTGGAATGTGTTTGTATTATGCAAATATTAGAGGTTTTCTTCAACTAAATTGGTGATACAATATATTTGGATCACTGTACTTCAACGTTAGATTTACAGCTTAACTAGAATAAGTTGAGTGGAATAATCAAGCTAACTGTTATAGGAGAATGGTCTTTGTGTAGTAGTGAAGCAGACCTCATATGAAGGATTAAGAAGCTACAAGCACAATGAAGTAGGAGAAGAGAAGACCAATGATGACCTGGAGGAAACCAATGAGAAGGGACATGAAGGATTGCGGAGTACCGAGAGCTTGGCGTTGAACAGAAACAAGTGCAGAAATAGGACTCGCAAAGCCGGGTTCAAATAGATGGGATAATGCTATCATGGTGATTGTATTTTTGTAGTATTGAGGGAAATTTAGATGGAAAAGAACGACAAAATCTTCTTGACGAATGCCATTGTTCAAAATTTTCTAGAGGTATTTTAGAGAGGGCACCAAAGCCCAGATCCCTCTACTATGACCATCCTCGGCAGGGACGAAAAGTTAAGGGGATAGAGAACCCTTCCCGAAGACTTCAGGACAAAAAAAGTAGCCTATGGAAGAACCATTAAGCATAATCAAGTACCAACAAGTAGTCATCGATTTAGCCAAAGTGTAAGGTCAATAGTTTAATTGCAAATCAGAATATTTGGATAGCATTTGGAACTTGTGGTCCTCGAGTTTCGATAGTGTAACCTATTGATAAAAAGAAATATGACCAAAAGATGGTGTAACCTATTGATATAAAGAAATATGACCAAAAGTTCACAAACGAAAATAATTTGTAAAATTTTGGTATTGAAGCCCATATTATTGATTTGATACAAAGACGATACAGATCAATATTGCCTGATACAAGTTTGTCTCCGATAGTAACCTATGAATGAAACCACATATTAATTTGTACATTTTGACACAGCGGAATGGATTGTATCATCAGGCACGAACAACGAGATGTATCTAACAATAAGTTTCAGCATCATAAAAGATTTTCATCTAGGAGGAAAACTAAACATTCATGCATTCATGTTTCATAGAAACTATTTCTTGGAGCAGCTATTATATATAAAATTGTGTTAATACGATACAATCAGTCTTACTCCATACACCTGCCAATTACAACCAAGTTTAGCAGCACTCAAACATATAATGTCACAAAAAGCCTAACGATACAACTAACAAGCGTCGATGCCACAAGATATGGCTATACCAAAAGGGAAATGCCTGACAAAACGATGTTCAAGATTAAAAAATAAGACATCGAAATTACAATATTCTGTAAGGATTGATGATTAGAAGCTCCAGAAGAGTATGCAAGAAGTTGAGGAAGTTCCTTCCTCAATATTGACAAGTAGACCTTCTTTTGCAGAGGTACCAGAGATGCCATCCTGCCAAGACAAAACATCACAAAATTCATAGCATTAAAAAAACACTAAAAATCTCTTCAATGTTACGTAATGTGATTCAGGAATTAAAATCAGAGGTGAGAATCTGACACAGTAATCTCTGTAAGCGGTGGCAGCAAGAGAGTTCCACTCTCAACAAGCATTGATTTTGTACGCCGCAACATAAATGCTCTCAGCATATATCTTAAAATTTTGAATTGTTCTTTAACTTTTGTTGCATCTTGATCTGACCAGAAAAGGCACATGGTATTTCAGGACGATGGTTCATTTTTCTCATAAGGTCTCTCGACTCTTTAAAACTTGAGGGCATCTTAGTTTTAAGAAAGATGGTTAACAAAAAGAAAATTACAGTACGTGGCCCCCCATATCAATAGTGGCACTAGAAATTTTTGAGGATCTAAAATATAAATATATTTATATATATATATATATATATATATATATATATATATATATATATATATATATGAAATAATGAAGATGTACATTAATGAACCCACCTAATCCATCTGAAAAACAATCTACTTATATAGACATAACTACTCCCTTTCTCGTAACCCAAACTGATGGTAGAGTGACATCCACATATCAAGACCAACACAAGGCTTATGCAATGGCACTCCATAATAGGCTGTGTCCTGTTCAACACTTCAATTTTAAGGAGAAAATCTGAAACCAACAACATATCCCTGCCATACCTTTGCAATAACAGGGTGACATATGACCCTAAAATACGTAGAACTTGACCTAAGAACTTGTTCTATCAGGATATTAACTCCGAAAATTAGAGCACGGGAAATATGTAAGGTATGAGATCAAGAAATGTTTTAAGTTCCATTTTAACAAACCTGAAAAAATGTATATGAAATCATCAAGAAAATTTTGCTACTGCCTTTTGCATCTAGGCCCCAATCGTACAATTTATTTCCTGATATTGAAACCAAGGAGCAACATGCCGGTGCTTTCTTCACGAGCTTGGCATGCCTACTGAACTAGCAGCTAATCAGTTTTCCCACATAAAAACAAAGTAAATTGAAATTGGCAATATTCATATTATTCGGGAACAATCACTCATTGATATTGTGCAGGCACAGAAATAGATAATAAATATCTTCACCAAAGCATTTCCAAGGAAATGAAATAAATAATTATGAGGCAATTTTTTTAAACTGGAGGTCCTTGCTGCACAAATTGCTTGTCCTTGATGGACATTACATACTCAGCAAATTGGTGTAGTTTTATATTTTACGGTCCAATATCGGGTTTCATGGATGTCGGCATTACATAGCCTATCATAGAAATGTAGATGAACCCTACATCTATCTTCACACAAACTTTGAAAGGAACCAGAAGATTATTCAAGTCAGTTAGAAAATGTTTAATAAATTCATGAGAATGAGAGTATTTTGGTCGTGTTGAGATATTACTATGCGTAACTTGAGTGGTTACGTACATGTAGTCCAATCATTAAAATTCATTGCTTTATAGTTATACTTGAGGGTTTTGATCGCAATTGCATTCTGGAGCTTTTTCCCTCTTGGAGCATACCCATCTGAGCTATAGATTTCACGGGATCTGAGAAATTCCTATCGTCTTCAACTTTGGGCCAACTCTGCAACCAGTTGCAAAAATCACTCAAACCCTTCTCCAATCATCATCGGAATGCATCCACCATCGACAGAATCCATTATCCCTTTAGAACCCCATAATCGCTGGAACTAGGGCTGCCAACGGGCCGGCCCGGTTTTCCACCTGGCCCATTCTTGTTAAAAGAAATTTTTTGGGCCCCGGCCCAGGCTGATAGCTAAAAGGGCCGTGCTGGGCTGGGCCTAGCCCGGTTTTGAAATGTTGCGGCCCGAACCTGGCCCGGTTAGCTATCCGAGCCAGGCCGGGTTTGGGCTGGGTTTCTAATAATTTTTTAAGAGTTTTTTAAGATTTTTTTTTTTAAAAGACCCAATTTTTCCGGGCCGGGCCGAGCCTTACACTTTGCAGCCCGAACCCGGCCCGGTTTCTTATCAGGGCCCTAGCCTGGCCCGTTTATTAAATGCAAAAAAAAAAATGGGCCCGAACGCCCATCCGGGCCGAGCTCGGGCGGATGGGCCGGGTTCGGGCTAAAACCCGGCCCGTTGACATCCCTATCCGGAGCCCATTTGACATTGCTAGAATCCCAGTCGTATATCAAATATCGTCGAAACCACCTCAAATCTCGTCGGAGCCCCCTCTTAAACCTTGTCGAAACCCCATAATCGCATCTAATATTGCCGGAACAGTGCCAAACCTTGTTGGAGTTATGTCAAACCTCGCAATAACTGTGTTAATTCCCAAAAACTCTTCGGTCAATGTGTTAAATATTTTTATGCCTTCTTGATCCTATTTGCTTCTGAAACTTGTTGGAAGTGCCTCAAAAGTGTGTAACCTATGATTCCAGCAGTAATTGATGTTTATAAGGCCTAAAATAATTTATTTTTTGCCTTTTTATAGCTAGAAGTGCTCTCTATGACTATGAATAGTGCTAGTTTTATCAGAGAATTTATTTTTATGCTATTTGTGTATGCTTAAATCGTGTGGCGTTGTGGTTGCGGCAGGAAGGGTGTATACCAAGTTGTATATTTGAAGAGGGTGGTTGTAGAACCCCTACTGTGTGATAAAGATATTTGTGTTGAGATGGATGAGTCAAAGGTTAATGTGGGGAGCGGTGCTGAAGGATCTCATGAACTTCAAATCACCATGATGAAATTTGATGGGAAAAATTAGCTCTCTTGGTCCAGATTTGCATATATTGTCTTAATCAAACTTAAGGAGGTTAGATTAGGGTCAGGTTTGGTGAGGAGGCAGAAGAAGAGAGAAGAAGATTGGGAGAAATTAGGGTTGAGTCAATGTGACCCAATCCCAATGTAAGTTATTATTTATACCATCTTAGCATGTTCATGGATTACATGGTCCCAGAGTTAGGTGAATTGTCCAACTTAAAATTCACCTAACTATACACACACCCAAAGCTACTTACTACGCACCCATACAACGGAAATATCATCTCCAACACTCCCCCTCAAGTTGGAGTATAGATGTCGATCATACCCAACTTGAACGAGATGTCATAAAGTCTCTTGCCACCAACACCTTTAGTCAAGATGTCGGCACGTTGATCCTCAGTTTTAACTTGAGGAATATTGATTTCTTTGGACTTGACTTCTTGCGAATATAGTGATAGTCCACTTCAATGTGTTTTGTTCTTTCATGAAAGACAGGATTCTCTGCAATATGATGGGCGGCCTCATTGTCACCATACAAAGTAATTGGAGAGAATAGAGCAACTCCCAAATCTGACAAGATGAATTTAAGCCACATGCCTTCTCTTGCAGCTTGGGACATGGCGCGGTACTCCCCCTCAGCACTGGAGTTTGATACTACATGTTGCTTCTTAGATTTCCATGTGACCAAATTACCTCCTAAGAAGGTGCAATATCCGGTAGTTGATCTCCTATCATCCAGAGACCCGGCCCAATCGACATCAGTAAATATTTCTATATCCAAATGACCACGATTTTTATAGAGAAACCCTTTGCCAAGACTTCCTTTCAGATACCTCAGGATCCTGTGAACAACCTCCAAATGTACTGTCCTTGGTGAGTGCATATATTGACTCACTACGCTTACTGCATAAGCAATGTCTGGACGAGTCATGGTTAGATAAATTAGTTTGTCAACTAATCTCTGATAGGTATGTGGATCCTTGAGCATATCACCTTGTTCACTATTTAATCGGTGATTTTGTTCAATAGGAGTCACAGCAGGCCTACACCCCAAAAACCTCGTATCATGAAGGAGGTCTATGGTATGCTTTCGCTGGGATAACGAGATGCCCTTCTTAGATCTCACCACTTCAATGCCAAGGAAATATTTCAAACTTCCCAAGTCTTTAATTTCAAACACTCTGCTCAAATACTCCTTCAGCTTCAGAATCTCATGACCATCATCACCAGTAATGATGATATCATCAACATAGACTAATATGACCGTCATCATGATCCCCTTTTTATAAATAGTGTATGATCATAGTGACTTCTTCGGTACCCAATTCTCATAATAGTATCACTAAATTTTTGAAACCAGACCCTTGGGAATTGCTTTAAATCCATAGATAGATTTCTTCAATCTACACACGTTTCCCTTCTCTCCTTTTACGAACCCAGGAGGAAGGTCCATATAGACTTCTTCCTTGAGATCACCGTGAAGAAATGCATTCTTCACGTCAAGCTGAGATAATGGCCAGTCTTTGTGGGCAGCCAGAGATAGCAATACCCTGATTGTGTTAGACTTGGCTACAGCTGCAAAGGTGTCCTGATAATCAACTCCTTGTGTTTGAGTGTATCCCTTTGCTACAAGCCTTGCTTTGTATCTTTCGACAATACCATCAGGTCTATACTTAACTGTATATACCCATTTACAACCAACAACTCTCTTTCCTTCTAAGAGTTCAATAATTTCTCATGTTTGATTCTGTTACAGAGCATTCATCTCCTGAATCATAGAATCCTTCCATTTTGGCTGCAACAAGACATCATAAACAGTAGAGGGAAGGGTGACAGAATCAAGAGAACAAATAAAACTATAATGGGATGATGAGAGATTGTAATATGATACATACTTACTGATGGGATGACGAGTACATGATCTAGGAAGTTTTCTGTGAGCAATGGGTAGATGAATTCAGAAACAAGAGGACCCTCCTCGAGTAAGGGATCCTGGTCGGTATTCTGAGAACGTGACTCATCCACATTCTCATGCGTAGTGGCTTCAGCGATACTTTTGTTGTTCCTTCGCACATACATCTTTCCCTTTCCATATTTATGAAAGATGGGTTGTTCGCTTTTCTGTGGTTCTACAATTTCATCATCCACTTCACAATTTTCACCATCTCCCATAGGTAAAGCTCTAAATAGCTCAGAGTGCTCTTCATTGTTATGTTGTTTCTCCCGCTGAAGAGGACTCGGAGGAATGGAAAAAGGAGTGCCCTCAAAGAATGTGACATTCATAGTAGCGATCACACGATAAGTGAGAGGGTCAAAGCACTTGTATCCTTTCTGAGAAGAGGGATACCCAATAAAAATACACTTGGTAGCCTTAGGATCAAGTTTACTTCGCTGAATCTTGGGGATATGAGTAAAACATAAGGAACCAAAGATACATGGTGGCACTATGAACAGAGGTCGATGAGGAAACAAAAATTGGAAGGGAGAATGTCTATCCAGAATAGGAGTAGGTATTCGATTGATGAGGTAGGCAGCAGTGAGAACAGCTTCACCCCAGAGATATTTAGGAACCTTCATATCAAACAATAGAGATCAAGCAACCTCGAGAAGATGCCTATTTTTCCTCTCAACAACCCCATTCTGTTGGGAGGTATAAGGACAAGTAGTTTGCCACACAATTCCATGAGAGTTAAGGGAAGATTGAAGAATGTGAGGAATATTCCCTACCATTATCCGATCGAAGAACCTTAACATGCCCATGAAATTGTGTGCCAACTAGTCTATGAAACAGAGGAAAAAGAGAGGCAGCTTCATCTTTAGTGCGCATAAGAAAGAGCATAGTGAGTCTAGTACAGTCATCAATAAAGTTAACAAAATAACGATAACCATGCAAAGCAGTAACAGGGGAAGGACCCACACATCAGAGTGAACAACTTCAAAAGGAATAACACATTTACTACCACTCAAGGGATAAGACTTGCGAACATGTTTAGAGAACTGACAAATCTTACAATTAAATAAACTACTATCAAATCCATGAAATTTTTTCAGAAATTAAAGTTTCAAACGACTAATATGAGGATGGCCACAGCGGAAATGCCACAATCTAGCTTCATCAACAGAAACCACCACAGCTGCAGGAGGAGATGCACCACGCAAATCTTGAAAGAGGTAGAGTCCCTTCTCTTCAGTACCATGACCAAGGATCATCCCCGATTTCAGGTCCTAGAAAACATAATGTGATGGAAAGAATGTCACACTACAATGTAAGGAATTGGTAATTTTACTGACATATAATATATTCATAGGCATGTTGGGAACTAAAAGAGTAGAGTCAAGGGACAAGGTGCCTAATGGAATACTCCCTTTACCCTTTACGGGAATAAGGGATCCATCAGCAATAC
Organism: Chloranthus sessilifolius; assembly: GCA_021018995.1. Classification (NCBI taxonomy): domain Eukaryota; kingdom Viridiplantae; phylum Streptophyta; class Magnoliopsida; order Chloranthales; family Chloranthaceae; genus Chloranthus; species Chloranthus sessilifolius. The sequence continues at coordinate 45,870,181 of CM037589.1, read as the reverse complement.
GAATATGAATAGAATCAGAAAGACTAGACACGGATGAAAATAAATCTGTCATACCAGACATGTGATCCGTAGCCCCAGAATCGATGATCCATGGGGACTAAGAGGTTGAGGTCACATGGGCAGACCTAGATGTACCTGACTCGGCTATGTGGGAAGAATATGTCTGTCCCTGTGTTACCGTCATGCGCTGAAGGCGGCCCTGGAGATCCTGAAGCTCTCTCTGTAAACTCTGAAAATCAAATGGAGGTGGAGCTGAAGGAGGAGGGATGCTCTGACCAACAACTGGACTAGAAGTGTTCTCAGTCGAAGACTGAAATGCGCAACCTGGAAGAAATTTCAGTTTCCCATGCAATTCCCAATATCTTTCTCTGGTATGACCCTTCTTGCCACAATGAGAACACAACAATTTCTCTCTTTCTTCACGGGAGAGGCCCTCATGACCACCACCTCTACCACCAAACTTGCCTCCACCATAACTAAAAGAAGTGAAGGATGGTAGGGCAGATCTCTCATATATATCGCCACCAGGAATCTGCATAAACTATTGCCTGCTCTCCTCATGCAGAAGGAGGGCATACACAGTACCAAGTGGAGGACACTCCTCTCTGCCTAAAATGTTAGATTTAACATTCTCATATTCAGGTCTAACCCCTTTTAGGAAGTCGAACACTCTCCTCCTTTCAGTATTTTTACTAACCTTGCTGGCACACGAGCTGCACAGTTCTTCTTGATATTGGGCTAGTTCATCCCACAAACTTCTCATTTGAGTGTAATAATCGCCAATAGTCTTATCACCTTGCTTTAGAGTGTTAATTTTGTTACTAACTTGAAACATTTTCACGAGGTTTTGTTTCTACGAGAACGCATCTCTCACAGCCACCCATAATTGTTTAGCATCACTGGCAATCACTAATGTCTGGTTGCATGGAGTATAGCAGCCATGTCATGACAGTTAGATTGTCACTTTCCCAATCAATATACTTAGGTCATCTTCTTTGGGTTTTTGGATAGTCCCGTAAATGTAACCCAACTTTTTCTTCATCCCTAAGTACATAGCAGCAGACCGCGAAAGATAATTGGCTCCATTCAATTTCTTGGTAGTAATTTGTAAGTTATGAGAGACATCTCCCCCGCCAACGATCCCAGATTTATTCTCGTCCATGATTAAGAGATACCGAGGTCAAAAAGAAAAATTTAAAAAGGGAAGACCCACAGCTTCCAAGCAGGGCTTCTAGGTTTCTTGCACCTACAACATTTTCCAGCAGAGTTTCTGGGTTTCTTACAACATACTCCAGATTTCAGATTCTGGCAGGGGCAACAATCAAAAAACAACAAAATTGATTCACAAAAAAATTCTGTCGAGTGTCACTGTTCTCTAGCAAGTATCATCACCACCGATTCACAAAAAACTTCAAAAAACAACTTATTTTTAATCCATAAAAAAAAAAACACTTCCTACCAGTTTCAATGGCTTGCTTGAGAAATCCGAGTGAGAACCACTTGTTAACCAGCCTTGAAAATTGCTATAACAGATCTAAGTTTCAGATCTCGTTGGAGAAGACGATACTAGAAGTCTATCTTCCGGTGATCAAATGGCTCGACGATAGAAAACAACCTTGCTGAGGCTAAAAAACCGATCAAAACCATATTAGGATCGATCACTTTCGAGCAAGTCAAAGTTGGAATGCTGACATTAGCGCTGACGTCAGCAATTGTAAGGTGATTTCCGCACCAGCAACGCAGCGGCAATGTCAAACCTCGATCGTCTCGCTCTGATACCAAGTCAAAATTAAGGAGGTTAGATTAGGGTTAGGTTTGGTGAGGAGGAAGAAGAAGAGAGAAGAAGATTGGGAGAAATTAGGGTTGAGTCAATGTGACCTAAATCCCAATGTAAGTTATTATTTATATCATCTTAGCATGTTCACGGATTACATAGTCCCAGAGTTAGGTGAATTGTAAACTTAAAATTCACCTAACTACACACGCACCCAAAGCTACTTACTACACACCCATACAATGGAAATATCATCTCCAACAGTCTTAGGGGCCAAGAGGAAGCTCGGATATATCAATGGAACTATTGCCAAGCCAGCGGGGACTGAGCCCAAGTATGGGGGCTGGGAATATGAAAACTAGTATGGGATGACCTTATTGTTGCACTCCCTACAACCTGAGATCAGTCAATCTTTTATGAACTTGCCTACAGGAATGTGAGGCAATTCGAGAAGCTTGTTCTTAGCAGAAGAATTGGCCAAGATGTTTCGAGTGATAAGATTAGTAAGCTTCGAAAGGGAGAGTGGTCTTTGGGTGACTGTTATATTCAGCTAAGGTCACAATAGGATGAATTGGCATTGGCACAATATCCGGAGAATGAACAGTGTAATTCATGTATTGGGAAAGCCTAAAAGGTGATCGAGAGAAAGAAGGTATTTGATTTGTTGAGGGGTGTAACCCCAAGTATAAAGCCATCAGGGCTAACATTCTGGGCAAAGAGGAGTGTCCTCCCATCTGTATTGCTTTTGCATTGCTTCTGCATGAGAGTCGCATGCAGTTTATGCATGTAAGCTCTCTCCTTTTTTTTTAGTTTCATAGAGGAGAGAGATCTAGTGGTCGTGGTGGCAAAGAAGGTCATGCAGGCCTAATTAGGGTCGACAGATATGAGCTCAATTTGTACACAATGTGGGCAAAAAGGGCATATGATTGATATCTGTTGTGATCTACATGAAAAGTCAGTTTCCTTCAGGTGCTTAGTTTCCATCAGGAGGGCGTGCCTTTCAGACAGCCAGTGATGATGTTATGGCCTCCTCCTACTGCTACGACCCCTTAGAACCCATCAGCTTCAGTTGATGGCCAGAATACTCTCAGTCAAAAGGAGTATTAGAATCTTTAGAGTCTTCTTCAGCGCGCCAACATCTCTCAAGCTCCTAGCTCTTCCCACTTGGCTGAGGGAGGTACTTATGGATCTGCACGAATCTCTTCATCCTCTTCGTCTCCATGGATCATCGATTCTAGAGCTACGGATCACATGACGGGTATGTAACATCTTTTTCCTTCTATTTCTCATGTCCTTAATAATTGTCAAATTCATGTTGTAGATGGATCCTCATTGTTGTACAGGTAAAAAGACCATCCAACTTAGTACTTTTACCTTGGAGTCTACACTACTTCTCCCTAAAATGTTTTCAAATTTGTTGTTTGTTAGTAAACTAACAAAGAGTCTGAACTTATGTGTAGCTCCCTATCCTTCCATCGTGTCTTTCAGGACCTGACTTCGATGACGACGCTTGCTCATGGTCGGGAGGAGCATGCCACGTACATGTTTGAGATTCCTGAGCTACAGAAGATTCAGAGACCGATTGTTGCTAGTGTTGGGTTACAAGTGCTTCTATTGTGGCATGCTTGTTGTGGGCATTTACCTTTATCTTGTTTGCATTTGTTATTTCCAAGAAAGTATGAGAATTATGATGTCTTTATTTAAACGTGAAGTTTGTGAGTTTGCAAAGCATTGCAAAACTGCTTACCCAAAGAGTGAAAGTAGTTAAAGTTCATTTGAGTTAATTCAGTCTGATGTGTGGGGCCCTTCTCCCATTGTTTTTGTGCATGGTTTTAGATATTTTATTTCCTTTATTAATGAATGCAATAGATATACTTTGTTACTCTTGTTAAAAACCAAGGATGAGGTTTCATCAATTTTTCCTATGTTTCACCAGTTGCTCCAGACTGAGTTTCATGCGTGTGTAAAGGTTCTTAGATCAGAAGACAGTAGGGAGTATTTTTTCAACCATCTTTAATCATACCTTCATACAAATAGGATTGAGTGAAAAACCACATGTCCTTATACCCATCAGCAAAATGGGGTATGAGAAAGAAACCTTGTCATATCCTTGAAGTTGTTTGTTCACTCCTCCAGGGTGTGAATGTTCCTAAGAACTTGTCAGGGAAATTTGTTCTCACCTCCATCTTTGTAATCAATAGCATGCAGACTCCAGTTCTCAATGGCATGCCTCATTATAAGTTGTTGTATCCCGATAGTCCTTGTTTCTGGTTCCTCCTCGTATGTTTAGGACCTATGCTCCATCGGACTAAACTTGATCCAAAAGCCACTCATTGCATCTTAATTAGGCAGCCACCATCTCAGCAAGGGTATAAATTGTTAGTGTTATTAATTACATGCGGTTATAGTTGGTGTGTATTCCTCAATATTGGGTGTGGGAGTGTTACTATTTTAAATATAAAGGCTAATGGTTTAAGCCCATTCATTTCTTCTTAATTATTTCTCCTCTCTCTACTTCTCTCTAAGCCTTACTTAATCCAGCATAGTAGCCTAACCCTAAACAATCAAATCTAATCTTAGTTGGTATCAGAGAAGGTTACTGTTCCATACATGTCATCCTACTGACGTCAGCATGATAGGTTGACGTCAACCAGGACAAACTTTATGACCTAGATTTGGCTCAGAATCACCACCAATCTGATCGGATTCTTCTTGGGATTGTTTTTGCCTCTTGGGTCGAGTTCTGATGAAGTCTTTTTATTGCTTTTGGAGAGATTTTTTGAATCTGAGGAATCTCAGCAAATTATTTGTTTTTTGTTTTTCAGCTTTCTGTGTGAATCTGATGGTCAATGAAATCTGTTGGAGGTGCATCGGTTTTGTCTTTGAAACCCATTGATACCTGGTTCATGAAGTTTCATGGTGATTTGAGCAAGTTATGGTGATTCTCGTGCAGATCTTCTTCAACGCCTATTGTTGCTTTTCGGGCTGTCGTGCAGATCTTTTTCAAGAGATCTTCTTCAGCTTCTATTACGATTCTTCAAAGTCTTCTATTACATATTCTTATGTGTGTCCAGCTTCTTACACCTTTGGGCTCTTGGATATCTCGTGCCAGATCTGTGTGGACATATTGCTTGTTGATGACATGTGTCGCAGCAGGTATTCAAGTTGAAATTTTTTTTTTTATTTTGTTGGTCTTTTGATTGTCGTCGGTGACCTTGTATAGACTTGCGGTGCATCACAGGGGCACAGCCCGATACCTCTGCCACGCCCGTGTGGCACCTCGATGCCACTATAACGAGGCCAGCCTAACCCTCCATCAACTCTGATACACTCGCCTAGAGGACGGGAACTCCCCTACATGGTTACCTTATTGACTAAGGCCTACCACACCAATGCATCATGCCCCTACACACATGCCCGCACCTCCCTGCCTCACTTGGCCTACTCAAGTTTCAGCTTGTGCCATGGACTAGTACCTCGCGTGCAACAATAGCATGCAGCTCCTCATGTCTTCCCATTCCAACATGTCTCGCTGCCATACTGAACCAAGCCCACCATCATGTGTGGCTCTGGCAACCAGCACACACCTTAAGCATCTGACCTTCATGCCAACATGCTCCACAGTGTCCCACGTAGCCCACGAGTGCCTCCCTCATAGCCAGCTTATGTGCACCGCGACGCATAGCTCGCGACATAGCAACCTCACTCGGGTGACACACGGCATTGCCAAAGCAACGTCCTAGGCCCACCCTAACAGACCTAGGAAACATTGTGCACCTTCAGTGCCACAAGGCCCCATGTGTATGGGAGTAGCTCTGCAGCTCCCCTCACATATATATGGTTTAAATGTCACCTCTAGCCAAATAGCAGGGATATCTCAAACGTATTGGTTTAACATACTGCCCATGGCACATGAACCATGCAACACCAACAAATGCAAGTCAACTACCCACGCTCACACGCGTCTAGTCGCGACACTAGCACACTACCTAGTTCGATTAGCCATCTTCGCCACACATAAGGGAGCACGTGAAGCGACGCAAGGCCTACACACCACGCTTGCGCGTCACACACCTAGCTCCAAGGCTAACGCCTTCATGCCAGCCAGCCTAGCTCCAAGACCCACACGCCTTCCTGCTAGTACCCAGAGTATTGACCACGTCACAGGTGTCAGCTGATCACCCTTTCGTTGTTCTCTCGCATGATTTTTTGTGGTTGGGAGATAAATATGTGCGCATGAGTGCTAACAATTTACCGTCAAGCATCACAACAATTAAATTGAATTCGTCTAATTTTCTTCAATCGAAAAGAGCTATTACCCTATATCTTCAAGGTAGGAAGAAGATGGATCTTCTTACTGGGTCCCTTCCTAAACCTAAGCCTGGTACCCCAGAACTTGCTAATTGGGAGGCTAATAATGCCATTATATTGAGCTGGTTATTCAATCCTATGGACCGAAATATTTCTAGAACTTTTATGCTCTATGAGTTTGCATCCTCATTATGGACTAAACTTGAAGAAACTTTTTCCAAGCTGAACATGATACACGAATATATCATCTCAATCGTGGTATAGCTGAGTGTCGATAGGGAGAAATGACCATGGGAGAATATTTCAGTACTCTTCAAAATGTGGGAGGAGCTCAGTCATTATGAACCAAATACTCAATTCGATGTTGAGGTGGCATCCATTCTTGCTAAACGACATGAGCGTCAGCAGATTTATGCCTTTTGGGGGCCTGCACTTTCGTTCTGAGTATGAGCAGACACAGATAAAGATCCACAACCCTTGCCACATCCTCTTCCCTCTCTCAAGATTGTAGATGGGATTCTTTTCTCTGAGGAGCAGCGACGTACTATTATGGCTCCCCCTTCTGCATCTTCAAAGAGTTATGTCTGTCACTGATTCTCAGGCTGGTCTTGGTAGAGACTCTGACCGTGGACGTGGCAAGGGTTGTGGTGAAAAAGGTAGAGATCGTGGTTATGACCGTGTTTGTACGAATTGCGGAAAGCCTGATCATGATCATGACCACTGTTTCAAGCTTCATGGACACCCAGATTCCTTTCAGCCAAGATCTTTTGCTCATACTGCTTCCGCCTTCGGATCCGAGCCTACTATTGGTGTCAGTGGTACTTTCTCTTTTGATTCCTCGGGTTCTCTTTGCGTCGATATATTGGAGATGGTTCCCTCTAAGCTGAGGTCACATACTACTCCTACATCCACTGCTACTCCTGGAGCATCAGTACTTCTGCCTTCGCGGCTTCCACATTCCCATATTCACCTCGGTGGGTCACTGATACCTCTGCCCAGGTTCGGCTTGCTGACGAGTCCTTCACTTCGACACTTGGAGGTGGGACTGTCTCCTTATCCTCATCATTGTCTTTGTCTCATATTTTTCATGTCTCTAATTTTTCTAAAAATTTACTTTCTGTCAGTCGTCTTGCAAAACATTTAAATTGTTGTGTCTCATTCTATCATTCTCATTGTGTCTTGCAGGAGTTGAGTACGAGGAATATTGTTGGTAGAGGCATAAAGCGTGGAGGCCTATACTACTTTGGAGTGAATTGCTTGGCAGCCTTTGTTGTTTCTTCGGATGATGTCTCTACTATTTTTTATTCAACTCTTTCTATTGTTATTTCTAGTGACATTATATCTTTGTGGCATGCCAGATTAGGAGATGTTGGTTTTGAAACAGTTTGTGAATTCATTCCTGATTTTAAGTCTTTATGCACATCTATTCATGTTAAGTGAGAAATTTGTGAATTGTCTAAACAAAATCGTAGGTCATCTTGGTCATATGTATAGATCTCATGCTCCTTTTGATTTAGTGCACTCTAACGTGTGGGGTCCTTCTCCTGTTTTATCCGTGAATGGTTTTAAATATTATGTTATTTTTATAGAATTAGACTCGTCTTATGTGGTTATACTTGTTGAAATCAAAAGATGAGGTTTTTCAAAAATTTCAAGAGCTTCACTCTATGGTGAAAACTCAATACAAGTGCACTATCAAGAATCTTCGCACTGATAATGGTGGTGAATAAGTTTCTCATGCATTTGATCAATACCTTCGATTACATGACATATTCCATCAGTTGTCCTGTCCTTATACTCAACAAAACGTTGTTGCGGAGCGTAAGCACAGACATCTTATTGGTATGACTCGATCGTTACTTAGAGGTATGCATGTTCCGAAATCTTACTGGTCTATGGCTCTTCTCACTGCCTGTTTCTTGATAAATCAATCTTTCTCGTGTGCATAGTGGTGTCATTCCTTTTCACTGTTTGCGTCCTCAGGAGATTTTATTTCGTGTTACATCTAGAGTGTTTGGATGCACTTATTATTCAGAAACTTAGTCCTCATAGGAAGAAATTGGATGATAAATCAATTAATGTATTTTTGTGGGTTACTCTACTCTCTAAAGGATACAAATGCTATGATCCTTTCACTCATCATCTTTATACATTTATGGATGTTTCTTTTCTTGAAGACGAGCCATATTTTTCTTCAACTAGGGTTACTTCTTCAGTGGCTCTTGCTCTCCCTATGCCACTTGTTATTCCCACTTCTTTAGCAGAACAACAGCACAGGAAGAATTTCATCACTTATCAATGTCAAAAGAAGCATGGGTCCTCCACTATGTAACAACCACATGCTTCCTCTTCAGTTCCCCCTATAAGTAATCCTTCTCATTCTACTGCTAAGGTTGCTCCTTCATCTACTGATGTTATTGATTTGAATATTCCTATTGCTTTAAGGAAAGGGGCTCATTCATGTGTCACCACTCCTTATCCAATTGCCAAATATGTGTCTTCTCAACCCCTTTCCTCAGTCTGTAAAGCTTTTCTTTTACAGGTTGATATTATCATTCCTCATTTTGTGCATGCTATAGTTGCTTAGCCTTAGTGGAAAGTAGCTATGCTTAACGAGATAGATGTCATTCAGAGGAATCATACTTGAGATATAGTTCCTCTTCTTCCAGGAAAGACTGTTGTTGGATGGATGTAGGTGGGTTTTCATTGTTAAACATCATCCTGATGGTACTGTTGCTCGATATAAGGCTTGTTTGGTGGCACAAGGATTTACACAAACATATGAGATAGACTATGATGCCATGTTTTCTCCTGTTGCGAAACTCACATCCATTCGAGTCCTTTCTATTGTTGCAAAAGAAAGGTTGACCCCTTTTTCAACTTGATGTCAAGAATGCATGCTTGAATGGAGATCTTCATGAGGAAGCATACATGAAACTTCCTCCTGGTTTTTTGCGTCAAGGGGAGTCATCTGATGCATCTAATGTTTGTCGCCTTCGTAAAGCAATATATGATCTTAAGCAGTCTCCTCGTGCATGGTTCCACAGACTTAGTGGTCTTATTTTGGAGATGGGATTTCAACAGTGTCAGTCTGAGCATATAGTGTTTGTTCACCATCGCCCAATGGGTCGCACTATTCTTCTTGTTTACGTTGATGATATTATTCTCAAAGGAGAATGATCTGGAGTTACTTCCTACGTCAAGAGCGAACTTAGCAGGAGCTTTGAAGTCAATGATCTGGGACTTTAAAGTACTTTCTTAGCTTGGAAGTAGCTCGACGCAAAGGCATTTTTTTGTCCCAACAGAAAAATGCCTCAGACCTTCTCAAGGTCACCGGTATGTTAGTTTGTAAGCCTGCCACATCTCCTATGGATCCAAAAATATCCCTACATGAGAAAGAGAGGGAGCTTCTTTCAGAACCCCATGAGTATCAGAGACTTGTTGGCTGGTTGATTTATCTTACACTGACACGACCTAACCTGACATTTGCAGTCAGTCTGGTTAGTCAATTCATACATGCTCCACGTGTTTTGCATATGGCTGTTGTTCATAGGATTTTGAGATGTCTCAAATCTCAACTAGAAAGGGGTATTCTTTATCGTTTTCATGGCCATCTTCATATATCCGGGTATACTGATGCTGACTGGGCTGGGGCAGTCACTGATCGGCGATCTACGCCCAGATACTACACATTTCTTAGAGGAAATCTTATTGCATGGAAGAGCAAGATGCAACAAGTCGTTTCTCGCTCTAGTGTTGAGTCTGAATATCGTGCTATTGCTCATGGTACATGTGAGATGTTATGGTTGTGGTCTCTTATGATGGTGCTTGGCTTCCTTATTTCTGGTTCTATGCCTCTTCATTGTAACGATGAAGCGGCTGAAAAGATTGCTTTAGATTCTGTTTTACACGAGAGGACTAAACATATAGAGGTGGACATTCATTTTGTTCGAGAAAAAGTGTGGGACCACTCCTTTGAACTTGTAGATGTTGATTCTTCTCACCAACTGGCTGATGTTTTCACAAAACCCCTTGGTCCTATAATTCTTCAAGATATTATGATCAAGTTGGGCATGCATGATATCCATGCTCCAGCTTGAGGGGGGGCGTTAGTGTTATTAGTTACACTTAGTTATAGTTGGTGTGTATTCCTCAACATTGGGTGTGTGAGTATTACTATTTTTAATATAAAAGCTAATGGATTCATACATGCTCATTAAGCCCATTCATTTCTTCTTAATTATTCTCTTCTCTCTCTACTCTCTAACCCTTACTTATTCCAGTGTATCAGCCCTAACCCTAAACAACCTAATCTAATCTTCTCTCTCTCTCTAATATCCATTTCTCCTAGTTAAATGCTATGAACCCTTACTTCCAGGAAGTATAATGTCACAACGATTGTTACCTTTTTTGAAGATACCCCCTTCCTCAAGCTTCAGGGGGAGAAAAACGTAGTGCCCTCTTCAGGGGGAGAATGGTGGTGAAGAGAGCAGTGGTATGCTGCCACGGGTAGAAGTGAAAGATGTGATCAATGACATGGATGGTGGAGAGAAATCGAAAGATGTCAAATTTGATAAATTTTCCAAAGGAAGGAAAATTTTATGTCAAAAAAAAAAGTTCAAGGCCCAAATGGCAGCTTAAGAGCCTCACTCCAATCCTCCTGACCAAAGTCCATCCTTGGAGGAAGGCCGACAATGTGAAACACATAGTGATCTTGAACTTCCATTGCAATCAGAAAATCCTCATGGTCGTGTACTCATCATCCAATTAGTAAGTAAGTTTCTTATCAGGGAATGACTAACTCTTATCTTGTTTTTGTTAGTTATTTGGATTCCATTGCTATTCCCACTTATGTGCTTAGAGCCTTGTCTTAGCCAAAGTGGAGAGAAGCCTTGCTTCAAGAGATGAAAGGCTTGGACTCTAGCCATACATGGGACATTGTTGAGCTCCCTACAGGCATAAAAGGTGGTGGGATGTAAGTGGGTCTATATTGTGAAGTATAAGTCAGATGGCATTGTGGAAAGCTATAAGCTCAGCTTGTTTCCAAGGGATTCACTCAAACTCAAGCGGTGATTACCAAGAGACATTTGCTCCCCTACAGAGTCCAATACCATTCGAGTTCCAGTCTCTTGTTAGCCATAGGCGTTGGCCGTTGTATCAGCTCAATAAAACGAATGCTTTCCTCCATGGGGATCTCGAGGAAGTATACATCGCTCTACCACCTGGGTTCATAAAGCAGGGGGAGTTCGAGATGGTGCGCAAGCTAAAAAATTCATCTATGGTTTCTATGGTTTGGAACAGTCACCTCAGGCTTGCTTTCAAAAGTTCAGACAAGCTATTTATGAAGATTTTGGCTATATGAGTTACTAGGATCACACCCTCTTTGTAAAAACAAGGACTCACATCACTACAGTCTTAGTCTATGTGGATCACATCATGGTCACAAGGGATCATAGTGATGAGATACTTCAGTTGAAATGCTATCTAAGCAAAGTGTTCAAGATTACATATTTGGGGCCTCTGAAGTACTTTCTTGGAATCGAGGTTGTTAGATCCAATATAAGAATTGCATCATCCCAAAGAAAATATACTTTGGATGTACTCAAAGATTTGGTATTCTTAGGCGTAAACTGACAAGTGCACCAATTGAACAGAATCATAGACATAGTGGAAGTGAGGGAGAAACACTTAAAGACATTAGTATGTGTCAAAAGATTGTTGGGAAGATGATCTATCTCACTATGCCCAGGCCTGATATAGCTTACACAGTTAGTGTGTGAGGGTTTTTGGGGATCACAGTCACCTAGATGTGGAAATATTTACAGATGTTGATTGGGCTAGCTCGCTTGTATAACAGGAGATCCACTTCTGGTTACTGCACTTTTTTGGGAGGAAATCTTGGCACATGGAAGTCTGAGCCATCATGTGGTTTCTAACTCCAATGCAGAAGGCGAGTATAGGCCATGTCCCAGGGAGCTAAGGAAGGTATGTGGCTATGAATAATCTAGTTGACCTTGGTGTAGAGTTGAACCTCCCCAATCCCCATGACTCTATATTGAGACATTGAAGTGGCACATCACATAGAAAATCCAGTTTATCATGAGAGGACCAAACACATCGAGGTTGATTGCCACTTCATGCATGAGAAAGTTGAATTCAAAGAGAACTGCATCCGAAAAGTCCGGTCAGAAAATCAATTAGCTGATGTCCTTACTAAAGTTGTGAGCAAAAATAGATTACATGATATCATTAGCAAGTTGGGCATTATATATATATATATATATATATATATATATATATATATATATATATATATATATATATATATATATATATATATATATGCGCCAACTTGAAGGGGATTGTGAAGGAGTGTAATTATATTAGTCGGTGTGTCATTAGCTATATTGGGTGTGCCTGGTAAGTGGCTTCACTTACATGGTGGTATTTCCTTCTTTAATATCCTTGATCTCCATGATGTAATAGATTAGATATAAAAGGAATAAATGCATTGGGATGTGTGCTAAGAACATTACCCTAATTTCCTACATCTCTCATCTTCTTCCTCACCTAACTCTAACCCTAATCTACTTTATCATATCTGATTCCTATATCACTCGTGTAAAAGTGAAATTATGTTAGCCATATGATATAAAAGACCTGAGTCACTGCACATACTTTCTTGGTATAGAGATTGCCTGTTCACCTCAAGGATACACTCCCAAACATATATTCTCTTGATTTACTGCAGCACACTAACATGTTTGGATGTAGACCTGCCAAGTTTCTCATGGATCCAAAATATCATCTTCATTTCAATATTAGAGGGCCTCTTTCAGATTCATCTAAGCAAAAGAGTCTTGATGGGTTTCTTATATATCTTATTGATACCCGGCCTGACCTTATATTCATTATATTTGTTGTTTCTTAGTTCATGCCTGCACCAAGGGTGCTTTATCTTAATGTTGCACATTGCATGTTACATAACATGAAGTCCTCTCCTGAATGGGACTATTAAGCTCTACTGTTGAACATTCATCTATCAATTGCTATGAAGACCATTATCTCAGGGCAACTACTAATCGTTGATTTATCACTGGATACAGTATTTCTAGGAGGTAATCTTGCAGTGCAAAAAGTTAAAAACAATGTAGTACCTCAATCAAGCGTTAAAATTCAAGTATGAGTAGGGCCCTTTTCTTATGTGTCTTCATTGTGCCAGTCAGGTTGCCAACTTTCCATTAATCTTGCATCTAACTCAATTCTTCACTTTCTTAGCAGATTAGTGATGTTTTTACTGAGGCAGTTGGCCCTTCTCTTCTTCAAGATATTCTGGTCAAGCTGGACATGATAGATATCTATGCACCAGCTTGAGGGACGTTTTATATATATATATATGGATCACTATGGTGCGTTAGTCATAATATTGTGTGTGTGTGTGTGTGTTGCAAGCGTATTGGTATCCCTCCCTCTCTCTCCCCACACCTAACCTTAACCCTATAAAGCCAACCCTCATCTTATACCAAAGTCAATGTGTGCTTTATTTTACTTAGAATAAATTCTTACTGTTGTCCAAAAGAATTGTTTCAACCGGTGCCTTGGAAAAAGTAGTCCTTATTGTTTCCTTTTGTGTAGAATGCAACTTAGGTCATGTTGTTGCTCTTCCATCGCTGCTAGCCTCACCTTCATTCTTTTATCCTGTATAGTCTGACATTTGAGGCCTTGCTTCTCTTTTGTCTGAGGAGTGTCCTCTTATCATTTGATCTTGTCACTAACTACTCGTTATACGTGGATTTATATGTTGATCCATCATTTAAAGCTTCTAAAAACAGTGTTATTTCTTTGCGATCGTCCAAACATAGTTTTTTGCTAAGATCATGAAAACTTGTCGTTGATAAACAAAATGTGTTTCCACCTACTGCCATTTATTACTTGCCTCTCATGGGACCTTATCTTAACTTTCTTCTCCAAATATTCCTTTGCCGAACGGTGTTGTCGAGATGAAACAAAGCCATAATCTTAAGGCAGCTCTTCACTTTTTAATCTGCTTCAGTCCCTAGTCAATTCTTGGCAAAATCTTGACCCCTATTTATTAAATCAATTGAATCTATCCTCTATAATTTCTGATTTGGCTCCTACTGACATTCGTGTGATCTACTATACATGGCTATTTGGAGGTTCAAGTGTTCCAAGGTGTGTTTCTTGGCATGTGGCTTTGAGCATAAGGGATGTTGATGTTATCATCCCTCTACTCCTCGGTTGAGAATCTCTCGACATGTTTTCTTTGAGTGTTTTGTTCTTTATTCTTTACTTTTAATCCTACTATGTCTCTACTAAACGTCTTTCACTTCTTTTTGTTATGGATTCTCCTTCAGTCACTGATGGGGACATCCGATTTAAGCAACTGCCCGTAACTTATCGAAGGCGAAAGAAGACCATGAAAGTGGCACAGAAGAAGAACTACATAGTCTCAAGAGATTAGTACGCATCTAGGTTGATCGATCGATCGATTAAGGGCAGAAGACATAATATATTGGGCGCACTTTTATTGTTCAGTCGATCGATCAAATGTGGACAGAGCCTTCGGGCAATTTTAATTTTCTTCAGATGATCGATCGACCCCAAAATCGATCGATCGATTGCGCGAGATTTGACGGGATTTTGAATATTTGGGAAAAACTTGTCATTTTAAGTGTTTTAAGTTTTTAGAAATACTTTATTTCGAGTTAGGGTTTGGTTAGCCTATTTAAAGACTTGTAAAAACAACTTTGGAGATAATTATTGGTTTATGAAAATAGCCTTTGCAACTTTGAGGGTTTTGTGATTGAACTTTCTGTGAGGGTGTAATTCTCTCAAACCGAAGAGTGATTCTTCATCCCACGTGCGGTTGGTGCGAGGCCAACTTTTCCTCTATCGTCTTATGATCTATGAGTCGTGTAAGTAGCGTAACCCTAACCTATCTATTTCACTATCAAAATCCATGTTTAACCTATCCTTTTCACTATTAAAATCATTATTTGCTTTGTTTTCACTCAATATCGAAAGAACCCACTTGCGAGTTTGTTCAACGCCCTAAAACTGTCAGAAATCAGGCCATTCGCTAAGAACCCTAATCTTCTAGATCCGATGGGGAACGTACACGAAAGTAACACTATTTTGGGCTGAAATTAAATTATTCAATTGAATCTCTTGATATTTTTTGTAATAATTTGTTATGAAAAATTATCTATTAATTGTTTAAATTAATTTTATATTTAATCTCAGCCCTAGCATTGCATGTGTTAGTTTCCGCATCAATCACCTACTCCAATGATTGGACCTGCCCCCATTGGATCTCCTGTTACATCACCCTAATTGATTGGACCTGTTCCTTCTGCTACACCACCTACTCCGTGAGTTCTTGCATATACCACTCATTGTCACAGGTTTTACCTGGCAGGTCTTTACTCCAACTCTGCCAGCTAAATATTACCTCCAGCAGTGATTCCATCTCCTATTAACTCTGTGTGTCTACTTTGGATCCTGTTTCGCAAAATGATCCTTCCCTTCTAAGTTATGAGTGTCAATATTTGTGGCGTCCCAAATTTCACACACCAGATTAATGCACTCACTTGGAGACATCACACTACATCACATGTCCATGATCATAATTTAAATCAAATAATCCATAAAAATCCGTATATAAACCAACGGCAAAATACGTATTAAAAGCGCACGCATAAATTTTCTTTTTATACCATCATGAGAGCAATGCTAAAATATGAGATAGCAACCTATTATACCAAGTTGTATGCATACTCTTTAAATTAAATAAAAACTAAATTCAAGCATAATCCATCGTTAACATGAACTTGTTCATAAAAATAAATCTGAAATTAATATCTTAAGATCCTTCCTAATGCATAAAGAAAAACCTATCAACTACACTTCAAATTCTTCTTCGCTCAAATCTGGATTTCCAACAATCATTGAAGTATCTACTTCATCCACTCCATGTATAGCTGTACTCCCTAGAATCCCAAACAATGGGTCAGTTTACCAAGTAAACCGGTATGAACCAGACATTATGAGGCTAATAGAAAAGGTCCATAACTCAAACCAACTCATAAAATCAAGCAATAACAGAGATATAACATGTGACAAAAATAATGAGTAAAGCAATAGAACGAAACTGAAACATAGCATTAATCTAAATAAACAATTATGGCTTGGGTCTCTATCCTAATTTCATGTGTGGTTATTTTTCATTGTGCATTTAATGCTCATGAATCGGCATACATAATGGATATGGTTATATCTTTCTTAATCAGTATCCTAATCTTCTCTGATCCTTCGATTAGAATCTACGTTAACCTTCACATAACTTCTCTTTAATTAAGTAGTAAGCTTAAAATTAAAGACCTTCTCCATCTCTTCAGTCTTATCATTAATGCATGGATACAAAACTTTTATTACTTGTCATTCTTATTTATGTTAATTCCTCTAGTATAAGCCCATAGGAATTCTATCATAATCATAGAACTATTTTGTTTTCATGTGTCATGTCGTAAATGTATCTTTTCACTTTTATGAATGTCATGAATGTAATTGCATAGAAAAACTAGAAATCAATCGATCACGCAATAGCACTTTCACTTGTTTAGGCTTAACAAATCATAAATATGTAATCTCTATCGATTCCTACTTGTTTCATATTGTGTAAATCAAACATCCTAGGTTGCATGGATTCTAAGCAATAAAAACAATGATGAACAATAAACATTTAAGCATGATAATTAGACATAGACAATATTTGAATAGAAATTCATTGCTTGCATCCTAGACAAATTCTAAAATTCCTAACAGATTCTGGATTCTAAACAGATTCTGGATTCTAAATAGATTTTGGATTCTTGACAGATTTTGGATTATAAACAGATTCTGGATTCTAAACAGATTCTGAATTCCAAACAACTTCTGGATTTTGGATTCTGCACAAAATTTCGTGATGAATCACAAATCCCGTGTACCATCGAAAACCCGCGATTAAGCATAAAAATTTAATAATCTAATATGAAAATTATTCATTAAATGAAATAAACCCTAATTCCTATTTTATTTTTGTGTAATCTACGTTTCCGATTAATCTCAACATGATTTTTCTATACGTCTAGTCTTCACGTAAATTTGACGTAATTCCTCTCCCTTGATTCAATCCAAAGCTCTAATCCAAAATCTGGTCGCGTCGTAGGCTCCTCTCACGTTCTTCTAAGCCTTCAAACTGAAAACTCTACGGTTCCTCTTCTAATTCTCCTTCTCTAGAATTTTCTCTCTCTCACTCTAAGGTTATTAGGTTATAAGAGTTATATAAAAATTCTGTAAATTAATCTCTATATTTATAATACTTTATGGTTTCCTATTTAAGATCTAATTCTATTTAGAATGCTTTAAGGTTTTCTATTTAATATCTAACTCTATTTAGAATACTTTAAGGTTTCCTATTTAAGATCTAACTCTATTTAGAATTTCCTACATGGGTTTTAAGTGATCCTTTAATTACTTAATGGGTCTTTAATTACTTAATGGGTCTTTAGTTAATTTACTAACATATTTTAAAAGTCCATTAAACATTACTAAACGCACCCCAATTATTACTAACACATATTTAAAGGCTTTTAGGATATATTAATTAGATTAATTAATTATCATGGGTCATAATAAAATAAAGTAAGCATTACATTCATGCGTAACAACTATCACATGCATCAATCAATCAAACTAATCATAATTAAAAGTCCAGCAAATTATTAAGGACTAAATAGAAAATTTCGGTCGTTATAATATCCTGCTTGAGTTTGTCGAGAAAATTTAGTTTCCACTAAGCTCTTGTCTCCAAAGTCCCCAGTATTTTCTTGCAGTTGTCCATTCATATCATGAGCCTCAGAATTACAGAGAAGCATCTGGTATTCGCATCAACATGCTAAGCTTAGGAGTCAACCCCCCAACCCCAACAAACATACACACACACCCCACCACCACCAGCAACAGTAAAAAAGCCAATGAAAGAAAAAAAGTGAGGTGTCTTGGTCATGTTGGGCTATGACTTTCTACTTGAGCCATTAGGTATGGTTGGGTCATTAATGTAGATATATCCTAAGAGTCTAGTTAACTAATGAAATCAATTCTCAATTATTACAAAGTCGAAGCTTGTCATCTCTGGCACAACACCTAGCACAGCAGACAATTAGCATCAACAATGAACATAAGAATGATAAATTTAACTCAATGCATAGCATTTCAAAATAAACAAAAACAATGCCGAGGAACATATCCAACAATATCTCTACCCTGGCAGCCAAAGTAACAATAAAAATTAAAAAAAGCACAAGTGAAAGAGTTCACTGCTAATGAACTGACAAAACATGTGCTGTTAGCACTTCAACAGCAGGTTCATAAATTTACAGAATTTTGTTGTATCTTGCTTTAACGGTAGAAAGAATAAAGCAAGAAAGAACATGAAGTTTAGAAATAGTGCAAGGAATAAGAATGGTGCATTTCTCATCAAGAGTGCATATGGGAAAAGTAAGAAAATAAATTCTGTTCCAAGTGATATATGCAGTCAATTCTTAAATCTAAATGCTAAGCTATGTTTAGAGTGGAGCTCATGCTGAATACGTAATATAAAAACCTGTTAAAGAAGTTCCAGCTTCCTTGAATGTGAAAACAAACTGCTCCAATGTGCCAAAGATTGATGGCATACAAAAATGCATCAATGCCCAAAGTTCAGAAAGATTGTTTTGGATAGGAGTGCCAGTCATCAATAACCGTCTTGGCATAATATATCGTTGGTCAAGTACATTGTACAGAACCTGAAAAAGATTGGACAATCAAAAAGACAACAAGTAATTATAGCAACAGAAAACTGCAACAGTTCACCTTCCCTCAACCTATTCAGTATAGCATAACCTAATATGAAAAGTTCAGTTCCGGCTAGGAAGTCATAAAACCCTTGATAGGAGTAGCTGGAGTAATTTATAACGCTGAAAACATAAAATATAAAAAATTCTACAGAAAAATTGACGAAACATATTTCTTACACTCTTCTTCATCACATCCTCTTTTACCAAGATCCTTTGATCCTCGTCCCTAAGGCACCTTATCTGGTCGAGATGGCAAGAATACTTTAAAGAACTACTGAACTCAGAATATGCGAGGAAAGTAGATCAAGAAGAGCAATCAACTCAAGGGATGATACACGCATTATCGGAATCTGGAGTAAAAGCACCCGCAGCAAACATGAAGAAAGGAAAAGCATTAGGACCAGATGGAAAAAAGTATGGATTATGATCGGAGAAAATGGAATGAGTTGGTTGACCGTATCATTCAATAACTGAATAACATACTGAAAGTGAAGAAAACACTGAAGAATGAAGGAAGAGCATTGTGCTCCCCTTTTAGAAGAACAAATGGGGCATCCAGAACTGGATCAACTTTTGTCACGACCCGAAATTCTACCTTATCTTGAAGGCCTAGAATTTCATGTTGTGACCTGCACGCACGTGAATGCGATAAGCGGTCAGGCAGGGCTTAACTTATTCATTTGCAGGTGTACTACGAAAATTTTATCCATCCATTAACAACAACCACTCGCTCATAAATAATGATCATTCATGCATCAAATAAAGCATCCATCCATGATAATTATCGTTTATATCTAGGGCTTGGGGTGAAACGGCTCCCCAGCCAATCACAAGTAAAGACACCGATAAACAACTGAAAATAAATGTAAGATCTTATATGAATAATATATAAAACTCTCTCAACTGAAATGAAACTAAGTTCACGATAAGCTCTCAATGCTCATATAAATCGTTCGGGTTCAGCCCGTCCTTGGGAGCTATGACTTCATCACCTACAGGATCATCATAGCGGCTATGTCCTCATAGTAATCTAAATATAACAAGGGTCACGTGGGCTGAGTAACGATAAATTGTCACCCAGTGGGTAGCACAACCAATCCACCCCAAACTACACAGACGAACGGAGAGGGTACCCATTTCAGAAACCAAAATAGAAACAGAGTGTTCCGAAAAACCCGCCTTGGCGTAGGCGTTGAGCCCTTACAATGACTTGGCGTAAGGTACGGACATGTAGATTCGAAATTCAAATTATAGTGTATTGTTGGCCTTCACATCATTCCTTTTTTTATCAAATTTTTAATCAGATTTCTAAAAGGTTCAGAGTTTTCAAAATCAGAACAGAATAATATTTCAGACAATGTTTAGGAACCAAGTGTGATGGAAAACCATCAATCTCATCTTGATCGCCGCGATGAAAAATTCACACTCACCTCACTTGTCATGGCGTCCCATACCACCGTGAGTTGTGAGGCATGTGAATAAGACATCGATGCCACTTCAATACGATTACGGTAAATTACCACACCAACATAAAGGCATGCAGAGGACTCGGTGTACTATGATCAGACAGATAATGTCCTATATCCACTGATGCGAAATTTAGATCTGCATGTTTGGATCATGGTCGGGTCAAACGAAAAAAGTCAACAAGGAAGAAGTGGATCCACAAATGGGTTTTCGAACGATCTTTGAAGCAAAGTTCATCAACATATGACGGGCGTCCGTGGCTTCAGAACAGTCATCTGTGGTTACAAAACGGACGTCCACAAGTTGGCCATTATTGGCGGCGTTAGTTGGTTATTGCCGATTTCAGTTAGTTCATGGTGGTTTCAGTTGGTTATTGGCGATTTCAGGTGGTTATTGGCGATTTCAGGTAGTTATTGGCGGTTTCAGTTAGTTATTGGAGGTTTTAGTTAGTTAGTTTCTTATTTTGAATTTAGTTATTATTGTCTTAGCCTATTTAATGGCATGTAAAAACAAATTTTACAAGTGAATGATGAATAAAAAAAATTAAGTTGCTTTTCTGTATCTTGTGAAAGAGTGATTCTTTCACTTAGAAAACTTGAGATGAGTTTTCACCTTTGAGGAGTGATTCTTCAAAGTTATCGTTGGTGCGAGGCCGATAAGCCTCTTTGGAGCGATTCCGAAAATCTTCTATCTTATTCTTTTTTTTTTTTTTTTTGGATTAATTGACGAGCGCGACCCTAACCCCTATCGTGCGGGATTTACATTATTTTAGGGTTAGCGTGTGATTTTCCTGCATCATTCAGTCTTTAAGTGATGCATGCAACGCGATTGGAAATATCATGTGAAATTATAATCTAAATGGAATAGAACATGTAACATAAAGCAGTGAATCAATAATATATGGATATATTTATAAAGCATGACAAAATGTCAGATGAAATAAATATATGATAATTATATAAAACAACAAGGGATTTCTATAAATACATGATAATAATGTAAAACAACAAGAAATCAAATATTCCTATGAGGGACAATTACCCAAGCACCCAACAGATGCCAACAGTATAATGGTTTGTCCACCACTAATGGCTCCAATTAGTGCACATAGTATGTGGGTCATCTGTTGACCTTTTCGCAATTAATCTCAAAACCTAAATATTTTAAAATCAATGCATATATCGTGTTGAGTTGATTGGATCCGACTACTCATACAGGAAATTTCGCCTTGAGAAGGTTCTCATATGGCCAATCTAAGCTATCTTATAAATCAATATTTTACTATTTTTTCGAGAAGGAAATCAGATTTAGATGAATCGGGTCATCTAGATGATTCACATATGTCAAAACAAGATGGTTTCAATTTTTACCGAGACCCGATTCAGTCGTTTTAATCACGGAATTTGTAGTCAATCCTTTTTACTAAAAATAATGATATTAAGGGGCATAAAGCACCTAAAACCAATAGGATCACGGCTGTATTTTGAGACCCATATATTCCTCGATTTCCATACGCAAGTACATGAAAGTGGGAAAATTAATGCAATATTCGACAATTGAGAAGGATAAATTATTATTTTAAATATTGATCGGAAGATTTGAACCATCAAATAGAAAGTGATTTTATGGGCAACAAGTGTCATTATTTTGGGGTACTTTACTAGCACCGCCGGCATTCCCCCGCAGACTATATGGTTAAAAAGTGAAGGGACATGTACTAAGGCGCCTCCAAGTACTATCATGGGTCAATCGCTTGACTCTCGTGATTATATGAGTGCTCGCGGTCAATTGTTAATATATATCAATAAATCATCACTTTTTAAGAAGTAATATATTTTAAATTATAAACCATATAGGTTGGGACAGATTGGAGGGCACCAACTTGTGTCGGCTTTCCGTGTATGGTCTGCGAGCCTTTGGCGGGATGTATCGATCTCCAACTCGATGCGTGTACCAGCTCGGATACGAGGTGCAGGTCGGCACCTTTCCTTTTTCTCCTCCTTGTAGCAACAACAGCCAAACAATGGTCCGGTTGTGCAAGACCTTCACAAGAGGTGTGGGGAGATGTGTACTATAGAGAGAGAGGGGGGGGGGAGGGAGGTAGTCGTGGATGGATTCGGGGAGAGGTGGCTCTTTGGAGCCTCACTTATATAGAATTTGAAGGTGCCACTTGGTACTTAAGTAATTTAAAGTTTCCAAATTAATTGGAACACCCATGTGCCCTTTAAGATGGGAAGTGAACTCCCATGCACCCTTTAAGATGGGAAGTGAACTCGCATGCACTCTTTAAGTTGGGAAGTTACCTAAGGTAACACCCATCTTGTTTATTTGAATGTCACAATGGCATCCAAATTGCAACGCCTAATTTTATTTAAGTAATAAATGGGGAGGGGCTCTAGAGCGTTAAGCATGTAAACACACCCCATGTTATACTCTAGCTCTTACCATCCTATTTATGTGTGTATATATATATAATATTTTATTTATTTACTTATTTGTTTATTATTATTATTTTTTGTTTTGTAACAATAACAAAGCAAATATATTAACCAAAGAAAAAAGGAGAAACATACCTTGGCGGGTAGTAAGGAACTCCCCCCAAAAGACACTTGTCGAAGGACCCGAGCAGATCCACAAAGCAAACGAACCCCCATCACAGAGAAGAGTCCTAGACGTAGTTACGAGCTACGGCAGTCCCATAGCATCATGAAATGTTGAAAACCCTCATTGAACTCGGACGTCTTGATAGCATTCCAACAAACCACCAAATCTTTGATATCGCGGATGACCAGCATAAAAGGTCTTGCCTTCCGTCTGAAAATTATGTTGTTCCTCTCTAACCAGATAGCCTAAAAAACCGCATACACTATCAAAGGCCATAACTCCCTCCTATGATTAGTTACATTGACCTCCTCCACATCTCCATCATTTGGGCCGGCCAGAAGGGAAGAACCCATTTGACATTGAAAATATGAAGGACCTTGTACCAGATGGTTCGTGCAAAAGAGCAGTGCAGAAGGATGTGCGCGACCGATTCCCTTCCCCTCATACAGAAAAGGCATTTAATCCGGACTGGAATGTTTCTTCTAATCAACTGATCGCGAGTAAGAATTCTCCCTCGAACCACTCTCCTCGCGAAGAATTTAACCTTGTGTGGCATTTTGACCTTCCAGAAACCTGACCACCACCTACTATTATTGGGAATCCTTTCTTGATTCACTAGGTAATTATAGAAAGAATTCACCTAAAAATCCACTTTAACCGAAAACTTCCATACTCTCTGATCCATGTTAATCGAGTTAGGAGCCATACCCATAATTATCATCACAAGATTCCGGAACCCCTCCATTTCCCAATCTCTAACCCTTCACCGAGTCATCACATTCCATACCCGATTCCCCTCTTCTGCTTGCACGAAGTTGCTGATAGTGGCGTCTTTTGCATCAGAGAGCATAAACATCGAAGGAAACGCCATTTGTAAAGGTTACTCCCTTACCCATCTATCCTTCCAAAAACGGATCCGCTGACCGTCACCCAAACTATAAGTAATTCCACTCTGGAATTCATGTCGCCATGTCTTCACCTTCCACCACGTTGGTTCGTGAGTAGTTGTGGGATTGGAGATCCAAGAGTCCTCCAACATCCCATACTTACTCGTAACCATCTGCCACCAGAGTTTGTCCCTTTCTCTCTCTTCCCCAATCCTCCACAACAATTTTTCAAGCAACGCTTTGTTCACAAGCCGCAAACTCCAAATTCCCAGACCCTCGTCTTCCTTACTAACACAACAGTCTCCTCACTTGACCAAATGTAGCTTCTTACGCTCCCCACTTCCTTCCCATAAGAAATCTCTAACGATCTTCTCCAGTTTCTTTGTGATGTTAATCGAGGCCAGAAAAATGATCATAAATACCGGAATGGATGCAAAAATTGAGTTTGTGAGGGTTATCCTCCCCTCATTGTTGAGTAATTTACTTTTCCATGTAGCCAACCTTTTTTGAAACCTCTGGACAACCATATCCCAGCTTGTGGCTCTACACTTCCCGAATCCCAAAGGAATTCCTAGGTACGTCATTGGCAAACCAGCAGATCTGTAACAACTTTAACCTCCGGGACCCCACGACTTCCATTACAAAACACCATCATGTCATCAGCATATTGTAGGTAGGTAATTGTGGCCCATGATCAACCACTTTAAACCCCGAAATCAGGTGTAAATATGTCACCCTCTTAAATAGTATGTGAAAGGCTTTTCCTACACAATTAAACAGCATTGGCGATATCAGGGCCCCATGTCTAAGTACCCTCTTACTCATGAAATAATCGTGCGGAGTCCCATTAATCAGAACCGAGAAACGAGCCGAAGCGTAGCATCCTTTCATCAATTTCCTCCAAACCACACTAAACCCCATTCTATACAGAGCATAATCCAAAAATCCCCACTGGACGCTATCATAGGACTTTTCCATATCAATTTTATAGATCCATCCCTTCCCCTTTCGCCTTTTGACGGAATCAATAGTTTCTACAGTCATAACTGCAATGTCCAGCAATTGTCTACCCGAGATAAACTCCCCTTGAACATTAGAAATCGGTTTGAAATCGGAAATATTGGTAGCCCCAACACACTTCGGAATAAGAGCTATAAATGTAGAATTTAAGCTCTTGGCCAAGGTACCCGAGTCATGGAACTCCCCCAGAAAAGCCATAAAGTTCGCACCAATAACCTCCCAACATGATCTGTAGAATTCCATGATGAATCCATCCGGGCTCGGGGATTTATTATTCCCCAAATTTTCCATTGCTGCCTTCACTTCCTCCTCTGTGAACCTCCTTTCAAGCTCGATGGCTTTATTCGTCCCAATGCAACTGAAAGGAATCCCATCCAGCAGAGGTCTGCAAACCTCCTCCGATGAGTAAAGCTCCTTATAGAACTCAACTATCTTATTCTGCACAATACTCAACTCCACATACGTAATCCCATTGATATTGATAGAGGAAATCTGATTATGTTTCCTTCTCCCATTAGCAACCGAATGGAAGAATTTGTATTCTCATCCCCTTCCTACAACCAGTACACTTTAGACTTTTGATGCCATAATTTGTCCTCCTCAAGCGCTTTCCTGTTATAAGTCATCTTAAGAGCCAACCTAATGTCTTTATATGCCTTCGAAAGCGGCAAGCTTTCTTCCATACGATCATACACCGCAATCCTTTACCCGAGTCGTGTTCCCAAAGCTGTCATTGTTTCACGCCTTAATCTTAATTTTCAGATTCTTTAACTTTGTCGAAAACACATATGCCGCCATACCAGTGATACTATCGTTGTTCCACCACCCCTGAATCTTCTCTCTAAAGTCCTCATTCTGTAGCCATGCATTAACAAATCTGAAAGGAGCAGGACCAAAGTCACCTCTATTGACTTCATTCCCCGAAAGGGCGATCAGTTTATGGTCGGAGATAGTACTAGCCCAGACTTGAACTATCGAATCGTTCATGATATCTAAGAAGTCAACCCCACAAAGAAATCTATCAAGCCAACACATATTCGGGTCGTCGTGTCCATTCGTCCAAGTGAACCTTCCCCAGGCCATTCCCATGTCATAGAGAGAGCCTTGTGATATACACTCCATGAATAAATCTCTAGCCGTGAGATCTATAGGTCCTTTGCTCTTTTCTTCAGCACAGCACAAAGCATTAAAATCACCCCCGATGCAAATTGGGTGATCCCACTTATGAGTAATGGCACTTAGTTCGAAGAAGAACTCCCTTCTAAGTCTATTATCCGCCAGGCCATAAATCGTGATAGCCACCCACTGATGCCCGTTCCTATTGTCGTGAATCAAAGCTGCCACCAAGAAATTACCTATCTCGGAGTCCACCATTTGAAAGATATTTGTATCCCAAGCCAAGACAATACCACCCCTAGATCCTTGAGCATCCAGGGTCAACCACTCCCACCTACTCGCCCTAATGACCGATCGAACCTTAGCATCATTCACCTCCCCCCACTTGGTTTCTTGAAGACCAATTACCTCCAGTTTTTGTCCTTTGATAAAGGCTTTGATCAACGCTTTATTGTCCAAATCCCCCAAACCTCGGACGTTCCAATTCAGAAACTTCATAACCAACAGGGAAAAGATAGAAAGCCCGTAAAACCAAACCGCAATCATCCTCGAAGCTAACACCCCTCAGGGCACCCCTCATGGCAATCCATCGCCTGTGCATCTCCACCCTTCGTCATATCCCTCCTCTGTCCCTTCCTCAACCGTGAGTAATATAGACCCCATCTGGATCTGGCCCGAGCCTTTTTCCCCTTTAATCGTTTCGACTTTGACAACTGCTTCCCTCTTTCAAGAATATCACGATAGATTTTCAGTAGCCCTTTGCGATTATTATTGAAAGACACTCCCAAAGCATCTCCCAATCGGATCAGTCTTTCCCCTTCAAGAGCCATATGTTCGTTATTCATGGACTTCCTTGACACAGCATTGAAGGAATCCTGCTCAATAGAGTATGAATCGTCCGATACATGTCTAGTATCAGCATTCCTGCAAGCCTGTATAGATTATGGCGTGATGGGGTGTGTCGTTTACAGTCGGACCTGCACAAAATTCCTTTACATCTGCACTCATTACGCAAAGAATAATTAGAAAAACAATTACTGGGCCCTGGCTCTAAAGGCCCTGGCTGTACTACAGTATGAATAAAAGATAAAGGCCCTGACCCTAAAGGCCCAGGCTGTAATACTGTATCAACAAAAGATAAAGGCCCTGAGCCCAGCCCATTACAAATCTTTGTCGCATCATCCCTGGGCCACAGTCCATTAGGCCACGCATTGGTATTGAGGTCCGCTAGATTCGTAGGTCCTTCAACCTCAACTGCTTCGTTGTTGTCAATTTGACTAACGTGTGTACCCGACCCGTGTATGATGCTCACATGTGTACCCAACCCATCGACGCTACGCCTCTGAATCTGTCCTGACATTCCTCCATGTGTGTCCTCCACCACATGAGAGTCAACCCTCTGTTGGAGAGGATTCTCTGAGATCCGTTCCTTGCATCGCACACATAAATTCAGTCGTTGTTCATAGAACGACACGTTGTGGCCCACACCCTTCTGTCAAAACTGCAATCCCCCATCACTCATTAATACATAGCCCCCTGAAATAACTCCCGCTGAATTAAACCCCTTCTCATACTCCCACTTCGTACCAGTAACCTACGCCCCGACTCTCCTGCCTCCACGCATCACTTTATCAAAAGTAGAAATGATGTCATCTTCCTCGGTATACACATTAGCCCCCCGATGTCTATTCCCACAATAACTGCCCTTCAACCTTTCACATCTCGATGTGGATGGTTCTTCTGGTTGAATCTGAGTTGTCCAATCCCTAGCCACCTCCTTATAACTTTCTCTCGTCCATTAACCATCCGGGCGGTTGCTGACCCTCTAAGAAAGCCAAGTTCTAGCGGTCAATAACCTTCTTCGACTTCTAGTCGATATCAAGATGCCACAATGACCCGTTCGAGCGGTGGGGCCCCCCGATGGTGTTATCCGTTATCGCAGTCGCGTACCTGCCCGGATGGAGCCCGACCTGCGCGCGTTGGAATTCTAGGAGTTGCATCGCCTTCCTGCCTTCCCATTTTCGGTCTCCCCTCCTCGCGAGTAATTTCATTCCCTTTGACCGTCGGATCGCATATATTACCGGACCTTATCCCATTGATGATCGATGCTTGCTACCGTTTACTCGATCAAGTTCAATCCGACACCTATCTGCGTGATCGTTGATCAAGACATCTCCTCGCCTCAGTATGTGGCTGGCATTGTTGGTGCGCACAGCAATCCTAGCATACCGGATGTCCTCCCCCTTACCGTACAGGTATCAGTCTCGAGGAAAGTCCCGCACCCTCGTCCGATGCCACTTAGGACCTCATTAGTCCAGGTATGAGGGGGTAGACTGTAGATCCGAAGCCATATGCCATCTTCATCTTTTTGAACGGAAGTATTGTAAATATCCTCCTCCCACCTAGAGAAGCTAGGCTCAGAACCCCCCCCCCCCCATGGAATGGTGCCAACCTGTTCCAAAATGTCAACAGCCTTCACATGCTCTTGGGAGAAAGCGACAAGAAAGGACCTTTTTTCAGTTTTGAGACTTGAAATCCCTTTTTGTATTGTATACTGAGCATCCTTAGTAAATGCTTATAGATATCAATGGAATTAAAGTTGTAGTTATCCACCGAAACGAGGACCCACATCTCACAGTAATTCTTTTTGTTTATCTCATATATATCGCCTGAAATCGCGACAAAAAAGGTATCCAAAATTGAGCTCCTTGCTCCATCAGCACTTGGATTGGCGAGGGCAGGAGTTGGCAAGTCACCAGCCCCCCGACTCCACTCCTGTGACTTCACCGAATTCCTGTGCTGACCATCGAAGGCCAAATCCCGGCTCTGAACGCCGGTAGCGTATGGCGTTGGTTTAAAGAACCGATTTGCCTCTCTAAATTTTTTCCCTGCGATATTCCAGCCAATTTTAAGATATCTCTTGACGCTTAGAGATAACCGTTTGGCCCGCCTTGCCACCATTAAAGTTGTTAACATTGAGGCAATTAGAAACATTTAACATGGCGGTCGAGACATAACCCCCTTCACAGCTTGAGGGGGATGTTGGTGAAGAGTACTTTGTACTTGTGTGTGCGGTGTGTAATAGCCAGTTGTCAAGGTAACCCGAAGCAAGAGTGGTGGCAAATAATCATAAATATAGGCCCAAAAACAAGCAATCTACAATTGCAACCCGTGGCTGCAAATAGCCTGCAAGTTGTGAATGCAACCCACAACAGACTATGAAGAAGATGAAGTGAGTGAGCCCATTAAGTGATTGCAAATAATCATTATTCATGAAAGATAGGAAAAAAACCAGGAATCTGCAACTGCAACTAGCCTGCACAGTTGTGGATGCAACCCACAACAGTCGATGAAGAAGAAGTAAGTAAGCCCATTACATGCGCTGCAAGAGCTCGATATGACCACAGAAACACCTTGTAAATCATTCTGACCCTAACCCTAGTCCATATGTAAGATCTGAAGCAAGAAACACCACAGAAACAAAAGTTAGGGTTTCAGGTTGGAGGTTGAAGACGACCCAAAAACTCTCTCAGAACTTCACCTTACAGCCTTCAAACAGAATCGACCCAAGAGGGAAAAATGATCCCCAACATTAATATATATGGCCTTCCTAAATGTTATATAGTTGGATATGAATATTTGGTTACCATCTTCAGGTTCAGAATTCTTTGGCATGGAAATGTGATGATGAAATAAAATCGTCCCAATGAGATCAATATGTACTAATGCTTCCCTTTATTTGATGTGCCATGTGGCACCCTCCAACAAATATGGAGTTTTTTCTTTAATGGGGACTCTTAATGTTCCATTAACTTGGGAGTTACCCAAAGGTGGTAACTTATGCATGTGGCAAATTCGGGTGCTTTAGCACTCGAATTTGAAGTTCTATCTTTTACTTCTTTTTTTCTTTTTCTTTGTTATTTCTAAAAGAGAGTTTTCTCTCGCTAGTCTCCTTCAAACACTGAAATTGGGTGTTAGTCAATCTAACACCACATCCCCACTTCACTCTTTACTATAGGCACACCACCCAAGTTATGCATGCATATTACTATAAAAATACATATAATTAATATTTTATTTTATTATTTACTTTTGGCAACCACAAAAGGTGTTACGTCTGAGTTTGTCTTGGGGTTGGACCCGCACACGCACAAATGTATAATATATGTCATACTTTAAATATATAATATACGTAAATATGTGTAGTTGTGTTAAACTACTTTATCAACCAGATGGGTCAATAGTTTGACTTGAGTCAAACTAGTTGAATGGTCAAGGTCAACATTAATAAACTTCCATTTTTCGTTTCGAGAAAGTCAAAAAGTCAACATCAAAAGTCAGGGTCACTACAACTATAGAAGCATTAAACTTATGAACCAAGCTACAAGACTTAGGGAAAGAACAATTGACCAACGATAAAGACATGAATATAGTAAATCAGATAACCAGTTTGGATTTATGCCAGGAAGACCAACAGCTGAAGTTGTTTTCCTATTAAGGCAACTTATGAAAAAATTTGGAGCAAGAGAAAAACTTATACATGATTTTTATTGATTTAGAAAAAGCTTAGAATAGAGTGACGAGACAAAGGATCTGGTGGACGTTGAGAAAGAAATGCATCCCAAACATATATTGAGATTATCCTAGTCATGCATGAAAGGTGGTACCTAGTGTTAGAACAATGTACGGAGACATGAGCGAGTTCACAATCGAGTTGGTGTGCATCAAGAATCTGCCTTTAGCTCTCATTTGTTTGCCCTGGTCATGAATGCGTTACTAAAAACGTATAAGAAGAAATTCCATGATGCATGTTATTTGCAGATGATGTGGTACTAATTGCCCAAACAAGAATAAATGACAAGCTGGAATTATGGAAAAAGGTCCTAAGGCTTGAAAGTTAGTAGAACAAACACAGTATACATAGAGTCCAAAACTGGTGAACATAATAGCCTGGAGGAGGATTTAATTCAAACGGAAATTCATCTAGTGTCAACTTGCCATAAATTTTGCTATTTAGGCTCTACTTCATAATTATGTGGGGAATCTAAAGATGACGTCTCAAATAAGATCAGTGCGGGTTGGAGGAAATGGAGAAGCAAACAGAGTATTGTGTGACCCAAGAGTTCCACTTAGATCAAGGACGGTGGTTAGACCTGCCATATATGATGCATTGATGCGGACTGTTGGCTTATGAAATAAGAGATAAGAAGATAGAGTACATGTAGCTGAGATGTGTATGTTAGGATGGATGTATGGGTGCATGGAGTAACAAGAAAGCACAAAATTCAAAATAATGACATAAGAGGAAATTTGAGACTAACACCTATAAAGCTAAAAAATATGAAATGTTGCTTGTGTTGTTAGTATAGATTTCTACGTTTCTGATTTTTTTTCCTATGTAATGAGTGTGTTTCGTCATATTGGGTGTGCATGAACTATTTTTCACTTAATATAAATTCTAGGAGGGACTCCTAACTCATTAATTCTTCTCATTGTTTCTCTTTCTCTCTTCTTCTCCACCACTAACCCTAATACAACCTACTAACATTAATCTCCTTCAACCCTAATTTCTTCTTGGTATCAGAGCCACCCGATAGCGTGCCTCTCTTCTGATGTCATGCTGACATCACACTGATGGCAGGATGACATCAGCCTACACGGCTCCCAAAACTCATCAGCAACTTTCAAAATACGCCGGCTGCGGATCATTCTTTTGGCAAGCCTCGATTACTCCCTCGCCATGGATATCTAAACCTTGAATCAGAAAAAAGTTAAACCAAAGTCAAATGTTTATTTTTTAATGTCAATTCGCAGTAGATCGTTCTTTTTCCCTTGTTTCTTCATGGGTATCTGAGACTGTATGTCGTGTGAAACTGAAGCTCACGGTCGACCGTGATTGTCTTCTGGTTGACCATAAATCGAAAGATATCTAGGATTATATGTTGCATGAAACTGAAGCTTGTGGGCAACCGTGATTGTCTTTCCTGTCGAAAGTAGATCGACTGTGCTTTGAACTGTGCAGGAAACAAAACTACTTTTTTTCCCGGTCAGCCACACTTACTATTACATATCCATTGCAATCAATATTTTGGTTTTCCGCTTGAACTGTACGAGATGGAATTCTATACAGTTCTCTATTTCTCGGTTGGCCGTCCCTACCTTCCTATCGATTGTGAACTTTTATGTGTGGAGTTGACTGCATAGAAAGTGTTTGTTAAAATGTTTCATTAAAGCTGATTTGTGTGGTTGTTGTTGCAAAAAGTATTCAGTTTTTTGTGAGTGGATTTGTGACGTCGTTAGTGTCTATTTTTGCTTTGTCAACATGAGATACATGCATATTTGTTAATGGACTATTTTCACTAGGTTTTATGTGGTTATGATGGATCCTTCTACGGGCATGTCCTATCCCAAGTCTAATACAGTGGCCTATTGCTTATCATGTCACCTCTATGTTGGTTGCTATTTCTACATCGTCTTCACATTAGGTGATTGACTCTGGGGCTACAAACCATATGGCTGGAGATTCTGAGGGCTACTATCCTAATCTCCAACGTTTTCTTACAAAAATTTAAATTATTCCATTGCCTTTTTCCCTTCTCATTGTCCTAATTGAGATTTGGCCACTAAGAAAATTGTTGGTAAGGGTATTGAAAGATGAAGTCTATACTATCTGTATGCTAAGTGCCCTTCCGCCTTAACGGTTACTGCTAATTCTTCTCTTGATCTCCAATCTCATTTTCCTTTTCTTATTAATGTCAGTTTAGATAATATATCATTTTGGCATGCCAAGTTGGCACATGTCGGTTTTAACACATTGTATTCATTGATTCCTTTATATTTATCTACATGAACTCCAAATTTCAATGTGAGGTTTTTGCCTTGTCTAAACAAGTGATAAGTGTTTTTCCAACTAGCATCCACAGGTGCATCTCTATATTTGAGTTGGTTCATTTCGATGAATGGGTTCCCTCCCCAGTTACTTCTATTGAGGGGTTTCATTATTACGTTGTATTTAATGATGACTACACTCAGGTCACTTAGGTTCTCCTCATGAAATCTAGGATGAGTTTTTTCTAAGTTTAAAGAGTTCCATGCTATGCTTCAAATTCAGCATGGTGTTTCTATTAAAGGTTTTTGTTCTGATAATGGGGAGAGTACACTTCTCAACCTTTTTCTCAATAACTGCTGGACCACGGGAGTTGTTGAACAACTCCCTTCATATCCTTATTCTCCTTTCAACAAAATGGAGTTGTTGAACACAAACACAAACATCCCATTGGAGTCACACGCTCTTTATGGAGTAATATGCATGTGCCTAAATTCTATTGAACGATGGATCTACTCACGGCTTGTTTTTTATTAATTGAACCCTTCGACAATTCTTCATCATACTCCTTTTTTCCATCCTGCATCCTCATGATGCCATGTTTCTTATTGAACCTAGAGTGTTTGGGTGCACTTGTTTTGTTTAGGACCTTTTTCCTAATCAGTATAAATTTTTTTTTTTATCAGTAATGAGGATTATATAGAAAACCAGCAAGGCGCTGAAGCCATATACAATCACCACACAAAAACAAAAATAGAGGACCTGTGCGAAAGGACTCGAGGACAAAACCAAAAATGACCCCCTAAAAATCCCCTCGGGTCGCTCCCCTTAACCCGGATCCCAACGAAAACTGGATCTGCTATCCCCACTCCCTCCATGCATACCCCATAAATTGAAGAACTCCGAGACCGCCCTGAGAA
Source organism: Chloranthus sessilifolius (assembly GCA_021018995.1). Taxonomy (NCBI): domain Eukaryota; kingdom Viridiplantae; phylum Streptophyta; class Magnoliopsida; order Chloranthales; family Chloranthaceae; genus Chloranthus; species Chloranthus sessilifolius. The sequence goes on along the minus strand of CM037589.1, from coordinate 45,836,357 downwards.
CCATACCGATAGGTTTGGACTTGTCTTCGAAAATTTTGCAGCTCCTCTCGCACCATAAACACCACAGCGCTGCGAACATCGCTGCGCTCCAAGCTGCCCTATCCCCCTCTTTCACTGTCGCTGCTTCCCAGCTGATCAAGAGCGAGGAGACCGAAGCATCGTCCAAGATAGGCTGAAAGCTTTCAAAATGGCTCCCCACACGGCAGTGAAGTAAGAGATGCGTCGCGGACTCCTCCCCGGCCGAGCACATAACCAACAATGTGGGGACGTCCTTCCCCCTACGAATCAGCTGGTCCCTGGTAAGTATTTTATCCTTACACACCGTCCAAACGAAGAACCTAATCTTGAGCGGAATAGGTTCCTTCCACAGTCATCTACCATCAAACCTGATAAGTGGTCGGCGCGAATACCACCGGTATAAAACTTTGACGCTGAACTCCCCCCCTCTCGATTCAAGTCCCACAACCGTTGATCAGTCCTTAAATTGTTCCTCTACACCGCATAAAGCACACTCAACAAGTCCACATAACTCCCCACCTCGCTGTCCCTGAGACGCCTTCTGTCGACTATCTCCCAAATACTCCTATTGCTGACGAAGGAAACGAACTCATCAATCCTACCACCCGGATTGGGGGAGAGGCGTGAATGTCAGAACAAAAGTCTAAGCGGGCCCCCATCCAACCAGGGATCTACCCAAAATCGAATACGAGACCCACATCCCCAGCTGTATCTCACCCCTTTAACCAGCACCTCCCAAGTATGGGAAATGTCTCTCCACCACGGCGAGATATGCCTCATGGTTGACAGCCTTATCCCCCAACTCCCCCAAGATAATCCATATTTGTCGCGCAGGACCAGCCACGACAAGCTGCCCCTCTCCTCCTCCCTTCCCACTCTCCAAATCCACTTTCCGAGCATCGCGAAATTGGTACGCTTGAGACTCCGAATTCCCAGCCCCCCATACTCTAAAGGCAGCTGGCAAGTGTCCTAATTTACGAGGTGGTACCGCCTATTCTGACCCACCCCCTCCCACAGAAAAGATCTTTGAATACGTTCTAATCAATCAATAATTTTAATGGGGCACCTAAACATGGAGAAGAAGAAGATGGGGATCGCCGAGAGTATGGCTTTGACCAAAACCAACCTAACCCCGCTACTCAAGAACCTGCCTTTCCATAACGACAATCTCTGCTCGAATTTCTGCACCACCGGTAACTAGTCTCGACTCGTGAGTCTTCTGATCCCAAGTGGCATACCCAGGTATCTGATGGGCAGCCCCTCAATGCGACACCCAACCGAACCAGCCATGGATACCAGCGACTCCTCCTCCACCCTAAGTCCCGATACCGAAGACTTAAGAAGATTAACCCGTTGGCCCGACACCGCCTTGTAGACCGAGAGAACATCAGCCACAGCGCAGATTTCCGACGTCCCAACCTTCCCAAATAAAATCATATCATCCGCATACTGAAGGTGAGTAATACATCTCCCCCGATGTCCAACTCTGATGCCAGTACGAATACCCAATGTCGTAGCGCGGTCGATTAACCCAGATAACGCCTCCCCCATAATATTAAATAGGAAAGGGGATAGGGGATCACCCTGCCTGAGACCCTTGGAGCTTTTAAAATACCCCGTCGTTGTCCCATTAATCAACACCGAGAACCATGGGAAAGAATAGCACCCGCGCATCCACTTCCTCCAATTGACTCCAAACCCCAACCTTCCCATCATATACTCTAAGTTCTCCCAGTTGACCTGATCATAAGCCTTCTCCATGTTCACCTTCCAGACCACAGCCGGCGTACGAAGAGCATAGGCCGAGTGAATGGTCTCATTAGCAACTGCCACAAGGTCCAGGAGCTACCTGCCATGGACGAAAGCCCCTTGATTACCAGAAATAATGGTGTCCATTACCCACTTTAACCTGTTGGCCAAGACCTTCGCAATTATCTTGTAGACGCAGTTAATCAGACTGATCGGTCGGTATTCAGAGATATCCTCAGCCCCGTGTGACTTGGGGATGAGGGTAATAAAGGTAGAGTTAAGTGCTCTCCCGATAAAACTAGTGGAGTGAAACTCGTGGAAAACCTCCATCAGATCCGCTTTAATACTTTCCCAGAACGCACGGTAGAACTCCATGGTAAACTCGTCCGGCCCCGGCGATTTATTGCTCCCACCAAATCTGATCGCAATCCACACCTCATCCTCCGTAAATGGACCCTCCAGCCCCCTACTAGCCTCGTCCGACAAGGAAGAGAATTGCAGGTCATCCAAAGCCGGTCTCAGGAGACCCTCATCCATGTACAAACGTTGGTAAAAATCGACGATATTATCCCGCACCTCATCATGCCCCGAGTGCGCCACCCCATCCACTATGATGTTCCCTAGGTACTTCGCCTTATTACGGGCATTTGCGACTGCATGGAAAAATTTCGTGTTGGCATCCCCTTCTTTGAACCACTGAGCTTTCGCTTTCTGCCTCCACATAAGCTCCTCAGCCCTACAAGTCTCCCTAAACTCCGCCCTTACTTGCACTCTAGTCTCTAGTCTCCCTCTCATTTGCGGAAAGGACCCTGGTTTCCTCCAAGTTATCTAAAGCTTCCAGTCTAGAGAGCAAGTCCTCCTTTTTGACATGCACCTTTTCATACACCTCCCTGTTCCATACCTTAATTCTTTCTTTAGCCCGACGCAGCTTATTGATGAAACGATAGGCCGCATAAGATACCGGTTCCGCCCACCACCCCCAAACCTTCTCCCGAAAAGCGTCGTCCAATAACCACATGTTTTCAAAATGGAAAGGGGCCGAACCCCTTCCCCTGGACTCGCAAGTAAGCACAATAGGCCGATGATCGGAGATAGCGCGAGCATGAGCTTCCAAACAGGCTCCCGGGAAGACATCCAGCCACTCTATAGTACAAAGAAATCTGTTAAGCCAGCTGAGAGACGGCGACTCCTGCAAACTAGACCACGTAAACCTGGCCCCCAGCAACGGGATATCAACTAATCCCCAGTCCGCGATGAAGGAATTGAAGTCTCGCATGCCTCGAAAGTTGGCCGAGCCACCCAGTTTCTCGAAGTCCCGTCGGATAGCGTTAAAATCCCCGGTGAAGCATAGAGGAAACTCCCATCGAGCAGCCAACGCATTCAATTCAAACCAGAAGTCCCCCTTCTCTCGGTCCGATGCTGGACCATAAATTCCCGCAAAACTCCAAACTTTCCCTGACGCTTTATCCCGCAGCACCACAGAGGCCGAGAAAGCTCCCAATTCCTCGTCAATCTTATCAAACATGACCGACGAGCAGGCCACCAAAATACCTCTGGAGGCGCCGATCGAATAGACTCCGATCCAGTCCCAACTGCCCCCCCCCCCAAGATTGAAGCTACCTTCCTTCCATCACAGCTTCCCCACTTGGTTTCTTGGAGAGTAACCACTACAGGCTTGAATGTCTTGATCGCCTGCTGAACCTCCGACCGTTTCCACGGATCACAAATACCTCTAACATTCCAAGATAACATCCTTAAAGGCTGACACCCTTCTTAGCCCCTCCTTCTCCCATCATCATTCCCCACCTACGTAAATGCGAGCTCACGCTGAACCGTCCGCTTCCTCTTACTAATCTGCCAGCACATGATGATTGATCCGAACACCTCCCGTAGCTCCGCCTGGGAACCCTTAAACATCATCTCAAGGTTTCGCCCGACTTCGATCAGCCTGTCAATTTCCCGCACCAGTCCAGGGTCTAGATCCTCACCATACTTGGCATGATTCATATACGATCGCATCAGCAGATCCTCATTCTCCATTTCGGGCCCGATCCCCCTATGCAGCACCAATTCAGTCCCAGCAAACCCCGTCAATCCCTCGCACCATCAATCATGTCGTCCTCTCCGGGGGAAGCTCGACCCTTCATTACATCCTCCGGCTCGCTGCTGAAGTTCCTACCCTGCCATCAGTGTATGAATAGGTCTCCTCAGTGTCGAAATGGGATAGCAGCGGAGCGCCCGAAATTGAAGTGGGTCCAATCGAGTAAGCAGTAAAACCCATCGAGCCGGGTCCACTAGGTATAGTTGCCCCGCTCGGTAAACACGGGCCAAGAGACCGAACCCCCACCGGGTCTTCATAGCACCTAGAAGCCCACCTGACCCAACCTTCTTCTCCATTATAAATTTCGGACCTGCTAGCTGACGAAGGAGGGCACATTAGGGCGCCACGTGTCCCATCCCCCTTGTCGGGTATAAAACCCCTCCAGTCCTCTTTCCCGCGAATAAAACCCAGCGAGGCTGACAAAGACCTTCCAGAGGCTTCCGGTGGCAGGCAACGTGTCGCCTCCTCACTTCGTCCCGCTCCCCGAGGTAGCAACTTAAGCCTTCTTCTTTGCAAGTAGAACCTGACCGGCTTTTTGCATCGAAGAGGAGCAGTCGACGCAGAGAAGCCAACCACCACAAGCTCCATTGGGTCCCAGGCACTACCCTCTACCTCGTCCAACGCATCCATCTGCCCCCTGGTCTCACCAACTTCATGACGTTGCAGGTGTACGACATCCGGATCAAAGTGCAAACTGATCAGGGTCGTCGATCATGTGGAGATCGAAAGAGAACCAGTCGGAGCTTCAACTGACGTCAAATCACCGGCACCTTTGTCCAGATCCTCAGCCGATACAGAATGAGCGACACCAAGGACGCCACCATCCCCCACCGGTGGGGCCAGAGAGATGAGTGGGGCCAAGTCGTTCGGCGAGTCCGAGGCCGAGCACCCCTCCGCGCCTCCCGCAGATATCCCATCCGGCATAGCCCTTCCATGTCGAACTGGATCCGTCAACACCTGAACTATCATTATTAGAGCCTCTACGACACCAATACCAAATGTCAGAGCCCCCGACGCCCTTTCGACCATCTGATGCTTGACGATAACCCTCTCTCGACGGGCGAGTTCTACCAAGAGCTGAAAACGGTGGCCGTCAACCAAGACGTCGATGATCCGAGGGATCCGATCGATCCTCTCGACAGCCACGAGAATACGAATATGGGACGTGATCCAGAGGTCCGCCGAGCGCCGATCGACCCGGATGAAGGGACCACATCGACTCCCGATCCCACGGAACATCTCCGGGGACCATGTGTGGATCGAGAGGCCGAAAATATGTAACCAAACACCCTCCTCCTCGTGGACCTGAACCTCTCCCACGAGAGGTTCCCATCGTCGACAAACCACCGGGCATCCCTCAATGAAGCATTTTTTTTTAGGCAACAAGCCGAGGCCTCCACCTCAGACCTGAAACGCAGAAGGAACGAAGAGGAGGAGATTGTAGATACTGTAGGCCTTTCGGACATTTTCCAAATGTAATTAACCCACCTATGAACAGAGAATAGAGATAATATATCACTATAAGCTTCTATAACCACCCAGTAATGTCTCAAATTAGCAGCTAGAGAGCGAATGTGAGTAAGGTAGACTTCGAGAGACCCCAAGCAGGCCAGTTCATCTCGAAACACCAGTCTCCTTGGAGGCGACAGAAGCTGGTCGAGATTCCCGCAGCTAATAACCGGCTCGCCAGGTCGGTGGTCGGGGATCATCGAGGACGTTTTAACCAGTTCGTTATTCTTAGCAACAATAGACCACCCCCAACGAATATCTCGAACCTGAGACTCATCCAAAAAAATATGCCTTTTCCTACCAGGAACCGGAACTCGCTCAACACCGGAAGTAACAATTTTGCCCTGAGCTCGGGTGGCATCACATCTGTGTCGATGGCAAACCAAGCGCCGCCAGAAGTTGACGTTACGAAAACTGCCACAAAGTCAATCCCCGGCCCTGAGCACCAGGCACGTATCCGCCATGGTTCTAAAACTGCTATTGCAAATCATTACAGGGCAAACTAACTTCTAATAAATATCCATGAAACAAGATAACTTAAAGCATACAGCTATATTACCTGGATGTTGAGTGGGCGCATTGTGGGTAACTACTACGTATAAATTTTCATTTAAAAATAGTCTAAAACTGGTATTGCAAATCATTACAGGGCAAACTAACTTAATCAGTATAAATTAGACGATCAATCTGTGAAAAGTGTCTTTATTGGTCACTTTAGTGTCTCCAAAGGATATATACTATGATCCTAAGTCTCACAGATTCTTCAAATCTATGGACATTACAGTTTTTGAGCGTGTGCCCTATTTTCCCTTGCACCAGTCTGTGTCACCTCGCATTTATGCACTTGTTTCTACTCCTTTCCCCATTCCTCAAGCTATTTATCATCTCTTGTCGCTACTCCTATGCCTCCGCCACAGCCTCCTGTTCAGCGGCTTACTTAATGCGGAAAAAAAAAAAAGCTGCCCTCGATGTGTTGGCCTCAAAAGTTTCAGCACAGCAACTCAAAACTAAACCCAAGATCAGCAAGTAATAGAAGCAGCAAGCAGTCCTAAAGACTGAAATCTCAGTAATACTGGTAGACTAAAAAGTCTGACAACCAATACTGAAATCTGGATTGATAAGTCTCAGAATTCAGCAGTAAGAACAGGGTCTGAAAGACCTTCTGGACAGCGTTCGATCAACCTGAATAGATTGACATTCTTCTAGCAGCACCAAGGGTCAAAAACCCTCAAAGACCAGCAGTGAAGGCTATCTTAATCCACCACAGCACTGAGTCTCAAACGACCTTCAGATCTTCCAGTAATGGAGGACGATAATCCTCAAGTCTGTGATTCAAAAGTCACTGACAGCAGGCTGAAAAGCCTAGAGTACAGAACAGGGATTTCGGCCCTCTTTTCCTTCTCGTTATAAAAAAAACCATGCTACCTTTCATTAATTCTGTGCAGATTACATTTATAAGAAAGAAAATAAGAACTTCCTCTTTTACTCTACATATTAAAGAGGAACTTGGCAGAAATTTTTACGCCAAAAACCTAGGCAGCTTGGCATATTTTCTTGGCATGGAGGTAGCCAGATCAAAGAAAGGGATATTCCTTCCTCAAAGGAAATATGCTCTTGATTTGTTGAGTGATACAGGGATGCTTCGATGCAAGATTGCTTCCTCCCCTATAAATTCTAAGCAAGAGTGAGAGTTGTTCTCTGACTCTCATGAATATCAATGCCTAGTGGAGAGACTGATCTATCTTACCCTAACGGCCAAACATTACTTTTGCAGTCAGCCTGGTTAGCCACTTTATGTACTCTCCTTGTGCTCCTCCTTTAGCTGTAATACATTGCAATTTTATTTATTTTTTATGAATAGAAATTCATTAAAAAAGTAATTCATTTCTTTCAGATTCATCAAAGTCAGCCGTGGTCAGGGAATTGCTATCACAGTCATAGTCATCTTCATCTATCCAGATATACAGATGTTGACTAGGTAGGCTCTGTTACGATCGTCGATCTACGGCTGGTATTGTGATTTTCTTGGTGGCAACCTTGTTTCATGAAAGAGTAAGAAACAACCGGTTGTCTCCAAAGCCAGTGTTGAGGCTAAATTTCGAGCGATTTCTCATGGCACATGTGAACTTGTGTGGCTTCATTCTCTCATCTCTAAGCTCAGTTTTCCGACTAGTACCCTATGCCTATACATTGTGACAACAAGGATGTAGAAACGATTGCTTCCGACTCTGTATTTCATGAACGTATAAAGAACATTGAAGTGGATATTCATTGGTTAGAAAAAAGTTTGGACCGCACTGTGAAACTTGGGGATGTATCTTCTTCCCAACAGTTGGTCGATATCTTCACTAACGTTGTTGGGCCTCAGCTTCTTCAGGACATTAATGTCAAGTTGGGCATGCATGATTTCCATACCTCCAGCTTGAGAAGAGTGTGTTCAGTATAAGTGACGCAGGACGAACTCGCTCGCTAACCCTAAAATAGTAGAATCCCGCGTGGAAGGGGGTTTAGGGTCTTGAACCTTTCATTAAAATAAAATAAAAAGAAGAATAAGATAGGAGATCTCCGGATTCGCTCTAGAGAGGCTTGTCGGCTTCGCACCAACGGGTTTCCAAGGCTTCCCACCAAGGCTGTACGTCGGCTTCGCACCAAGTCGTACGAGAAATGATTGCTCACTCCTCAGGTTTTGAAAGAATCACTCTTTCGATCAAAAACTCATCTCAAGTTTTTCTAAGGTTTTCGAGTTTTTCATTTTCAATTTGCATCTTCATTTAGACTGCACTAGCTTCGGAGATGGCTTATTTGTAAACAGTGAGTGGTTAGATGATGCCCTTTTAATATATCCCTTTAACATCATTAATTTGGCGTCAAGCTGATTCTGGAATGGCGCTGGGTTTACGGGAGGGGGACTGGATATGCTCGCGCTGCCGGAACATTAATTTCAAAAGGAGGGCTCGTTGCCACCGTAAGGGTTGTACCTCTGAGAAAGCTGAGGGTACGGTGGTCAAGGCCGGGGAACACGTTCGCCCAATTTCGTCGGGGCTCAGGGCTCCCATCACCGATGATCAGCTCCGGGACATGGCGCGGGGGTGGTCTATCGCTGACTCCCGAGGTCATCCTTTACGCTTCCCATCGGTGTATTCTAAGTCCCAAGGGGTGGGGGGGGCGTAGGGTCGCAGCCTCTTCCATTCCGGAGTAATGAGTTTACGTCGGTGGCTAATAATATCACAGATTTTTGGCTTACTATTCATTGTCCTAAAGAAACTTTACAGCTGGTTCATATTTACTATTGGTTACAAAAATGGACGCTTCTAAATAGGCCGGCGGTTTCGGCTTTATCGGACACGCAGTTTCTTCTCAGATGTCCCTCACAGAGTTCGGCCAACGACATTCTTGCTTCTAAGGTTGCTTCCATTAACGACTATCCGGTCGTTTGCAGGAGATGGGATCCGGATTCCAATCTGGCTCAGGTCCACCGTTGGATGGGGGGCGTTTCAAATTTGGGCTTCCACTCACTGGACCTCGAGGTCATCCGGATCGCGGACCAGTCGGGATGCATCCTCATCGTAGAATCTTGACGATTTGTGGGAGACCAGATACACCAGGGTCTTGGTGAGTGACGGCGATTGGGAGGCCATCCCCAGATTGTGCAAGATTTGCCTCAACGGCCAGGAACTCGCTATCTTCGTAGAAGTGGAGCTCGTGGCGAGGGTGCTGAGCCCGGGGCAGACGCAGCAAGAATCCGCGAGGCCCGGGATTTCCAACGTACACATACTCGCTCGTCCCGCAGAAAAATTCTCGCCGGTGGTCTACCCAGTCTGGAACGGGGAACCAGGGCCCGTGAGGCAGCCGGGACAGTCCTCGAAGTATGGCCCGACCTCGGGGGGTGCCGGGGACACGGCGCTCCATCCAATGGCGATCTCGGTCTCGGGCTCGTTGGTGGGCACTCAGGGAGACAGCCAAGTTGCCGGCTCGGATCGTATATTGAGTGCGTCGGCCGTGCTGACGCTCTTGCCCTTCGTCCGTGGACTGATTTGTAGACATGGAGCTGGGGAGTATTCGGAGGAGGAGGAGGAGGAGGAGCTTGAAGAAGGGGAGCTAATCCCGGAGAACCCGGCGAGTGGAAAGTTATCGGAGGAGGTCCGGCCGCAAGGGGAGCGTTCGATTACACCGACATACCCATTGCCGTATTCCGGGGGATACAGTACGATGCCGGTCACGACGTTCGATGGCTTACATCTGTGCTACGGTGACCGTCCACTCTCGTTGGTACCTACGGTCTCGATCAGCTCGTATAGGGCCACCGACACCGTACACCTGCAAAATACAGCGGTAGGTGAGACCGGGGAGCTCCCTATGTTTCGGTACGAGGTTGGGCGACGTACCTGGGATCCGATGGCGATGGAAGCATCTATCCATGTCAGCGGTGTCGGAGGAGACAAACCGGCTGCTATGCCTAAACCCTTTAGGGTTTACCGCATGAGAAAACGTCCTTTTATAGCAAGGGGGCGTGGGAGACTGCGTGCGATTGGGACACGTGGACTGGAGCTTTCTAGAAGCTGCACGCTGATTGGGGGAGGTGTTGAAGTTGGGGGCTCGAACTGGAGGGGCCACGTGACGAACGCATGAGGTGATCTGGGCCTAAAGAATTTGCTAGCGGGTCTGGGCTTCAGTGGGGGTCAGATGGCGGGCTTTAACAAGCGGACCGGAGTCGAGGCGGACCTTGTAGATCCACGGGGCTATTTTACGATCCGTATAGGAGGCCCATCCGGGGCTATGACCCGGGTCGAGGACGACCGGTTAGTGGCAGTTCTCTTGAGGACCGTCGGGAGCTCGACTATGCTTAAGGTGATGCAGTCATATTGACAAAGGGAATGGTGGGATCTTGAGTGAGGTGGGGAACACAGGAAGAGCGAGGCGAGATGGAGGAAGATAATCGATTATCGGATCTGAGCTCCTCTTGCGATGGATCTGTGTGTGATCCGAGCGGTTAGTCGATGGCTCGGGTTGAGACCACATTACGCTTTTTGCTGCGGTGGCGACAAATCCATGCTTTCGGTGGTAATTTGGAGGTGGCGGTATCGGATGTATTGGGGGACCATAGTGGCACGGGGAACGAGGAGATCGTCGGAGCGGCTATGGGTTCTGGAGAGATGGATCTGACGGAAGATATTGATCGGTTGATCTCTGTGGGAAGGAATCTTGGGATGTCTTTCAAGGGGCCCGATAACGAGCTTCGGGACATGTTCAGGTCTACATTGGTGGCTCGCACAACAACTAGGAGGCCAAATCGAGGGGGGGCACGGGAGCTCGCGAGATTGCAGTGGGGAATAGCGGCTGGGAAGGGAGGGATCTAACTTCCCTCACCACCACAGGCGACTAATCTGGTGATAATGAAGATGTTATCGTGGAATGTTAGGGGTATATGCGGGGAAGGAAAACGGGCGGGGGTCAAGCGCATCATTGAAACAATAAAACCGATCCTAGTTACCTTGCAAGAGACCAAATGGGGAAGTTGCGAAAGCAGGAAGGTGGGGTCGACTCTGGGGGGCAAGTATTGGGGATGGATAGGGGTTGATTCGGAGGGCGCCGCAAGGGGTATACTCGTCGCTTGGGATACTCGCCATTTTGATAAAGTGGAGGACGAAGTGGGAGTTTTCTCTGCTGCGGTGGTCCTTCGACACAAAGCATCCGGCAATGAATGGATGTTTGCGGGTGTGTACGGGCCGTCTTCTAATCGAGATCGTCATGACTTCTGGTTTGAATTGGTCGCGCTCGCCTGCAGATGGAATTGTTCGTTCTGCATTGGGGGCGATTTTAACGCCATAAGGTGGGGGTGGGAAAAGAAGGGAGGGCCGCCGGGTGCGGGTATCATGAGGGACTTCAACGCTTTCTTTGCCGATTGGGGACTGGTTGATGTGCCACTGGCTGGGGCGAGGTTCACGTGGTCAAACCTGCAGGATGTCCCGTCCATGAGCAGGCTCGATAGATTCGTCTGCAATACGGAGTGGCTTGACCTGTACCCGGGGGCGAGACTGGAATGTATGGCTAAAGCGGTCTCTGATCATCAACCGTTGGTGCTTACATGCGAGTCCCGGTATAAAGGGCCTTTGCCGTTTCGGTTTGAGAATATGTGGCTGTTGGAGGGGGATTTTCGAAATAAGGTGGCGGAATGGTGGGGTCAAGCGGAGGTCTCTGGCACGGCTACTTTTCATTTCATAGCTAAACTGCACGTTAAAGCGAAGCTCAGAATTTGGAATAAGGAAGAATATGGGCTGATCCATGTCAAGAAAGAGACCTTGTCATCAAAGCTTAATGACATAGACAATTTGGAGGAAACAAGAAGTCTTACGGCGGAAGAACGGCACGAGAGGTACTTACTGAAAACAGAACTTAATCAGGTTTGTCTGGCAGAGGAGACGTGCTGGAAACAGAAGGCTAAGGTCAAATGGCTCCTGGAAGGGGATGCTAATACTAAGTTCTTCCACGCAATTGCTAATGCGAGGAGCAAGGGGAATTTTTTGGGACGAATTGTGGTTGATGGAGTTACGTATTCCGAAGAGGAGGAGATTAGAGAGAAGATTGTCGATTTCTATAAGGAGCTGTATTCAGATAATGGACTCACCTTGTTGAGTCGGATGGATCCTTCCAAACCATTGCTGCCGAGGACCAGGTGGCTCTGGAAAGGCCCTTTCTGGAGGAGGTCTGGGGGGTTATCAAATATGGGGCAAAGAACAAAGCCCCTGGCCCGGATGGCTATACTATGGAGTTCTTCAGGTGTTTTTGGCAGACCATTAAGGAGGAACTGATGGAGGTGTTGAACGAGTTCCATACTTCAGGTTTTATAGGGCGCAGTCTCAACTCCACTTTCATCACCCTTATACCTAAATTCGAGGGGGCGGAGGATATTGCGGACTTTCGTGATTAGCCGCCTCTATAAAATCATTGCCAAGGTATTGGTGAACCGGCTTAAGCCTGTCATGGGAACCATTATCTCGGCCACTCAAGGGGCTTTTGTGGCTAGTCGTCAGCTACTTGATCAGGTGGTTGTGGCTCAGGAGACTATCCATGCGACCCTCTCTCACCGTAGACCAGCTGCTCTGTGGAAGGTGGACATGGAAAAGGCATATGACCGGGTCAGCTGGAATTGCCTCGACTACATGCTGCACCGGTTCGGGTTTGGGGAGCAATGGAGAAAGTTGATGAGGGGTTGTTATTATTCGGCCTGGTTTTCGATCCTTGTTAATGGAACACCTGCCGGGTATTTTAAGAGTTCACGGGGCCTCCGTCAATGGGACCCGCTTTCGCCATTTCTTTTTAACATAGTGGGAGAGGCCCTCTCGGGGCTGATCTGTACTGCCAGGGTAACTGACCTCATAAAGGGCATTAGGGTCGGAATGCATGGTCGGATTATGACGCATCTTCAGTATGCGGATGATCTGATAATTTTAGACGGTAGAGGTCCAGGAATTTATGTCTCTAGCGGATGTACTGACCGTTTACGAAGCGGTATCTGGGCAGCGTATTAATCTCGCTAAATCAGCGATATCGAGCATCGGCATTGAGGACGAGCTCTTGGCGGATCTGGCTCGATCCGTGAATTGTGCTGTTAGTCCTCTCCCTATTCGGTATCTTGGTCTACCTCTTGGTCTGAGATATCCCAAGGCCAGAGCATGGGACCCGGTGGTTCAGCGGTTCGAGCAAAGATTGTCTACGTGGAAGGGAAAGCTACTTAGTAATGGAGGGCGCCTTGTTCTACTGAAATCGATTTTGTCATCTTTGCCCATTTTCTACATGTCTCTCTTTAAGTGCCCCATGAAAGTCATCAGGTGTCTTGAACAAATCCAGAGACATTTTCTTTGGGAGGGATCGGGGACCAACCAAAGAAGGTACCACCTCGTCAATTGGGATACCGTTGTTTTGCCGGTACAATGCAGGGGGCTGGGTATTCGGTGTTTGAAGGAGACTAATCTAGCGATGCTTGGCAAGTGGTTCTGGCGGGCGGGGAGGGAAGAGGAAGCGAACAGTTTATGGTGCGCGGTGTTGCGGGAAAAGTATGGCATTGCGGTAATCGATATCTACGCTGCTCACAGAGGAAGCTCGGCTTGGTGGAAGGCTCTGTGCAGTACCTGACAATACTTCTCTAGAGGTCTGAGTTCTGATTGAATGGCACTTTTGGATTCGCTTTTGGGAGGATAGTTGGGTGGAGCATGTAACCCCTTAAATACTCCTTCCCGGATATCTTTTCCATTTCGACGAATCCTCATGGTATGATCGTTGAGTTCGTTTCGGAGGATGAGGGGGGGAGATTGTGGACGATCTCTACTAGAAAGCTGCTGAGGGATGACGAGGGCACAACTCTCTCCAATCTGTTGCTATTGCTTTATGGGGCCCAGCGCAACTTGGCTGGTCGAGATCAGCGAAAGTGGTACCCAAGTAAAGAGGGCTCGTTCTCGGTTAAGTCCTATTACAAGCTACTATCTACCAGACCCTTGATCAGTGCATGAGGCGGGGCATGGAAGGCACCCATCCCGGCTAAAATTAAGTTCTTTACGTGGACCATGTTCAAAGACCGGATTCTTACTCTTGATCAGCTCATTCGTCGGGGGAGAGATTTACAGAATTGTCGTGTTATGTGTCACAAAGAGGAGTCGGCTGCACATCTTATGTTACACTGCATGGTGGCCCATGAAATATGGGGCCTTATTGTTCAATCCTTTGGTATGGTGTGGGTCATGCCGGCGACTCCCCTTTCTCATCTCCTGATGTGGGAGTCCGCCTCATGGATGGTAGCAGTCCAGACTTTGGAAGGTCGCAGTATCTTTGTATTCGGTCCCTGTGGAGGAAAGAAATCGCAGAATCTTGATCAAGCTTGCCTCCAGGTAGGGATGATAATGAAGCGTCCGTGATGATCTGATGTGGTCTTTGGGTGGCTAAAGGGAGGAACCTTTGTTTTCGCGTGGGATCCGGGCTAAGGTCGATATAGGGGGGGGGGTGTCTTGTATTTTGCCACGGCGATTTTTTCGGTCGTGTTCTCCTGTACTGTGTTTTATCAGCATCTTGCTGCTATCAATATATCTCGTTTATTACCGATCAAAAAAAAAAAGTTTTTCTAAGGTTTTCACAAAAGCAAGCTCTCAATTTTTCATTATTCAAAAACTACCTATTACAAAGTACAAAGTTATAAAGACCTTTATATAGTAGGTCATAAGACAAAAGAAAACCCTAAAGCAATTAAAAAATAAAAGGCAAGTTTAACCCTGAAACTTAAATTCGCAATTGAAATTAAAATAATTATGTGCGATTTCGATCGATCGAAAGTGGCACTCGATCAATCGAAATTAAATTGATCGATCAAAAGTTGTACTCGATCGATCGAAATTCAATCGCTCAATCGAAAGTGGTACTTGATCGATTGGAATTAAATTGATCGATCGAAAGTAGTACTCAATCGACCGAAATGTGTACTCGATCGATCGAAATTAAATCGATCAATCGATTGAGACACGTCGCGAATCTTTGCTTCAGGGCCGTTTGAAAGCCCATTCATGGGTCCACTTCTTCCTTGCTGATTTTCTTTGATTGGCTCGGCCACGATCCAAACATGAGGATCTATATTTCCCGTCAAAAACTCACTCCTCAGGTTTTGAAAGAATCACTCCTTCGATCAAAAACTCATCTCAAGTTTTTCTAGGGTTTGTACAAAAGCAAGCTCTCAATTTTTCATTATTCAAAAACTACCTATTACAAAGCTATAAAGACCTTTATACAGTGCGTCATAAGACAAAAGAAAATCCTAAAGCAATTAAATAATAAAAGACAAGTTTAACCCTGAAACTTAAATTCGAAATTGAAATTAAAATAACTATGCGCGATTTCGATCGATCGAAAGTGACACTCGATCGATCGATCGAAATTCAATCGATAGATCAAAAGTAGTATTCGATCGATCGATCGAAAGTAGTACTCGATCGATCGAAATTAAATCGATCGATCAACTGAGACACACAGCGAATCTTTGCTTCAGGGCCGTTTGAAAGCCCATTCATGGGTCCACTTCTTCCTTGCTGATCTTCTTTGATTGGCTCGGCCACGATCCAAACATGCGGATCTAAATTCCCCGTCAATAAGCTTCATATTTCGCATTCTTTCCGATGTATTGGGCGTGTATGTACCACTTCTCTCATTTAATATGAATGCTAGTGAGAGACTCCCAACTCACTAATTCATCTCATGATTTCTCTTCACTTTCTCTCCCCTCTCTTCTTCTCCACCCCTAACCCTAATACAACCTATTACTCTCATTTCAATCAACCCTAAGTTTCCGTTGCTTGTGGTTTCAGTTTCGACATGTCCACCGGAGGCTAGAAGCAGACTTTATACGAAGGGTTGAGATGCTACAAGCACAATGAAGTTAGAAGAGGAAAACCAGTGAAGATATGGAGGGAAGGAATGAGAAAGACAAAGGATTGTGATATTACAGAGAGCTTAGAACTGATTATGAATAAGTAGAGAAATAGGAGTCGCAAAGCCGACCATAAATAGATGGGATATGGCTATGATGATGATAATGACAATGATTATGAGCTATTGAAGATATATAGAAGGTGTAGATAAAGACAACTAGGGCCTTAATAAGCAAGAGTTGCTAATAAAAAAATGTGTCCTTATTTCAACAATGCATCTAAAAACAGTTTAATTTTAATGGAGCATTGCTAAATGATTTCAGCAATACGAAAGTTTTATTAAAAATCTAGTACACTAGCCACTCCCACCAAAAACTATATGGCAAATTGCCTCCAAGAACAGGCCCCAATTAGCCAACCCATCTGCAACAGGAGTAGTTTTCATATTAAGAAATACAAGAGTAAATCAGCATATCAATAAGCCCTCAGTGACTCAATTGACCCACCAGACCACAATGAGGGTATCACCAAAGACTTTGTTGATCATATAATGCCATCTCCCTTCCACTCTTGAAGTCTATCACCCAATTTCCCTCAAGGCTTTTAATAGTAAGATCACTGATGTCACGGCTAATGCAAACCACCTATAGGGATACTTCACATGCTCGTTTCTGGGATTTAAGCATACGTGACGCTAACATATCAAGGAGTATATGCATGGTGAAATAATTTTAAGCAACACATAAAACCTATTTTTATAACGAGTACTAATACTATGCATGAAAGAAAAGGACTTAACACATCAACCAAAACCTCGAAAGAAATGCCATTTTCAAAATATCATCAAATTCCATAGCACAGTGTTTAACATGCTTTGCAAAGGGCAACCAACACTCAATAATGTTCAAAGTAACACAAGCCCTTGGAATAAGGTCTCTCATTTTCAGGATGCACTTTCAATGACTATGTGATGTTCATAGAAACTAATTGCTTAAACCATCCTCATGTATTGCCTGAAAGTCCTCTCGAGTCTCAACAATGAAATTCTACTCTCGAGCTAATATGCATTACAAGTCTCATTGTTGATTTTGTTCTCACTGCTGAACTATAAAACATAACTATTTTTGGTAAGCATACCTTAATTAAAGCGCTGTCTTTATATCAAAGCCACAATTAATATGAGAAAAAATTAAAATGAACTCTATCCACCAACCTTCTTCAAATACCCAGTCACTGTATGGTCATTAACATAATATTTTATATACAAGGACTGAAATCTAGTGACGTCAGATATGAACCACTCGACACATTTTCATCTTGCAACACAAAATCATCTTATTGTTAAGGACAAAAGATTTCCCAGTAAGCAACTCTCACATTGCATCATCCAATATAAACTCAGACAATACATATGAAGTTCCTTTCTGGAAATACGAACATGTTGCATGATATTTTGATCATTGGTTTATATACAAAACAGCCAATGGAATTTGACTAGAAACTACTGCACCATAGACATAAACATGCATTCCTCCCTACCAGATACCAATGCCTAAAGCAATGCATCCCCAACAAAATAGGGATTACAAATGCGCAAGACTTGAAGCAGTAATTCATAGAATTTGATAATAACCAATGAAACATGTAAGTTCTACTAGGCTAGTAATTGTTGTTGGTGTATGGGTGTGTACAGTTATATATTGATGTGTCATAGTGTGGACATGCTCGTCTTTTGTCCTTCATTTGATATGAATATAAATACTCCCTCCCTCCCTCCTCTCTAAAACTAACATCTTCATCTACGTCATCTAACCCCTAAACCAGCTAGTGCTAATTATTTTTTGGTACCAAACAAAGGATACCTTGACCTATCGTGCAACGCCATTTGCTGACTTTGGGTGATCTCATGCTGGGATCAGTTAGGTAAAAACTTTCACCTCAAATATCAAAATTTTAAAATGTTTTGATCAGATACTTATGCTGATCAATTTTAATGACAAGACTTGAAGCTTTTGAGCTAGTTTTAATGGTGTTTCGAATGAATTTTTAAGTTTTCGATGTTCACGTTTTTCTAAGCATCAGATCTGAGTGGAGCTACAAACCAGGTGATATCTTACCCTGTTTGGATTGGATTCTCATGAAGAATCTTCCTGTTGTGCTATTTTTTAGATATGATTGAGATTTCATGTATTCATCTTTTCTACTTCCTTTTTTAGCGTGTCCTGACACAATTCTGTGGCTGCTATTTCTGTGAGTTTAAAGGGTTTGTTTAATGAATGGATCTGGATCAGAATTTCATTAGCTTGTTGTGGGTTGTGATATCCTGTCATTTGGTGGAGATTTGATGAGGTCGTGAACATTTTAGTGCTCATATATGAGCTGAAATCCTACCTAAATATATTTCTTTTAAGTAACTGTAATCAAGATTTGGGGCTTGATATGATCCAGTGATGAGATGTGGGCATAAGTCTATAGATCTGGGTTTTTGGTGGGTTTTTTTTATGGATGTTATAGCTGTATGTGCCAGCACTGTAGCTGTTTGGCAAAAGATCAGTGAAGAAGAAAAGTTCATTTCGAACTTTTGCTTAAAGTGATTTTTGCATAGCTGTGAAAGTTACAGTTTGAACTGTTACGCTTGCCTCTTGCGGATTTATTTGGTTTGGGCTTGGTGGTTTGTTAATCGAAGATGACCACAATAACTTCTATGTCTGATTTGGCTCATCCCACATCACAGCATGTTACTTTCATATTGGCAGCCACTTCTTTATCCTCTTCTTCACACGGGGATTGATTTCAGAGATACTAATCACATGACTTGAGATTCTCATGGTTATTCATTGTATTCTTCTCCATCATCATCCCCTCGGGTTCAGTTGGTTGATGTTTCTTCCACTGCCGTTATAGTAGTAGGAATCATTTACCCTTTCTTTATCTCATGTGCTTCTTGTTCCCCATTTACCTACAGACTTGCTTTTAGTTAATAATCTTGTAAATGTTTAAAATGTTACATTACTTTTATCATTCCTATTGTGTTATTCAGATCTTATGGAAAAGGCATTGAGAAAGGAGGACTACACTATTTGAACGTAGACCATAAGAGCATTAGGGCATGTGGGATTTAAAAATTTATGCTCTTTAATTCCATCTTTTAAGACTGTATGCAGGTCTCTTATGCTTTAAGACTATGCATGTCTCCTATGTTTCAATGTGAGATTCGCACCCTTCCTAAATAAGTCATAAGTGTTTATCACTCGCAATGTACAGGTGCAGTTCTCCTCCTTTTAAGTTGATTCATTCTGACTATTGGGGTCCCTCTCGTGTCATCTCTCTAGAAGGATTTCACTATTATGTTGCTTTTATTGATGACTACACTCATGTACTTGGGTTTATCTCATGAAATCTAAAGATGAAGTATTCTTTAAGTCATAGGAGTTCAATTCCTTGGTTCAGACACAATATGTGCCTCTATAATAGCTTTTCGTTCTGATAGGGGGGAGAGTACAAATTTCATTCCTTTGTTAAATACCTTAAGGATCATGTGATTATGCATCACTTTTAGTGTCCTTGTATTCCTCAATAAAATGGAGTTGTTGAGCACAAACATAGATATTTTATAGGAGTTACTCAATTGTTTTTTAAGGGCATGCATGTGCGTAAGACCTAGTGGTCCATGACCTTAGTCACTGTTTATTTTTCATTTAATCGTACATCTTTGAGGATTCTTGGAGGTCATACTCTTTTCTTATCTTGTGTCCAAAAGATTATATTTGCTCACTGAATCTCGGGTATACGGGTGCAGTTGCTTTGCAGGACCTTCATCCTAATCGACATAAATTAGATGATTTTTCTGTTAAATATGTCTTCGTTGGTTACTCGAATGCATCTGAGGGATATAAATGCTATCATCTCAAGCCGTGTTGGTTCTTCATTTCTATGGATTACCGTTTTTAGCATGTATCTTATTTTCCTCCTCATTAATCTCAGCCAATTTTCATCCCTACACTTGTCATTGTTTCCTCTCATGTTCCTCCGCCGATTGGTACAGCTCCCTCATTATCTCCTTCTACAACTACTATTCAGACTCCTGTTCAGCTCTTGTTGGTATTTCTTTACCTATTCAGCCTCTTTGACAGCACTAGAAGCAGTTTTGCACCTATTTTCGCAGACATTAGCATGGGACCTCCTTTATCGACCCTCAGACTCAGCCCTATGTGCAGGTTGATCTAGTTGAGTGTACTACCCTCGTGCATCCTCAGCCCTCTATGGCTTCTCCCAGTACATCTACTCTTATTCCAATTGATACATTTTATCTTGATTTACCTATTGCTTCCAAGGGGGTTTGATCATGTGTTACACACCATCCTATTGCTAACCTTGTGTATTATCAGATTGTCTTCTTTGTATAGGGCTTTTCTCTGTCCATTTGATACTATTACTATACCTAGTACCGTCCATATAGCCTTTTCCATCCTGCATAGAAGGCTGCTATGATCGAAGAAATGAATGCCCCTTGAGAGTAATCATTCCTCCAGGAAAGAAGACTGTGGGATGCAAGCGGGTATTTTTGTAAAGCATATTTCGAATGGCAATGTTGCTCAATATAAAACACGCCTAGTTGCTTATGGACACATGTCAGACATATGGGATTGACTATGATGCCACATTTGCCCCAGTGGCTAAGTTAACTTCAGTGCGGTTTCTACTCTTCATTGCAGCCAATCAAAATTGGCCTCTTTATAAGCTAGATAAGAAAGTGCCTTTCTTAATGGCAATCTCACAGAGGAGATTGATATGGATCCTCCAACTGACTTACTGGTTCAGGGGCAGGCTGGGAAGGTATATGGGCTTAGAAAGTCCATAAATGGTTTAAAGCAGTTTCCTCATGCTTGTTTCAGTGTTTCGGTGGTGTGATAATTGGTATGAGATTTCAGAAATGCCACCCTGAGCATATTATTCTTTACCATTCTCATCCCCTGGTCGTACTATTTTGTTGGTGTATGTTGAGGATATTGTGATTATTGGAGATGAATGTTCCTTTATATCCCATGTGATGGATGAGCTAGGTAGTATTTTTGAAGTGAAAGACAGACAGCAAAAACTATTTTCTTTGTTTGAAGGTAGCTAATTCAATAAAGGATCTTCTTTCTTAGAGAAGTAAGCTTTAGATCTTCTAAGTGATTCTAGTATGCTTGGTTGCAAGTCCGCTTTCTCTCTTATGGACTATAAGCATTGTCTTCGTGAAAGTAAGGGGGAGATTATGTAACCCTCTGGAGTATCAGCACATAGTGGATTGGTTGATCTATATTACCATTACGAGGCCTGACATTATTTTCATTGTTAGCCTTGTCAATCAGTTCATGCATGCTCCTCATACTCCACATTTAGCTATTGTTCAAACATTCTCAGATTCATTTAGCTATTGTTCAGACATTCTCAGATACATTAAGCCCAGCGGCCCCAGCCTGGTCGGAGAATAGTGTATTATTCTCATAGTCATCTTCATATATCTGAAAATATGAATGTTGATTGGGCTAGCTCAGGTACTGGTCGTCAATCTTACCTTTGGTTTCTATCATTTCTTGGATGCAAACTTGTTTTGTGAAAGAAGAAAAGTAATATATTGTCTCTAAATCAAGGTTGAGGCTAAGTATAGTGTGATTGCTCATGGAGCATGTGAGTTATTGTGACTTCTTACTTCAGAGCTTGGATTTCCAAATAGTGGGCCCATGCCCATCCATTGTGATAATGAGGTAGCCGAAAAGAGTGCATCTGGCGCAATTTTGTGTGAATGTACAAAAAACATTAAAGTGGATATCCACTTGGTTAGAGAAAAGGTTTGGGAAGTTGAGCATGCATGATATTTATGCTCTGGCTTGAGAGGGAGTGTTGTTGGTGTATGGGTGTGTATAGTTATGTATTGGTGTGTCTTATTTAGCATGGATGTCTTTTGTTCTTCATCCGATATGTATAAATGTCAGTGGGTCCCCCTCCCTCCCTCACATCGGCACCCTAACCAAACTAGTGTTGATGTCTTTATTATACCCACTGAAATGAGTTAAATGAAAAATCCAAATGCATGTAAAATCAGAATCAGACTATAAAGTAGCTTATGAAAGCTTATACATACACTGGAAGGATTTTTAAGTCGTTGAGCTTCATCAATAACTGAATAGTGCCATGGAATTTGGGAAAGAAAATCTTGATCTAGCAATGCTATATCGTATGTTGTCAGCAAGACATCAAAAGGTAAAGCTAACTGTACCTGTAGAAACAACAGAAGTGGAAGACCATCAATCATCCAAAAGTTGTAGAAGTTATATATATATATATATATATATATATATATATATATATATATATATATATATATATATATATATATATATATATATAAAATTTTGCATGAATACTACACCTGAGAAGTTATTTTCATGACTGACCACCATGCAATTGAAACAGTACTTGGGGCCATATTCATGAAAAAACATCTACAGGTCCATATACATGTTTACTAAATAAATAGATTTTTTTCCAGTAATATGTAAAAGGTAATAGGGACTTACATTAGATGAAGAGGGTTGTTGCTTAACATGTTCATACACAGTCATCCTCAGATCACCACGGAGCTGTTTATCACCCACATACCTTAGAACCCTTAAAGTGGGACAAAAGTGTGTAAACTCTGATACCCAACTATCTGTAACACTTAGAGGACATAGTACCACTGCAGAGACAAAGAAAAGATAATCAAATAGCAAAAGAGACACAGTGTATTCACTCTTCCAAACCAATATGCACAACGTACTCCAATAGTTTGAATTTTTAAACTAAAGAATGTGAGGCTGAAAAGGGAATTAACTCACAGAATGGCCCAGAAGACTGGCAAACCTTCAAATAACTCAAGAAAGAGATAGCTTGTAAAGTCTTCCCAAGACCCATCTGCCAAAAACAACAAACCATTTGATATCAAAATGGCAACAAAATTGACAGTGGGTCTGTTAGCAGGGCAGACCGGCTGGTTGAGCATCCAAGATTGGCTCATGGGCCGAGAAACAGATTGTAGCTTCCTCCAAAAAATAACAATGTATAAAATAACCCAATTCTCAAATATGGAAATCCCAGTGAAACAAATTAAATAATAAAAGTCATAATATGGTTTATGCACTTAGTTACCTTCTAAAACAGTACAAAAGAGAAATAAAGAACCCTACTCTATTAATTGGCCTATTCTATCCTACCACTGTAAAATAACAACTAAAAGAAGTATCAAATAATGAATAAACACCTACTTTTATTCCCTATATAAAACATTCCCAAATTTAGTAGTAAAAGAAAGTACCAATTTGATCAAAATAAAGAGCTTAATTGATAACTTAGAAACGCTCAAATAGAACCGCGTGTGATGAGTTTTGGATTCAAATAGGAATCCAAAATTCCTAATAATTAAGGAATAAAGAGAAGAAAAACTGACATGAATGGATCCCCCCCATGCCCTTTAGTTTGTAGTTTTATTCTTTTTCCCATGTTCCATGTCATGGCAGCATCATTCTCCCCATATTGCAAACTAGACTTGTGAGTTGTTGACGCGGGACAAAGGCTAAAATCCTAATATGCAAATTTGGGATTAACTTTTAGAATGACTTGAGTAGCGGAAATATTCAAAATCAAACAACACAAAAAATTAATTCAATGAAATTCATAAAACAATTAGAGTAATCCGCTTTAGCGTCTGAATGCATGAAAATTTTCCCGATCTAGAAAAACGGCTCCGATGAAGGAACTCGGAATTCGTTCTAGTTTAGGATATCAAGCGATAATTGCAATATCGGATCTTGACTCCTCGGGGATTTGAGATTTTTGTTCTTTTATCAAAGGATATAAGAAAGATATTACCTGATAACAACTAGAGAAAGATAAAATAAAAGGATAGATTCCAAGCCTTCACACCAAGGATTTTCCGAAGCTTCACACTACGGCTGTACGTCGGCTTCGCACCAAATCGCACGAGAAACAATTGCTCACTCCTCAGGGTTTGAAGGATTCACTCCCTCGATTGAAAATTTTTCACAAGCTCTCTGGGGTTTGCACAAAAGCAACTCTCTTTCATTCAATATCAATAATCAACCCAATAAAGTGTTTACAATGCCTTTATATAGGCTACGAAAACCCTAAAACGAATATTAACTAAAAGACAAATATACCCTTAAAACTAAAGTTCGAATTTAGAAGTTTAAAGCAACTAAAACTGCTCGGCGCGATTTCGATCAATCGAAATTGAAAATCGTTCGATAGAAATTGAATTTCATTCGATCGAAATTTTCGATCGCAATTTCGATCAATCGAAATTGAAAATCGTTCGATCGAAATTCTCAGATTTTCGTCTTATTCGCGGGCCATTTGAAAGCCCATTTATGGGTCCATTTCTTCCTTGCTGATTTCCTTCGATTGTCTAGGCCACGGTCCAAACATGCGGATCTGAATTCCCCGTCAATCTCCTCGACTTTGAACAAGTTCGACCTCGAATTTTGATCGACATCGATAAGCGGTATCAAATATCTTTGTTCCCCCTGGATCTCGAATTTTTGAATGGTCTCGGACTCGGTAGGGATGATCACAGATGCTTATGCTTCGATGCTTGCGGGCTCGGTAGGGCCGATCATGGATGCTTAGACTTCAACGATCGTGGGCTCTTCGACGGTTTCGAGATCTGCCACGGTCTCAGCAACTGGTATGAACTCATCAATCGGACGTTGTTTCGGCACAAGATCAAGGCGGATAACTGGATCTGCGTGAACAATAGGCATATCTCTTCCATAGGCATGGAAGTACTTTGACTTACTATAGGTTCTAATCTTCCAATCGACGATCTACAACTACGTTCTCTTGAATGGGCTTTAGGTTACCGAACACGGGTTTTGAAAGCTTAAATTTCAAAGCTTCATGTCTTACCGATATGATTTCCTCTTGTAGTTTGAAGAGAAAATCTTCAAGGAATTCTTGAACGAGACTCTTGTTTAATGCCTCCGCTATCTCACGCATAGCTGTTAATTCACGTCTAATCTCAAGAGTAAACGAGCGATCATATAAAGTTGGCCAATATCAAGGTGATGAATCTAAATACCTCAAACTCTGCGATCTAATTTTTACTGCCTCCCAAGCTTGTCTAATCTTACCAATCGTCTGATACAAATCAAGGAGCCTTCGCCGATCCACGAACGATCGCATTCTAGCCATCATGAATCCATTCAACTCGTGCAAGGCTTCGATAAATTGATCTTTACTCATGATGGACAACTGTGCTCTGATACCAAAACTGACGCGGGACAAAATCAAATGCTCACTCTAAAATAGCAAAATCCCGCGTGGAAGGGGGGGTTTTCGGTATTCAAACCTTTCATTAAAATAAAAATAAAAAGAATAGGGTAGAAATCTTCGGATTCACTCCAAAGAGGCTTGTCGGCTTCACGCCAACAAGTTTTCCGAAGCTTCACACCACGGTTGTACGTCGGCTTCGCACCAAGTCGCACGAGAAACGATTGCTCACTCCTCAAGGTTTGAAGGATTCACTCCCTTGATTGAAAACTTTTCACAAGCTCTTTGGGGTTTGCACAAAAGCAACTCCCCTTCATTCAATATCAATAATCAACCCAATAAAGTGTTTACAATGCCTTTATATAGGCTAAGAAAACCCTAAAACGAATATTAACTAAAAGACAAATATACCCTTAAAACTAAAGTTCGAATTTAGAAGTTTAAAGCAACTAAAACTGCTCGGCACGATTTCGATCGATCGAAATTGAAAATCGTTCAATCAAAATTGAATTTCGTTCGATCAAAATTTTTTATCACAATTTCGATCGATCGAAATTGAAAATCGTTCAATCGAAATTGAAAATCGTTCGATCGAAATTCTCAAATTTTCGTCTCATTCACGGACCGTTTGAAAGCCCATTTATGAGTCCATTTCTTCCTTGCTGATTTCCTTCGATTGTCTCGGCCACAGTCCAAACATGCGGATCTGAATTCCCCGTAAGTTGTCTTCCATATACTTATCAAGCAACTCTTTGTCTAACCTTTCTAATTTGGGTTTAGGGATCCATGTGTCGTCCTTTGCAGTTGGCCTTTCCATCGAACTAGGTGTCATGGATGTGCCCCATCCCAGGCTTATTGTTTGTTGACTATGAGTGTCAGATTGAGTCCCCTCCTTTGCTACAGTGATGTAAACCATCACCAATTCTTTGCAGGAAAAAAAAAAACTACCACTTTCACTTCATGCTTGTAGAGAGAATGCATTCTTCTTCTCATGATGCACGGTACCACAATCATAATGCCAAGGTTGCTATGGCAACAAGTTTCAAGCATCCATATGAACTATGTCGCACCAAGCCTGATCCTTATAATTTTACGCATTCTTCTTCTCATGATCCACATGTCACACAAAATTAAGATCCCCTTTTATACTCTCTCAACCTCTTCATCCACACCATTATATATGGACTTAACCTCTACTATCACATGATTCACATCATTAGAATGAGATTCAAAATCTTGTGCTAAATAAACTCATACTTCGAGCACTCAAAGGATCAATGTCTCAGGCTCCTGGTTCATGACACTTCAAGCTATTATAGTTTTCTCAAGTTGCCTAAGGTTGTCATGTAAGGCTAGCAACTTGATCACGTATTCACGTCTTTCTCCCCCTTGTTAAGAGACTGCTAAGCTTGTGGTTCGAGTTTGAGATCCCTGAGTGTCATGCCGTTGACAGGACTCTAACATAATTACCCGAAGTGGTCTAAATAAAGAAGCACCTCTTTATTCGTTGAATGGTCCCATCAAGCATGGCTGTAGCCAATTATAAGTTTGAGCTTATGATGGTTAGATATATCTTTTCAATTAAAAAAGGAAAAACGAAACCATTCGACAAAATCGTCTGCAGATTCATCCATAGACATAGGATATTTCTACCTTAATTTTCTGGTCCATATACATTCTAGATCCTAAACAATTCGATCTTCAAACCAATTTTGCATTGGAGTCACTCATCATTGAAAAGGGATGGTGACGTATTGCTTCTCATCACCTTCACCCACATCCACATCATTATCATATCGCCTTATCCCATTGATACAGGGACATTTGTGAGTTTTATTTCTCCATTCAATCCTATTCATGGCCATAGCCTGGCATGGAATTGTAATCTGACTCGCCTTAATGATGTGAGTAAACTTTCACAGTTGAATGTCAACCTGACGCTAACCCTCTTATTTTTCATCTGGATTGAGACCGACAGCGTCAAGGAAATTTGACATGATTTGGACAATTGGCAGTCAACCAAATGGTAACCCTCCTCCTTTTTCCATCTAGGCTTAAGGCTGGCACCCACAGCCTTTGGTTGATTGCATTAACTGCTTGTTCCAATCAATTGAATCGTCGATTGGGAATAGAAGCTTACCTCAAAACAACATAAATCACAACTCAAGCATCTCTCCTCTTGGAAAAAACTGGGTATAACTTGCCAATGAAAGGGGTTAATGTGAGATTGTTCATCAATTCCTGATCATCCACATGATCTTCGATCTCTGGTCCACCCCATACTCGCACGTACGGTAGTCGAGCCTTTAGTTTCTTCAATATCAAACCACACCTTGCTTAGATAATGTACAATCTACAACAGAGAATAAAGATAAGAAATAGAAATACATAGAACTCACAATTTTATCAATTTAAAAACTTCAGCAATGTAATATCAACCCATAACAGTCGTAAACTCGTAATAGGCGCCACATATTGTTGGTCCCTATCTATACCAGTCCAACATATAGAATAAGATAAAGCATAGTTACAAAAATTGGAGTCCAGAAAAGAGTCTAAAAAGTTGAAACCCCAAATAGGCCTACATGAGGGGTTTGGAATAAAATAGAATTCCAAGATTCTTAACAATTTGAAAATACATAAGAGAAAAAACCACATGACTGGGGTTTTCCATAACTCCCAGTTGGCCATCACATAACCCCCTTAAAAGGTCACGTGCCCTTGGGACTGTCCCATGTGAGGCTGCTTTTTGCAGCTCTCTCAAATCCCTTTTTTCCTTTCCTTTTTTTTTTCTTCTTTCATGGCTATTACGTTTGCATCACGGGCTGGGCCTAGAGATGAAAAATCAAGCCCACCAAAATATGTTGGGTGAGCTTAGATTTTAAGCTTAATTGTTTCAAAATGTGCTTATTTTGTATATAGTGATGTTAGATGATTTAAATTGTTTGCCTTCTGTATGTGGATGATACGATTCTATTTGGTAAGGCTGATACCGAGGAATTCCAAGCATTATCGGACACTATCAATTTACGAGGCAGTGTCCGGACAGCGGATCAATTTCCACAAATCAAAGGTTACGGGTATAGGAATTGATAACACGCGTTTACAGGCTATTGCTGAGACTGTGGAATGTGAGAGCGAAGATCTTCCCATCAGATATTTAGGGCTGCCATTGGGTCTGCGGCAGCCTACGACGAGGGATTGGGAGCCGGTGATTCAACGCTTCGAACAACATCTATCCACGTGGAAAGGGAAATTGCTAAGCAGCGGTGGTCGGCTTGTATTGTTGAAATATGTGCTTACAAGTTTATCGATTTTCTATATGTCTATGTTAAATGTCCAGCTGAAGTAATCTATCGGATGGAACAAGTTCAACGCAATTTTCTGTGGGAGGGGGCAGGTATGGAGAAAAAGCACCATTTGATTAATTAGAAAACTTGCAAGCTCCCGACGAGTTGCTGAGGGCTGGGATCCGGTGCTTAAGGTGGACCAACTTAGCCCTTCTTGGTAAATGGTTTTGGCGAGCAGGAAATGAGGAGGAATAGGAGAGGCTCTGGCAAAAAGTTTTTGTGGAAAAATATGGTCATGCCAACCATAACTGGGGCATCAACACCGACATTAGTAGAAGCTCCTCATCCTGGTGGAAAAATATATGTGGCACTTGGCACCGTTATTCTAAGAGGATCCGCTTCAGCTGGGGCAGCGGCACTCGAATTCAGTTTTGGGAGGACGGTTGGGTCGCGGGGGGGTCTCTCAAACTGATGTTTCTTTCTATCTATGCCTTATCTTTACACCACGGAGGGCGGATTGATGAGTTTATTCACAACACGGATGGAGGAAGGGTTTGGGAAGTCAATTTGCGCAGAAATCTAAGAACTAATGAGGAGGAAGCGTTCTCCAACCTTCTTCAATCTCTCTATGAGATGCAGCATAATTCACACAACCAGGATCGACGGGTGTGGTTCCCTAGCAAAAATGGCCAATTCACTGTTAAGCCCTACTACCGATTGCTGTCTCGTAGGCCTCTTATCAGATTTGATGGAGTTACGTTGTGGAAGGCTTGCATCCCGCCCAAAATTAAGTTTTTCTCGTGAACGGTGTTTAAGGAGAAAGTTCTAACGCGGGACAATCTCATTCGAAGAGGAAAAGACATTAGCAATCGATGTGTCATGTGTGCACAGGGGAGGAGTCTGTCGCTCACCTCTTCCTCCATTGTGCGACGGCTTACGAAATCTGGACTATTGTGCTGAGACTGTTTGATATGAATTGGGTCTTCCCGGCCAATCCATACCTGCTCTACTTGGCCTGGGATGCAGTGGGACTGGAAGGGCAGGATAGGAAGAGGTGGAAGGGGACGTTTTTCTTTGTCCTTTGGTGTCTCTGGCATGAGAGAAACAGGAGGATTTTTTATCAGAAAACTAAACCAGTGAAAGTCATTGTCAAAGACATTGTCGGCCTTGTAGGCCTATGGGTAAACAGGGATAGTGACCAGCCCAGGGAAGAGTCGTGTCCCTGGGACCCGGGTTGACGAAGGACAACGGGCAGCTCTATCAGATCTTCCAGTGTTTTGTGTCTTCTACAGTTTCAATGTTGCTCTTCTTTTTTTCCTTTTGACCATGTATTGTTCCCTCAACACCTTACTGTTTTTCAATATATTATCATTTACGGATCAAAATAAATAAATTTGTTTGCCTTCTATAAAAATCAAAACCAAAATTTTGGTGGGACATCTTAAAACCTCTATTCACGCCTACCAATTTACTAGTGGCTGCCTACGCTGAGAACCATTGCCTGCGTTGAATCAGACAATGGATATCATTTTCCATCGCAATCTTTCACATAATCAATCTTGACACCATGAGCGTATCATCAGAAGGCCCAGTTTTGTTTACACGTGACACAGATCCCTAAAAAGTTCCCCTAAAGCCACATTTGAGTGCAATGAGTGCCTTGTGATTATAGGATCACTTTTTAGGGATCTGTGCCATGTGTAAACAAAAAAATGTCCTGATGGTAAGCCCATGGTGTTAAGATCCATTCTGTAGAAGAATGCAATAAAAACGATATCCATCATCTGATTCAATGCAGTCAATGGTTCTCAAGCTCTCAGTGTAGGTGCTCACCAGTAAACTGGTACATGCGCATAGAGATACCCTTTCAAATTTTAGGAAATGGATCTTGAAACTATACTTTTTAGTGCCACATTGGCTAGTCCGAAATAATGAGCACCTTTGAACTGGTTGATTTCCCATGGTTGCAGAATAATTCAATGGCGGATAGTCTAGCAAACCCTTCTTTAGGTTTGGAGGCAGCCAAAGAGTTTAATAGCTCGTCCATCCTCCTTCAGACGAGAAGATTTTTCATTGGTGATAAACTACGTGACGCAGGACGGTTCCCTAAGCTACGTGAATGATATGATTGATTTTGCCGGAATTAAATTAGAATTAAATTAAACAATAAAATTCACAAAATATAACAAATACCTCAGGTTTTCGTAGTATTCCATGGGAGAATCACATATGCTTCAGGTAGGGTTCAGTCCAGGCGCTAGATACGTTAAGTTGTAGCGTAGATCGATCCTAGAGATAGAACTCTAGGTTTTCCCAGATTAGGGCGCTCATGACTCAATGATGGGATCACTGGTTTCCTCTGAGTATTTTGTGCGGAAGGTTTAATAACTCAGTTGGGATCTACGGTTGTTGAATCGGAGTAATTCAATGGTTTAGGGAAAATTAGGGTTTAGGATCTCAAAAGGGATGATGGCTGAATTAAGGTTGTAGATTCACACAAGCAAAGATAAAAGATAGATAGATAGATTGGCAGGCTTCACACCCTTGGCTTCGCACCAAACCCTTCTCAGGAAGAAGAATCACTCTTCGTAGAGGCTCATCTCAAGCACACACAAGCAAAAGCTTTTCATTCATAATCATTAACTAGTTAAATTGTTCAATTTAAGGACCTTATATAAGAATCCTTTCAATAAAAGAAAACCCTAAAACAATTCATAAATAAAAGACAAATAAACCCTCAAAACAGAAGTTCGAAATTAAACTCCTAAATTAACTAAACAACCCGGCGTGATTTCAATCGATCGATTTGAAATTTCGATCGATCGAAATTTCATAATTCTGTGAAAAATCGTCGTTGACATTCGATCGATCGACTTGAAAATTTCGATCGATCGAATAGTCCATTCGATCGGTCGAAATTTCACTCCATAACTCTATACTTTGTCGATGTCAGTCGATCGATCGATTTGGCAATTCGATCAATCAAAAATTTCGATCGATCGAAATTGCAATTCGATCAATCGAAATTGTTGTATTCCTCCACTTTTCTCCAGAATTTCATCTCTCGCCTCTTTCGCCTAGTTCTGATGATTTCCATTCCGCTTCTTCCGACATCGGTACACGCGAAAAGGTCCATATCCGATGTCTACGATGTCGGCGTCCCTGTCAATTCTCCCGGGATGAAAAGGCTTCATCACCGATGAAACGGCGTCGTGATAGCGCTCGAGTATGTCGGGGACCAAACGTTGCACTTCGTCTTCAGCTAACCATGAGTTCTCAAAGTCCGGTTTTCCCAACCACTTGACCAAGTACTTTTGAATTCCGCCCCCATGGGTGGATATCACCAAGTCATCTAATATTCCTTCGATCTCATCTCTGCGCTGCTTGCGTGGGGAAGGGAAGGGTAGGAGTTGTAGGGTGGGGCTGGTATTCGGGCTTGGGGCTGCTTGGAAGGGGTTGTAAGGGGGTGGGGCTGGAGCCAAAGAAGGAACCAGGTCCTCCACATTGAATGTAGAGCTGACCCCTATATCCGGTGGAAGCTCGAGAACATATGCATTAGGTCCTCTCCTTACAACAATTCTAAAAGGCCCAGCGCCACGGGCTTGAAGTTTCTTTGCGGCTCCCAATGGGAACCGCTCAGGCCTAACCCGAACCATGACGTAATCTCCAACCTGAAATTCTTTGAAGCGCCTATGCGCATCCGCAGATATTTTGTACTGTTCATTGCTTGCATTAATTCTTTTCGAATTTCAACATGCAATTCATGTATATGCTGTGCAAATGAATCGGCTGACTCGAAGACTCGATGGGATGTAGACATGGGAATTAGATCAATGGGTGTTCTAGGCCTATGCCCAAGGACGACTTCAAAAGGACTCATACCTAGGGATCTATTGACTGAATTATTGTATGCAAACTTGGCTAAAGGAAAAATAGAATCCCAAGTCCTAGGGTATCACCAACAAGACAACGGAGAAGATTACCTAAGCTCCTATTGGTGGACTCCATTTGGCCATTTGTTTGAGGATGATAGGCCGAAGAAAATTAGAGCATGGTACCCATCATGTGCCATAAAGTTTTACCACAAAAATGGAATCGTGCTTCCGTTGAGTCTTTGGAAGCCCAAGCACTAAGTCCATAGAGACGTCTTGCCACGGGGTGTGCGGCACGGGTAAAGGGGTGTACAAGCCGGTGTTTTGTTTGATATGCTTCGCAACTTGGCATGTACGACATTGTTTTACAACCCTAGAGACATCTCTCACAAGGCTAGGCCAATAGAACCTATGCTCAACAAGCGCACTGGTTTTATCGCGCCCAAAATCTCCGACAATCCCTCCGACATGTAATTCCCAGATGAGGAAATCACACAAAGAAGTATGAGGGATGCAGAAACAATTGCCTTTGAACAAATACCCATCCAATAGGGTATACTCGGAGTTAATGTTGTTCAGATTCTCAAGGAAAGCAGTGTATTCTGCCCCGAAATCTGAGCAATCAAGATAGTCTTGTTTCAACTACTCAAATCCGACGACCTCGGTGCTCATAGACTGCAAAGTCGCCACTCGACGACTAAGCGCATCAGCAACCTTGTTTTCGGCACCAGCCTTATGCTTCAAAACAAATGTGAACCCTTGGAGATACTCGACCCACTTCGCGTGCCTCGGGTTCAACTTTTTCTGGGAAGCAAGGAAACGTAAGGCCTCGTGGTCAGAAAACAACACAAATTCTTGCGGTCTCAGGTAATGTTTCCAATACCACAGAGATCAGACGACCGCATAAAACTCTTTGTCATAGGTGGAGTATTTTTGTTTTGCCTCATTGAGTTTCTCACTAAAATAGGCCACAGGGTGACCTTCTTGGCTTAGCACTCCGCCTATGCCTACACCCGATGCGTCACATGCTACTTCGAAGACTTTAGAAAAGTCTAATAGGCGCATGATGGGTGCAGTAACCATTTTCTCTTTTATCTCGGCAAAGGCCCTCGTCGTTGCTTTGCTCCACAGGAACTCCCCTTTTCTCATGCAATCGGTAATGGGAGCCATGATGGTGCTAAAATTTTGGATGAAGCGACGATAAAACGTGGCCAAACCGTGGAAGCTACAGACTTTATGAATATTCTGAGGTTCGGGCCACTCCACAATGGCCTTAACCTTCGTAGGTCCGCAACCATCCCGTCTACCGAGACAATGAATCCCAAGAATACAACAGAGTGCTGCATGAAGGTGCACTTCTTGAGATTCGCATAAAGCCTTTCTCCCCTCAAGGTTTCGCAAACCAACCTCAGGTGCATAATGTGTTGGTCCTTGTCTAAACTGTAAATCAGAATGTCATCAAAGTATACGACAAGGAAATTGCCAAGGAATGGCCTCAACACTTGGGTCATGAGCCTCATAAATGTACTCGGGGCATTGGAAAGCCCAAAAGGTATGACCATCCACTCATAAAGGCCGTCTTTGGTCTTGAAGGCGGTTTTCCATTCATCGCCACGGCGAATGCGAACCTGATGGTAACCACTTTTAAGGTCTATCTTGGAAAAGATAGTGGCTCCAACCATCATGTCTAGCATGTCATCAAGTCGCGGAATGGGAAACCAATATTTAACAGTGATCTTATTAATCGCACAGTTATCCACACACATGCGTCATGTACCATCTTTCTTAGGCGTGAGTAATGCTGGTACGGCACACGGGCTCAGACTCCCTTGTATGAACCCCTGTTGAAGGAGCTCACTGACTTGCCGAGTCAACTCGGCGTGCTCAATCGGATTCAACCTGTAGTGGGGCAGGTTCGGTAATGTCAATCCGGGAACTAAGTCAATTGCGTGTTGAATGTCATGCATGGGAGGGAGCTCATTGGGTAAGTCTTCGGGGAAGACGTCCGCAAATTCTTTCAGGATGGACTCTACCTCCTTAGGGTACTCACAGACTGACTCAGAAGTACTCGCAACAATAACAACGACATAGACGACACTCTCATCTTTCGATGCTCTTTCGAACTCTGAAGGGGTCACAATGTTGATGGCCTTGGATTGGCCTCCCTTCTTCTCAACTCTATTGACTGATGGTGCTTTGGGAGCCAAAGGGTTAAGAGTGATTTTCTTGCCCTTGTAATTGAGCGTACAAACGTTAGATCGCCCAAAAATGGTCACGTTCAAATCATAGAGCCATGGCCTCCCTAAGATAATGTGGCCCACATCCATCGGCACCACATCGCACCTTAAGGTGTCAGAGTATGAACCCAACTGTATGGGTACACGACACCTCTGAGATACGGGAATGGATGAGGAGTCAACCCATGCGACTTTGTAAGGTCTCGGGTGGGCTTCAGGTGCAAGCCCTAAGCGGGTGACGGTATGTTCTGACACCACATTGGTGTAGTTTCCGCTATCCACGATAACCCTATAACTCTTCGTCCCACATGTGGCAAAGGTGTGGAAGATGTTCTCCCTTCGCCAATCCTCATTTTCATCCCGTTGAGGTTGTGCAAAGGCACACCTCACAACTAGAGCACAACCCATGTCATCACCTTCCTCGTCACTAGGTGTGACATTCGGCTCAAAGACTTCTTCCTCATAAACTCCTTCACTTTCATCTCCTTCTCTGTCGATGAGATTCCTTTGTGGGTTCCTTGTGGGGCATTGGGCAGCAAAGTGACCCAATCCTTGACATTTATAGCATTTGACATGAGACCCACTCTTCGAGGATTCTCCGACTACACCCTTACCTTTGTCAAACCTCACATTGGTAGATGTGGGTTCCGTAGGTTTGGCAGGCGGGTTTCTAGCACTAGATTTCACTTCGTCGGTTCGGAATTGACCAGGGTGAAAATCAGATCGCCTAGTCACCGTCATTTTTAAATATCGTTCAAGGTCTTGAACGACGGTGTAACACTCGGCGAGAGTCTCAACAGGGTGGGAGATTAACTCTTTTTGCAGGTCAAGTCTCAGTCCGGTGCGAAATCTGGATAGAGTGACTTGAGGGTCTTCGGATACCTTGGCTCTCATCATAAACTCTTCAAATTTGCCAATGTTATACTATACGGGCATACTACCTTGGCGCAGAATTTGCCATTGCTCAAGGAGACGATGGTAGTATGAAGAAGGAATGTACTTCTCAGTAAGTCACTCCTTCATGTCCTCCCAATGGGTAATGGGAGTACAACCCGCATTCGTTCTGATGCGTTCAACGTTGACCCAAAAGAGTCAGGCTTGACCTATGAGCTTCATCTTAGCAAGTCTAACGCACCATTCATCACTCATGCCAAATCACTCGAAGTGCTGGTCCATATCGGATAACCAATCGAGGAAGACCTAAGGGTCTAGTCTTCCATCGAAAGTCGGGAACTCAACTCTAACATTTTTGAGGAGTCTCCCTTCCGGGTCGTAGTCATCTCCATGATGATCTAACCTATGGTTGCGGTTCCGATTATGTTGGTAGCCGTTTCGTTCGAATCGAGGACCATTATGCTCACCGGTTGGTTCAAAGTACTCATCACTCTCGTCTAACCGATTGACTCGATCTAACAACCTCTCATTGGATATTTTGAGAGTCCTTTGAGCTGTCTCTAAGGCAGTCATTCGATCATTGATCGATTTTAGATCAGCCCTCATGCCGTTAAGAGCTTCGGCAATCCCACTCATGTCCATGGTGATGCAGTTTACTAATTGACGAGCTCTAGAATGGAATGCAAGATGAACACTTTGGCCAAAACTGAAATAATATGTGATGAAAATTAAAGTGCAATGAATGCAATATCACACAGTATGCCCTAACCTAGAAACCTAGGGCTCTGATACCAAAACTGACGTGGATGGTTCCCTAAACTACGTGAATGATATGATTGATTTTGCCGGAATTAAATTAGAATTAAATTAAACAATAAAATTCACAAAATATAGCGAATACCTCAGGTTTTCGTAGTATTTCATGGGAGAATCACGTATGCTTCAGGTAGGGTTCAGTCCACGCGCTAGATCCGTTAGGTTGCAGCGTAGATGGATCCTAGAGATAGAACTCTAGGTTTTCCCAGATTATGGCGCTCATGACTCAATGATGGGAGCACTAGTTTCCTCTAAGTATTTTGTGCGAAAGGTTTAATAACTCAGTTGGGATCTAAGGTTGTTGAATCGGAGTGATTCAATGGTTTAGGGAAAATTGGGTTTAGGATCTCAAAAGGGATGATGGCTGAATTAAGGTTGTAGAATCACACAAGCAAAGATAAAAGATAGATAGATAAATTGGCAGGCTTCACACCCTTGGCTTCGCACAAAACCCGTCTCGGGAAGAAGAATCACTCTTCGTAGAGGCTCATCTCAAGCACACACAAGCAAAACTTTTCATTCATAATCAATAACTAGTTACATTGTTCAATTTAAGGACCTTATATAGGAGTCCTTTCAATAAAAGAAAACCCTAAAATAATTAATAAATAAAAGACAAATAAACCCTCAAAACAAAAGTTCGAAATTAAACTCCTAAATTAACTAAACAACCTGGCGCGATTTCGATCGATCGATTTGAAATTTCGATCGATCAAAATTTCATAATTCTGTGAAAAATCTCCGTCGACATTCGATCAATCGACTTGAAAATTTCGATCGATCGAAATTTTCGATCGATCGAATAGTCCATTCGATCGGTCAAAATTTCACTCCATAACTCTATACTCTGTCGATGCCAGTCGATCGATCGATTTGGCAATTCGATCGATCGAAATTGTTGTATTTCTCCAGAATTTCGTCTCTCGCCTCTTTCGCCTAGTTCTGATGATTTCCATTCCTCTTCTTCCAACGTCGATACACGCGAAAAGGTCCATATCTGATGTCTACGATGTCGGCGTCCCCGTCACTACGTTTACTGAATCTTCGCTTTAGATAGTTGTTTTGAGGCTGGTTGCTGATCTCATCATTGTATTCTCCTTTTACTTACTAAGAACTTCACTTATCTTGCAAACATATATATAGAAAGAGAGGAGGAGAAAGAGAGGGAGAGACCCAAGGGTATGCATATGGGTGCAGCTGGCTGGGCTGTACTCACTACTCAAGCCAGTGAGGTGCCACATGGTAAACAGAAGGTCGATCACTGACCACCCAAAAAAAAATTGTTCTTAGACCATTGATTTTGCGGTCAAAGGTGAAATTTTCAAAGGAAAATTTTTGGGTGGAAAACCCGTGAAACAAAGAGCAAAAAGTTTGATTTTTTTCCTAAAACCCCAGTGGAACTGGTGAACCTTCGAAGATGATTATGTTCCAAGTGATCTAGCATCCTTGTGCAGCATTTTTGGGCAGCACAAAAATGTATTTTCCTACATATATATATACACTAAAACTTTAGCCATTTGGCCCTGGCTTGCAAGGTGCTAGGTGGCTTCTTCCTCTTTTAAATTTCTAGCACATACATACATACATACATATATATATATATATATGGAGTAGGACCAAAGACTTAGGGGCTGCTTGGACAATGCATAAATTAGATAGTACTATTTGTGGTATTATGTACGGTGACAATTTCGTTATTTCTGAATTTTTTGTTGTGCGGGTCATTATATGATACAAGGGTATACTTGTAGTAGGCAATATGCTCTCTCTAATAGTATGGATGAGCCCAGACCACCTTGCTTTTCTCTCTAATCTTCTTCTTCTTCTCTTCCTTCTCTATTTCAAAGTTTCAAACTACATGGTATCAGAGCAATAATCCGGTCAGGAACTGCACACATCTCCATCAGGACAGCATTATTGTTTCATGTCTGCTGTTCACATGCACTACGCATGTGTATTGTTCACATGTTACTATACTATACATCACCAGTGACAGTTTTTTTGTCAGTAAAGATGTACTTTCATTGAGTAATAAACGGTACATCCAGATCAAAAGTTTATGCGAGGTGCTAAGCAGGGAGAGCGTAAAAAAAAAAAACAAAGCAGACTCAAACGCTGAGCAGGGGCTCCCAAAGATCCCTAATCTCAGACGTAGGACATTCGCAAAACTCCTAGCAAGGCTGATCCAGAGAAGAAGTCTTTTTGATGATACCAGCAAGGATAGTAAAAAGAAACGATAGTAACAAGTGATCATCGCGTTGAAGCCTGATGTTATCACCTTACAAGAAACAAAATGGGGCAGCAGTGATAGGCGGAAAGTTGCCTCCACACTCGGTGGCAATCAATGGGACTGGATAGGGGTGGACTCAGTGGGTGCATCGGGGGGCATACCGGAAGCATGGAACTCGACCTTATTCGACAAAATGGAGGAAGAGGTGGGGGTATACACCGAGGCGGTCGTTCTGCACTCTAAAGACACTGGAAAGGCATGGATGTTCGCTGGTATCTACGGGCCAACTGGTGACAGTCATAGGGATGAGTTCTGGTTTGAACTCACTGCTATTGCCGCCAGATGGGACCTCCCTTTCTGCCTTGGGGGCGACTTCAATGCCATCAGAGGGGAACACGAGAAGCAAGGTGGTCCACCGGACCTTGCGGTCATGCGTGACTTTAACACCTTTATCGCAGATTGGGCGTTATTCGATCTCCCACTTGCCGGAGCGAGATTCACATGGTCGAATCTTCAGGATAACCCCTCGTTAAGCCGACTTGATCGTTTTCTTTGCACCTTGGATTGGCTGGATACTTTCCCAAGGGCAAGAGTAGATGGCTTCACTAACCACAGGCCAATTCTGCTTTCCTGCGAATCGAGGGTTCGTGGGTCGTCTCCCTTCAGATTGGAGAACATGTGGCTTCTAGATGACAACTTCCGGACTTTGGTACCCACGTGGTGGAATGAAACGTCGCCGGTCGGGACAACTGCCTACAAGTTCATATCAAAACTGCAACACACAAAGGAAAAAATTAAGGCTTGGAACAAGGAGGTGTTCGGTCAGATTCAATTCAACAAAGAGACACTACTGTTGAGGCTTAAGGAATTGGATAATCAGGAAGAAACAAGAAGGTTGGAGGAGAGAGAGAGAGAGAGGAAAGATATAGGGTTAAACAGGAATTCAATAAGATGTGTATGGCGGAGGAGACCCACTGGAGTGACTCAAGGAGGGGGATGCCAACACCAACTACTTCCATGTGATTACGCACGGAACAAATCAAAGTATTTGTGGAGAATCGTGACAGATGGGGTCTCCTACTCGGGGGAAGAACAGATCAAGGAGCAGATCGTTGGGTTCTACAAAAGGCTGTATTCAAATGAAAGACTGCGCCGACCGGGATTGGACGGGATCCACTTTCGGTCCATCTCCGAGGAGCGGACCAATTTGGAAAGACTATTTACGAAAGAGGAGGTTTGGCGAGTGATCAAGTTCAGTGGAAAGAACAAGGTGCTAGGCCCCGACGAATTTACGATGGAGTTCTTCCAAAACTTCTGGATGTCGATAAAAGCGGATATTATGGCAATGATACAGGAGTTCCACCTCTCAGGTGTCATAGGGAGATCCCTCAACTCCACGTTCATCACACTTATCCCCAAAAGAGGAGCCCACGACATCGCCAACTTCCGCCCGATTTGTCTTATTAATAGTTTATACAAGATACTTGCCAAAGTACTCGCAAACAGAATTTAACCGGTTTGAGGAAGGTCATTTCCAATAATCAGGGAGCTTTCATTAAGGGAAGACAGTTAGTGGATCTGGTGGCGGTGGCCCAGGAGACTATACATTCGGTGCATAGCCACTGTCGGCCAGCGGCGCTCTAGAAGGTTGATATGGAAAAAGCGTACAATCGTGTTAGTTGAGAATGTATCGACTACACGCTTAGGAGAATGGGTTTCGGCGAAATTTGGAGAAAATGGTTAAAGGGGTGCTATTCGTCGGCTTGGTTCTCTGTTTTGATTAATGGTACTCCAGCTGGATACTTCAAGAGTTCGAGAGGGATTCGACAGGGAGATCCCCTTTCCCCATTCTTATTCAACATTGTCAGCGAAGCTCTGGCAGGGCTGATCAGGCAGGGGAGAGAATTAAATCTGGTGACCGGAATTCGGGTGGGGACAAATGATCGGTGCATATCCCATCTCCAATACGCTGATGACTTGTTAATTTTTGGCAAAGCCGATGTCACGGAGTTCAAGACGTTGTTTGACATTCTAACGATTTACGAGGCTGTTTCAGGACAGCGAATAGATCTTGCCAAATCTAGTATCACGGGAATTGGGACTCAAGACCAACTGCTGAATGAAATAGCTCAAGTGGTGAACTGTGGACCTGAGAAATTACCAATCAAATACCTCGGGCTGCCACTCGGTTTGAGACTTCCGACTGAAAGGGACTGGGATCCCGTTGTTCAAAAATTTGAATAACGGCTTGCATCGTGAAAAGGCAAGTTACTCAGCAGCGGTGGGCGGCTAGTCTTTATTAAATTGGTTCTCACGGCATTGCCGACGTTCTACATGTCTGCGTTCAAGTGTCCGATAGCGGTCATCAATCGGCTGGAGCAAATACAACGAAATCTCTTGTGGGACGGAGCTGGACCGGACAAGAAGTATCATCCAATTAACTGGGATACGTGCCAGCTACCGGTCAGATGTGGGGGTCTGGGCAAATGGTTCTGGAGAGCGGGAGTAAGGGAAGAAAGGGACAGCATTTGGCACGAGGTGATGATTGAGAAGTATGGCTATTCGGAGGGGAATTGGGGTATACAAACTGAAACGCGAAGAGGTACATCAGCATGGTGGAAAAGCAACTGTCATACCCTGCCTCTTTTTGCCAAAGCGATACACTTCAAATGGGGTTGTGGCACCAGAATCAGGTTATGGAATGATCCGTGGGTGGACGACTACCCACTTAAAACATACTACCCAAATATATTCACCATTGCTACGAATCCGTCAGGAAGGGTGGCGGAGTATGTGTCGGAGAATCTGGGTGGGAGGATATGGAATGTCACCACCAGGCGTATGCTGAGTGAATCAGAGATGATCTCTTTCTCTCATCTACTACATAGACTGTATCAGATGCAGAACCTCCCACAAGGACAGGACCGGCGCATTTGGGCCCCAAGTAGAGATGGTAGGTTCAAAGTCAAATCATATTACAAGATGCTCAATCGACGACCGTTGATCAACTGGCTCGGTGTTACGCTGTGGAAGGCTAACATTCCCTCAAAAGTTAAAGTTTTTGCATGGACGGCGTTCAAGGAAAAAATCCTAACGATGGACCAGCTTATCCGGCGAGGGAAGGACATTCCTAATCGATACATCATGTGCAGGAATAGTAAAGAGTCAGCTGTACA
This sequence comes from Chloranthus sessilifolius, assembly GCA_021018995.1. Lineage (NCBI taxonomy): Eukaryota > Viridiplantae > Streptophyta > Magnoliopsida > Chloranthales > Chloranthaceae > Chloranthus > Chloranthus sessilifolius. The sequence goes on along the minus strand of CM037589.1, from coordinate 45,794,747 downwards.
CCTGTTGCTTCACTGTGAGATGGCACACCATGTTTGGAACGTGGTCACTCAGTCCTTCGATATGGTGTGGGTTATGCTGGCATCGGTATACACTCAATTTCTCATGTGGGAGTCGGTTTGGGAGGAGCAGCAGAATAAATACTGGAAGACGGTCTTGTACTCAATCTTTTGGAATTTATGGCGCGAACGCAACCTGCGAATCTTTGAGAACAAGTCACGTCCAGTGGGGATGATCCTAAAGGCTATCTGAGATCAGGTGTGGCTTTGGGCTTCGAGAGGCGAACGGGTGCAGGGTGAGGAAAGTCATAAGTGGGATCCGGGTTTAATCTATATAGGTGGTGGGATTTTCGGCCTTTCTACCTTTTTCCCGTTTTTGATGGTTATGTCGATGTACTATACTTTCCAGCATCTTGCTGATTTCAATATATTACACATTACTGATCAAAAAAAAAAAAGAGAGAAGATTGTCCTTCGAAAATTTGGGCTTTTCATTCCTTCCAAACAGTTCATAAAATAGCGATCACCAACAATCTTAGCAAAAATTATTTGTTTCAGCTAAAGGGTGCCTATGATCAGATCTGCCAACGAATCTTTACACCGGCCAAGATGCATCCAACTAGGTTCAGGGCCGATTTAAAAATCTGAAATTATTTGCACTCCAGGACAGTGAATGAGGATGTGAGCAGCTGATTGTCCGCTCGTGTTGCACATCACACACCTATTGGGGAGAGTCAATCCTCTTCCTATAGATTTAATCCGGTCCCAAGCAGCAAACCATGTGAAAATTAAGACCCTGTCCAGGGTTTTTGGATCAGAGGCCTTCTACTAAGCTGAACATAAAAGGATTTAACACTGAACAGCCATTTAGCATGCGGCAGGCCAAATACGGCGATCCTCTAGATGGAAGACTTAATAAGCCCTATAGAGTTCTTCTACAAGAGTAGAAAATTCCTCAAACTCATGGTCTTTAATAATCTGCGAAAGGGGAATATTCCAAGCCACCTGACCAGCATAGCCATTTCTACTGTCTTGAATATTCGCAGATTTCAAAGTGCACAATTTGTATATGTTCGGATACCGGGACATCAGCAGAGAATCCCCAATCCACCAATCTGACAACACTTCAATTGCATTCCCTTGACCTCCCTTGAATTTGACATAACTATTCGAAAGAGGGGCAACTGAGAGGATGCCTTTCCAACAGCCCGATGCCTTTGCATCCCTTATCGATGAATGTCTGAGCCCTTCCTATCCATCACCTTGTATTTGTGAGAAATTGCTTTAGCCAACATCGCCTCACAGTCTATGTCCCATCTCAAAAGCCATTTGCCCAAAACTGCCATGTCCTTAATCTGAGTACTCCTAAGACCCAGACCTCCCTGTGCAGAAAACTTGACTCGGAAGTCAGTTGAGTCAAGTTAACCCAAAGACTTGGATAAACTCGACTCGCTCCGACTCGGTAATTTAGTACATATTTTGATATATATATATATATATATATATATATATATATATATATATATATATATATATATATATATATATATATATATATATATATATATATATATATATATATGTATCTTATAAAAATAAAAGTATATGTTACAAGGAAAAAGATGGAAAGATGTGATGATAAAATGGGTAGTTTAATACTTTTTAAAAAAGATAGGGTCTAATACCTTATCTCCTGAAAATATTTTTTATATAAGGGTAGTTTATGAAACTCCCGATTGCATCATCCTAGAGAAATCTTCACTCGACTCGAACTCAACTCGAAATCCCGGGGAGTCAAGTAACTGGGCCGAGTTAACTCGTTGACTTGCCAAGTTTTAGAACTATGGTTTTACTAAAATTTTTGGCAATACTTCATATAAGCTGCCCAACTAATGGGTCTAAACTCACTCAGTTTTTCGGCACCCGAAACTTAGGGATGAGGGCAACGAAGGTAGCTCCAGCTCTCTTACTTAAAAAGGATTTCCAATGAAACTCCTTACAGACGACCAATAATTTCACTGTTTCCCAAGAAAAAAATTGATAGGATTTCAAGGACAAACCATCGGGCCCCAGAGCCTTGTCCCCATCACCATCCAAAACAGCTTGTTTAACTTCCTCTTTAGTAAAGGGGGTATCAATATCATCACGTGTAGTGTAAAGAATATTGGCAAAGTCCATCCCATCCAAAGTTGAACAATTCAATGGCAACCTTCTCAGAGAGCCTCTGACCATCAGCCACGATAGACTTTATTGTGTTCCCTCTGCTCCTCACATTTTCTATAGCATGAAAATTTCACGTATTATGGCCCCCTCTCTTTGCCATTTAACACAAGCTCCTTGTCTCCACAATATTTCTTCTTCAATCACTTGTTTGTTGAAGATAGCCTTCATATTTTCTCTGACCTGCTGTTCTTCTGGTGTTAGCTCGTCATTCTCTTCTTTTCTATTCAGAGCCTCTACTTGACTAAGGGTGCTCTCCTTTACCTTGAAAACATCCTCGAAAAAAATACAATTCCAATATTTAAAACCTTCTCAATCTCCACAGTTTGGACATATATATATAAATTCAGCATTTCCACGTGTATGGCAGGAAGCCCATTACTCGAATATCATACTTTTTAAAAAATTCATCACGAAACCAAACCTCTTCAAATCTAAAAGGCCTCACCCCACCCCCCACTCCCCTATTATTCGCAAGTAGCTAGAGTGGAATATGATCCCACACTATACTAGTGATGCCTTCCAAGTTCAAGTTAGGAAAATGGTCCTCCCAATCAACTAACCATATAAACAGGTCCAATCTGCACTGGATGGGATAACCACGGTCATTGGACCATTGTACGCACATGCTCCCATCAGTATATCAAGCAATTCAGCCTCAGCCATAAAATTCATGAAACCATCATGCTTTTAGTTATTTTGGATCACCCCAATTTCTCCTCTAAGAAAAGGATAACATTAAAGTCCACTCTGATTGGCTAAGGCACTCTCCATTTTCATTTGACCCCCCCAGCAGTACTTTCTAGAAACCCTCCCTAGACACTAGATCATTGGGGCCATAAATAGCTGAGAAAGCCCAAATACAGTCATCCTTACAGGAAGAAAAGAGGGCTGAAATAGATCTTTGGCCGAAGACATAATCATCCCAAGCTAAAACAACACCCCATTTAATACCAATAGGTGAGAGAAGCGTCCAAACTTCACCGGTGAGAGAAGCATCCAAAAATGATCCAGAAGACTGGATGATGCAGTCCCAAATTCAATCTCAGAATCCAAAACCCCATAAACATGTGAAAAAGGGTTTCCAATATAAAAGCCTACTAAAGCCAAAAAAAAAATTGCATCAAACACACGTGATTGCTCCACAAAAGTGAATAGGGGACAGTTTCGATTAGTTTGAGATATGCCTCGTCGACATCAGAGGCCAACACTTTGACCTGGTTGACGTCAACATGATGTCCTGCTGACATCAGCATGGTGAGGGTGACAGTTAAAGATTGAGTGGGTTAGGAACGCTTGGCTTTGATACCAACTCGACAATTGTTATGTGATTAGGGCTAGGATTATGGAAATCGGTATGTGATTAGACTTGGGTCTGTGATGGAGGGGGAAGAAGAAAAGGAAAAGGAAAAGGAAAAGAAGAGAGAGAGAGAGAGAGAGAGAGAGAGAGAAGCAAATCACCTAGTAGGACAAGGGTCCCACCAGCCTTTATATTGAAGCCAAATGACAAGTATACCCTTACAAGACAACACAATATCAATATTAATACACGAGTACAATATACACATATCCTAATAAGATAAAGAATAGATGATAAGAATCCTTTAAAGATCTACTAAACACGGAATATGTAAGGGAAGTAGATCAAGAAGAGGAACTGATGGGGCCATCAGATATAAGCAATCACCAATGACATACCGAAGGCAGAAGAAGAACATCAGAGGCGGAAGAAAAGAAAACAACTCAAATTCAGAAATTTGAAAAATGCTCAGTCGATCGATCGACTCCAAGCTTTGATCGATCGAGGATGGATGGTGGACACATATTCTAAGGCAAAGTTACAACCTTCAGTCGATCAATCAATTGGGTCAGGAGTTATATCGATTTCGGAAGAGACTCTGGACAGCTTATATATTTATATAGTCGATCGATCAACCCCAAGCACTCAATTGATCGACCAATGAGAATTTTGACACCAATGACGCAAATTTTGATGGAAGCTTATAATTTTGGTCAAAAGTTGTCATTTTGTGTTTTATTAGCATTAGGATTCTTCTAATTTGGTATTAGGGTTTTGGTTAGCCTATTTAAAGGCTTGTACACAACTTTATTGTTAGTTTTTTGGTGAATTAAAAAATTGCTTTTACAAACTTGATAATTCTAAACTAACGTGAGGGTGTGATTCTCTCAAAACAAAGAGCGATTCTTCGATCCCGTGTGCTGTTGGGTGCGAGGGCAACTCTTCTTCCATTTGTATCTTCTTTAGATCTACGATTGTGTAAGTAGCGTAACCCTAATTTATTTATTTCTCAATTAAATCCCAGATATAGCCTATTTATCTCATAAAATCCAAAAAAATTAGCCTCCCTATCTTCGTTAAACCATTGATTAGCACTTTTATTTTGTACGGTATGAAGGGAACCCGCTTACAACTTCGTTCGACGCCCTGAAACTATCGGAGATCTAGCCGTTCGTAAGAACCGTAGTCTTCTAGATCCGATAGGGAACGTACACGAAAAGCAACGCTATTTTGGACCGTAATTAAATTTTCAAATTGAATTTCTAGAATATTTATGTGGTAATTTGTTGAGAGAAATTGATATTTTAATTGCTTGAATTAATTTTAATTTTAATCTCAGCCCTAGCATTGAATTTAGTAAGTTCCCGCATCAAATTGTTATCAGAGAATCAGTTTAGTTTTAGGGTCTCAGTGTTCATATAGGTTTTAGGATTTATTTCTTTTATTGTTGATTTTGCATCATTTCAGATTTGTCTCTCATCATTCCATATTTGTCTTGCATCATATAGTTTTGTCTTGCATCATCATGGATCCCCTTAAGATGGATAGCCCTAATTAGAGACCTTTCGTCTAAGTTGACCATGAGTCACGCGGCCCTCCAAGCCTAAATGATGGAGCAACACAATCAATTGCGTGATCAACAAGCCCAACATGAGGCTTTGGAAACCCGTGTTGACGAGATCAATGAGTTTCTCACCGACATTCACAATAAAGTCAACACAAATGACCATGGAAGGTCAACCACGTCATGAAGTTCAAATAGATCAAGACGACAAAATCATGAAATCTATAAAAATGGGCGCTCCAACTTTCGACGGGAAAAGACAACCTAAGGTCTTTTTCGAGTGGGTCACCGGCATGGAGAACTATTTCGAGTGGTACGCCATGTCCGAGAAGCGAAAAGTCCGATTTGCTAAGGTCAAACTTAAGGGACAAGTTCAACTTTATTGAATGGGGTTAAAGCGCTGTAGGCGGGCCCAGGGTCTTCCTCCCATTTCTACTTGGGGAGAGATGAAGATCCAGTTGAAAGAGAAATATGTTCCTCTATCCTACGATGAATGTATTCTCGATCAATGGCATTTATTGCGCCAAGGGAATTCCCCAATCACAGAATACATCGACAAATTCGAAGACCTGAAGATTCAGGCTGATGTGAATGAGCCAGAAAGAGTTACCTTATCTCGATTTTGAATGGGCCTTTGCCCAGAATTGCAAAGGGAACTCATTTCATACCCTATTGTCGACCTAGAGGAATGTTTCGCTAGAGTCGAGGAGTTGGAGCGATACCTCAAGACTAGTACTCCGTCTAGTTATAGATCTAGTTATAGGTCCAACCTTCCCGAGTCAAAGCCCAACACTTGTGTCCCGCCTGCTAGGCCCAACCCAGTTACTACACCAGTCACCAAAGTCGAGAAGGGTAAAGGCTTAATGCTCGAAGGCCCCAAGAGTGGTGGCTAGAACAAGTGTTATAAGTGTCACGACATCGGGCATTTTGCAGCACAATGCCTGTCCCGAAACCTATTTATAGCCGAGGACACTGAAAATGAGCATGACGAGGGTACAGTTGAAGTCTACGAGCCCGAGTCGTTCCCTAGTGATGAGGAAGATTGTGTAGGGGAACAAACAATGGCTTGTCTTAGGGAGATCTCCTACCCCACTAAGGAGAATAATACCTCGCAGGCTCTTGTGGTTAGATGTGCTCTATCCCAATCAAAGGAGAGTGATGATTAGCGACGGGAAAATATCTTCTATACCATAGCCAAGTGTGGGGAGAGAGTCTGTCAAGTCATCGTCGACAGTGGAAGCTACACCAATGTGGTTTCCGAGAGCATAGTTTTTCGCTTAGGGCTTGCGCCTGTAACTCACCCATGACCCTACAAAATTGTGTGGGTCAATTCATCATCCATCCCTGTTTCACAAAGGTGTCAAGTTCCTATACAATTCGGCTCATATATGGATACCTTGTGATGTGATGTTGTGCCTATGGATGTGGAACATATCATCCTTGGGAGGTCGTGGTTGTATGACATGGACATTACACTGTTCGGGGAATCGAATGTGTGTTCATTCACTCATAATGGGAACACAATAAAGACCAATCATTTACCTCCTAAACCACCCACAGTGAAACCAACCAAGTCAAGCGATATAAGGCCTGATAGAGAGAGAGAGAGAGAGAAAAAAAAAACATCTAAGGTCGTTTACATCGTTAGCCCTCTTGAGTTTGAACGAGGCGCTAAGACAAAGGACGTCGTCAATGTCCTTGTCACAATTGAGAAATTCAAAGAGTCAGGCGTTGAGGTTCCAAAAGAGGTTGAACCAATAATGAATGAGTTTCGGGATGTCTTTCCTGACGACCTTCCAAATGAATTACCATCTCTATGGGGCATCCAACACGCCATTGATTTGGTCCCTGGAGCTACCTTGCCTAACTTGCCCCACTATCGTATGAATCCATCAGAACACTTGGAGTTAAAGAGGTAAGTTGATGAACTTCTCTCCAAAAGGGGTTCAGAAAGAAAAGCTTGAGTCCATGTGTCGTGTCAGCGTTACTCACACCCAAGAAAAATGGAAGTTGGAGGATGTGTATGGATGGCCGCACTATTAACAAGATCACGATCAAGTATCGGTTCCCAATACCAAGACTGGACGATATGTTGGATAGGATGGTCGATGCCACGATATTTTCGAAGATCGATCTGAAGAATGGGTACCATCCGATCCGAGTTCGTCTTGGGGACGAGTGGAAAACTGCCTTCAAAACCAAAGATGGTTTGTATGAGTGGTTCATCATGCCTTTCAGGCTTTCAAACGCCCCGAGTACTTTCATGCGTATCACGACACAGGTGTTGAAGCCTTTCATAGGCAAGTTCCTTGTGGTCTATTTCGACGACATCCTTATCTATAGCCACACCAAAGAACAACACGTGGACCACTTAAGGCAAGTTTGTATGACTCTCAGAGGAGAGAAATTATACGCGAACTTGAAGAAGTGCACATTCATGTCACATAACGTTATCTTCTTAAGGTTTGTCATGACCTCTAAAGGGATGACTGCGGACCCCGAAAAGGTCAAAGCTATCATGGAATGGCTAGAACCTCAAAACATTCACGAAGTCCATAGCTTCCATGGGTTAGCCACGTTCTACAAGCGATTCATCTATAACTTCCCCTATCACCGATTACATCAAAAAGGGGGAGTTTAAATGGGCGCCTGCTGCAGCAAAGGCTTTCAAGGAGATTAAGTCTCGAATGACGGAACCTCCTGTCATGCGCCTTCCTGACTTCTCTAAGGTCTTCAAAGTTGTGTATGACACGTCAAGAGTAGGTATTGGAAGAGTATTGAGCCAAGAGGGTTATCCGATAGCCTATTTCAGTAAAAATCTGAATGAGGCCAAGCAGAAGTACTCTACCTACGACAAAGAATTCTATGCGGTAGTGCAATCTCTGAAATATTGGAAACATTATTTGCTACCACATGAATTCGTCTTGTTCTCTGATCACGAAACCCTACGATTTTTGAGTTATCAAAAGAAGTTAAACCCGAGACATGCGAAATGGGTTGAACAACTTCGGAGGTTCACCTTTATGCTGAAACATAGGGCTGGTGTAGAGAATCGAGTTGCTGACGCACTTAGCCGTAAAATGGCAACGTTGCACTCATTAAGTGTCGAGGTAACCGGATTCGATCGCCTTGTGGAGGATTACCCCACTTGTCTGGATTTTGGTAAAAAGTACACCTTATTTATGAGTGGACAACCCGTCAGAAAAAGTAAGTACACCCTACAGGAAGGGTACTTGTTCTTAAAACACCGATTGTGTATTCCCCGCACTTCTCTATGAGACTTTCTTGTTTGGGAATTACACGCTGGAGGGGTTGCCAGCCATTTTGGTCGTAACAAAACCGTTGCATTGGTTGAGGACCGATTCTATTGGCCCAATCTCACCCGAGATGTTGCCAAAATTATCAACCAGTGTCGTGTTTGCCAACTGGCAAAGCAAAAGAAGCAAAACACTAGATTATGCATGCCTTTACCGGTGCCACATATCCCGTGGCAAGACCTGTCTATGGATTCGTGTTAAGCGCCCCAAAAGCACGACTCGGTGTTCGTCATTGTGGAATGCAAGTAATATTGCTACCATTTTCTTTAACGAGGTCGTTCGTTTACATAGTTTGCCTAAGACTATAGTGTCTGACTGCGATGTTAAATTTGTCAGTTACTTTTTGAAGAATTAATATGAACAATGAAAAATATAAGTTTTCTGCAGAGTCTCATAGACGGTTCAAAGAATTTCAAGAGGGTGATTTTGTGATGGTTTAGAATAGACCCAAGTGATTCCCGCAAGGAGTTCCAAAGAAGTTTCAAGCTCGTGGTGCTAGACCCTATCAGATCTTGAAGCGTGCCGATTCTAATGCTTTCATTCTAGATCTTCCGCTGAAATTAAGGATTAGCAAGACCTTCAATGTGAAGGACCTCGTTCCGTTCCATGGCCACTCAACCATTCCTGCCAACCCCTTTGAGCCTTCTACATCTGATGCCCCAATTATTCCCCTACCCACACCATTACCTCCACCTACTCGACAAATTCGTAAGATCATCGAAGATGTGTTGGAAGATCAGATTGTGTCCACCAACCAAGGGGGACTTCAGAAGTATTTGGTCAAGTGGAAAAACAAAGTCAATTCAGAGAATACATGGATTAGTAAAGAAGAGTTTCAACAGATTGATCTGGATCTCTTGGACTTCTATCACAACCAATATTCATCGGGGATGAATCTGTCTAACCCGGGGAGAGTTGATGGGGACATCAGATTCAAGTCGTCGCCAGTGTCGTACCGAAGGCGGAAGAACATCAGAGGCGGAAGAAAAGAAAATAACTCAAATTCGGAGAATTGAAAAAAGTTTAGTCGATCGATCGACTTCAAGCTTCGATCGATCGAGGGTGGACAACGAACACATATTCTGAGGCAAATTTACAAGCTTCAGTTGATCGATCGACCCCAACCTTCGATCAATCGATTGGGGTCAGGAGTTATAGCGTTTGCAAAAGAGACTCTGAACAGCTTATATATTTATATAGATGATCGACCCCAGGCACCGATCGATCGACCAATGGCGCGAATTTTAACACCAATGATAATTTTGGTCAAAAGTTGTCATTTTGTGTTTTATTAGCATTAAAATTATTCCAAGTTCGTATTAGGGTTTTGGTTAGCCTATTTAAAGACTTGTAAACAACTTTATTGCTAGTTTTTTGGTGAATTAAAAAATTGCTTTTGCAAACTTGAGAGTTCTAAACTTTCGTGAGGGTGTGATTCTCTCAAAACGGAGAGCAATTCTTTGATCCCGCGTGCCGTTTGGTACGAGGGCAACTCTTCTTCCATCTCTATCTTCTTTAGATCTACGACTGAGTAAGTAGCCTAACCCTAGTTTATTTATTTCTCAATTAAATCCCAGATCTAGCCTATTTATCTCATAAAATCCAAAAAAATTAGCCTACCTATCTTTGTTAAATCATTGATTAGCCCTTTTATTTTGTACGATATCGAGGGAACCCACTCGCGAGTTCGTTCGACGCCCTAAAACTATCGGAGATCTAGTCGTTCGTAAGAACCCTAGTCTTATAAATCCGATAGGGAACGTACACGAAAAGTAATGCTATTTTGGGCCATAATTAAATTTCTCAATTTAATTTCTATAATATTTCTGTGGTAATTTGTTAAGTGAAATTGATATTTTAATTGCTTGAATTAATTATAATTTTAATCTCAGCCCTAGCATTGCATTTAGTAGGTTCCGGCATCAGGAACCAATTCAAGAGATGGTAAAAGAAGTATCAAAAGATGAATTAAAAGCAAACTTAGCAAAGACAAAGAAAAAAAAAGAAATAGGACCTTACAAAATACCTAGAGAAATTTGGATTGTGACATGAAAGAATGGGCTGACTCAGTTAACTATTGTCCAATAAGATACTAAAAATGGAAAAAAAATGCCTGAAGAAGGGAGGAAAAGCACTATGGTCCCTTTTCTAAAAACAACAAAGGCAACATCCAAAGTTGTGCCAACTATCGAGGCATTGAACTTATGAGCCAAGACTATGAAACTCAAGGAGAGAATAGTAGAACAATGACAAAGACAAAATCAGGTGTACCAAAGACGCATCGAGAGAGACCATTTTGTTCCATTGTGAAGGAGAGACGTTTTCGACCAACATCTACTCATATCCAGCTTCGTGTCATTTTTTAACACAGTGATCTGCAAGAGAAGCAACTTAAGGAGACCATAATACGTATTATCGTATCGGTTTTGAGGGTGGACAATACGAAAAATCAATATTTTGACCTATGCATCTTCCTACTGAAGCAACTTAAGGAGATGTTCAAAGACAGAAGGTAAAAAAAATTTATTGATTTGGGGAAAGGAATAATGTAGATAGTGGAGACAAATGATCTAGTGGATTTTGAGGAAGAAATGCATCTTGAACTTATATTTTGAGATTATCTAAAAAAATATATGAAAGTGCAATAACTAGGCCAGACATACCAGACCAGCTCAGCATTTCCCAGCCTTTCTTACTCAAATCACCTCGCATGGCCTGGGAGCCCACACACATCCTGGGCAGAGAGAAGTAACCAATCATGGGATCACACCAAGAAAAGGAAGCCCACCAACACCTGCCCCACACCTAATTTGAGCTGGGTACATCTATTAGCACCCCACATAATCTATGAAAGCGCCCATGTGCGCAACCCCTTCAAAACCACTGAAAGGTTCTAATCAGATGATGGGGATCATGTTTAACTAAAAGTTTGAAGAAGGTTAAAATTTTAATTAAATAATTATATTAACATTATAGAAGCTCAGGTACATGCTTCTATTCAAATATTTCATTTCAATTTGTTACACAATGGTTATAACAGACAACGGTTGCTTGAAAAGACAACAGTTGCACAATGGTTATAACAGACAACGGTTGCACAATGGTTATAATGGACAATGATTATAACAAAGAACGGTTAATCTCAGGACATTTAAGTAAATTATATATAATTAAAAGGAATTTTTTTTTTACTTTAAAAGGATTAATACATAATATTATATATGGGTGTTGGAACACTCAACCCAAGCCCGGCCTGGATTGATCCGGGTTGCAACATGTTTAACCCGGTCCGAGTACCGGGCCGGGTTTGCTTGATAAAAAGTACCACTTCTTCCGGGCCGGGCCGGCCCGCCCCATTGAGAGTCCTACTCGCAACACTGCCCAATCCTAAATTTGCACTGTATTTGCATCACTCACATCAACATCAGATATAAGTGTCCCATATCTGATCATTTCCGTAAATCAGAATTCAGAAACTTATATTTATTCAAAACTACATTAAAAAAAAAAACTGTGGACAGTAACTAATGTAAAAACCATGGCAATCAAAAATAAAAAGGCCTCGTCACCACCGCAAAAATTAACAAACAAACCCTAAATCACAAAAAAAAAGGAACCTGACCTCGTCTCCTGCAAAAAAAAAAAAAAAACACCAAATATGTATCAATTGAAACTGGTAAAGGCATGAACCAAACGATCCTAAAAAAAAATTAGAATTGAAGAACACCTACCGAGGATGACGTTAACGCCGATAATATATCTCCGAATGAGCCATGAAACACCTTCGATTTGGTGGGGTTTCAGGGAAGCTGAAACCCCAAATTGAGCACAGTCCAGTGGATTGCCTTCTTCGATTTCGCTATCTCTGGAGAGAACGACATGCGCAGCAGCTTTTAGCCTCTGTTCGTAGTTCATTACTTTGAGAATGAAGTAGAGGTAGTTAGCAGGGGTTACTGAATACCAACCGTTTTTTTTTATTATGACGTTCGTAATTCGTAAATATTGACGTTCGTAATTCGTAAATATAGGGTATGGGGATGAATGACAGGAGTGAGAGCGGAAGACAGCGCGTTTCAAAAGCATTATTCGAAGGGCCTGCGGGTCAGGTGGACCGCTACCCGATCCAACCTGGTCCGATAATTTATCGGGTCGGTCAATAGACTTGAACTGACGAGTCGGGTTGGGTCAGGCAAGAGGCATCCAACCCAACCCCAAAATTTTTTAAAGCATGAAAAAATAGGGTTTTTACTGATGCGGTTGGATTGGGTCGAGTTGAATACATCATCCAGTTGGGCAGCCAAAATTTTGGCCCAACATGATCCGTTAGTAGCCCTAGTTGTCAGTATTATGCATCCTGCCCCAGCATGGCGCGCGCTTTGTCCTCTCAGTCCTTTTGCGACATATAGAATTAAATTATATGTCTGGCGTATGATAAGTTTCTCACTATTTAAATATTTTTTTTGATAAAAAAATATCTCAATCATATAATCCAAAAAGACAAAAGGCCATTTAAAATAAATAATATGTTAAGTTGGTAGATAGCAATTCTAGTTCAGATGATAAATACTCTACTCTCATTATATGAAAAGGGTTCAATGTCCAATTATGATAACCTTCCAAGAAAAGGATGAATTGAAAGACAACCATCCCATCTCTTTCTCCTAATTCACCATCAGATTCGGATTTAGGGAGATCTTTCCTTTCCCATTCTTTATGTGAACGACTCCCTATCATTCATATCCAAAATTCCCTCAACTTGGCTGGCCCTGATATTTTGAGGGTCCAAGGCAAGTTTTTAATTTGGGGCCTCTCTTTCTTATTAATCTTTTAAAAAAAAATTTACAATAAATTTCTTTTTTACAAATAAAATAATACCCATGACTTTGATATTATAATTATCTATATATTCCATTCTACTATTTAAAATTTCAAAATGCAATTAATAAATTAACGAAAATATATTTTAAAGAAAAAAAAAGCAACAAAAAAATTAAATAGTAGAATGCATCCGACTAATCGAGTAACCCAACCAATAATATTTTTTATTACTTTAATTGTCATTAAATCTTTCACTGTCATTTTTAGCACTTCAACCGTCTGAAAGAGTTTCAAAAATAGGTTCATTGGATAAGTCTTGTCAAGGAGATCAAAATTGATAGGTCATTTGCAAAATATGGAACTATAATGAGCCTAAAATCACTATTTTAAGCTAGGGTCATTTAATAAGAAAATTTTGTATATATACCTCTAAACGCGCCCACATCTCAGACCCTTTGAAAACCATTGAATCCTCCGACTAATATGACGGAGGTCATTTTTAACCCATATCTTTCACTCAATAGATCTTGAGATTATGTTAATAGATCACAAAAAAATTGCCATAAAATCATATTTGAGCGTGATATGTGTCATATGATTCAAAGACATTTTTGGGGCTTTGTGACACATGGAATAAACAATTGACCGTTTGATAAGTGGGTCCTGATTTTAAGATCTATTCTGTGAAAGATAAGTATGAAAAATTATCTCCATCATCTTATTCGAAAGAATCAATGGTTTTCAAAGGATCAGAGACGTTGGTGCTTTCAGTGAATGCGTGGGAGCGTTTAGAGGTACCTATAAGTCTAATCCAATCAAAATTGGGTCACATAATCTACTAGGTCAATACATATAGCCGGCCTATCCTACTGAGTCCCATGACCTGCACCGACCGAGACCCATTAAAAGAAATATGCAAGCATGAGACTCGGGGAGAGTTGAACCCACAGTCTCTTAGGTAAAAGGTAAAACAACACTAATTACTTAATCAACTAAATAATTAAATTTATTTAATACTTGTGTACATTAAAAATTATATGAAGCAACTAGATGTTAAAGACTTCCAAGATTTGAGGGCCCCAAAAAATTGGGGGCCCGAGGCGGCCACCTCTTGGGGCTTGGCCGAGGGCTGGCCCCGCCCCTCTATCCAGGCTTCTGTACGGGCTGTCATGTGGAGTAGGCGTAACTTGACAACCCACAAAACTGTAAACTCGATGGCTTTTTCGTTTTTAACTTAGGTAACTCCAAACATGCACTTGGACTAATCCCAAGCTTACGATGGCCCAGAATGTCGCCTCCCTCTTTATCTTTGAATCGTCTCCCGTTCAAGCAAAGGGGAAGACAAAAGACCAACTCCTGTCAATATAGAAGTGAAGCCTTCCCTTACTCTAGGGCGCTCACATATAACCGTAAACCATCCTTCCACCCTTCCTGTCCGTGTCGTTGCTTTGGACCCTAGTCCGTCTCACTCTGAAAATGGTTCGATTAATACGAAAAGCTAGTGTCGGACTGGGCCGGGTTGGAGGGCGCTTATGGATAAGTGGTTGGCAATGTCAATTCATAAATCAATTAAAGGCCACTAACTCTCCAGGATTTGCCATTGCCTAACTACAGATGCTAGTGACAAAGAACTCTGAGGGACCTGCAACTAAAGGAGCTTCAGCGCTTCCTCTGCAACCGATACTTTGGTGGGTAAAGAGCACTTTCCTGCGATACCATTTTTGGTCCGAATATTGTATGTCTAATATGTTATCATGGCTCACTTATGAGACAGTACACATCATGATTCCACATAACACCTCCCCTTTGCTTGAGAGAATCCTTAAAAAGTTGGTTTACATCTTTTAATACGTTAACATATATAAATATCAACATAGATTCTCCAACCAATTGTTCTTCCGGGCAAATTTACTTAATTTGCTAGCTCACTTAATTTGTAATGTGCTACTATCAAACAAACCCTATCCATTAGGATTATGATGAGCTTTAAAGGATAGTTATTAATGTAATAGTATAAGTTTGTACTCTTTGATAAATATACTTATATAAAAGAAAAACAAATGATCACTTGATTAAATATAAAATTTGAAAATAATAATTGTGTCTTAAGTTTAAATCCCTTATCTATGCTTTTAAAATAAGCTCCAATACAAAATAGTTAGTATTAATTAATTAATCTGCTTATCACGAGGGATTGGACCCAATTGAACCGCAAAGTTGTCAGGTAAATGATTTAAGTGAATTGAGTTAGTTAGCTTGAAGTGCTATCATTTGTTGAGGTAGTTAACAACCATGGATTAGATTCGCAGAGGCTTAGAAATTGATCAATTTTACACTATTGAAACACTTTCTCAATGCATGGTAAAGGTGGTTGTTATTTAGCCTAGATTCGTGGTTGGTCCTTTGGTAGGGGTCATTTAGAAAGTGCCTAGCTCATCTCTAAATCCAAATATATGTTTGCATCGTTTTCTTTAGAATATGAGGGCCATAGTATCAAGTATAGACCGATACGGTTACTTATTGGTTTTTTGGTAAATCGATATCAATTTCACCCCGATACCAGTATTGGGGTGTTATCGGTATCGAATAGATACGGGTCTGTATCGGCCGATATTGTATCGGATCAATCGATACTCATCGATACAAAAAAAAAATTTATTTTTCATATATATATATATATATATATATATATATATATATATATATATATATATATATATACTCGTCGATACTATATCGGCGAGACCAATACATATCGGCTGGTATGTGTTAGTCTAAGATGGACCGATACCGGATACCGATACTGAATTTAATACCTTGATGAGCACGAGTTCACCGAAAGCAAGAGTGAAACTCCACAGTCCAAACTAAAATGTGTGAGACGTAAATTTGAACTCTGATATAAAAGAAAATTGTATGACCCACCTTAATCCCGAATTGGGAAGTGGTTTGTTGTAAGCAATTTGCAAAAGTATAGGATTTTGTAACCAAAATTCACTCCCTAAAACTGATAGTCCCACCGTTAATGTCATTGACGGCCATGGATCAGATGATGAACATTTTTTTATGAGTCATCCATATACTAAATCTTGAGATTATGGCCCACATATTTGACCAATGTTGCTTTCACATGATACAAATCTCATAATCATGGTGTACTATGAACAGAGTTTTTGAGTAGATGTGTTCTATGTTGAATCAATATTTGACCATTCGATATGTGGGAAATGATATCAAAATCTATTTTGTAAAATCTTTGGACCAAAAACGTTCTCATAGTTTGATTCAAGGTAGTCAATAGTCTTAATTGTGAAACCATCAATTACGGAGACCAATCTTCGGTCAGAAAGAGTATTAGCGGCTACCCAGTTCAATCCCATCAATTTGGTCAACGGCAGATCAATTAACCCCGTCGATGAGGTCAAAAGTATACTTTCAAGAATTTTACACCGAAGTGAGATTGATTCGTGCACCGGGTACCAACCCAACTGTGTTTGGGTTAGCTCTTATAAAAGCAGAAGCATGTCACATCCCGCGCACAACACCGAATCTTTCTCACTTTATCGGTATAATAATCAATGTATATACGGTATTGTACATAGTTGAGAGAGACTCTATGAAAGACTCCAGAAACCTAGAAAAAGACCATGGAAGAATATGGATAAAGAAGACTCTAGAATAAGAGTCTAGATTCTAGTGAGTGTAGAGATTTGGAGAATCAACCTAGGAAGAGTGTAGAACAAGGGAAGGATGGAGAAGGTTCTAGATGAAACTCTAGAACATTCCCAACCGTTGGATGAATAACACATGGACGAATCTCATACCGTTCATTATAACCCATATAACCTATAAATAGGGTAGAGGGCCTCATTTACAAGGCACCTCTAACAACTTGTAAAGCATTCTTAAGTTGAATACAAAAAGCACTCTTTCACTTTCCTCTTTTGAGTTCTCCTTGACTCTCTTAGTCTCTTAACAAGTCTTTGGAGATAGGTTGATCTTGCGACGCTAGGGAGCGTTTTAACGCATGAGCCACACGGATTGTCGAAACGCGACGCTAAGTTCGTGACAGTTGGTATCAAAGCCACGTCGATTTAAAGGAAAGCCATGTTGGTTGAAAGGGGAGACTTATCCGAATAGGAGATCACTATGTCATCCGAGATTGTGCAAGAGGGAGGATGCAACAACAATGGCGGCAAGCCAAGGAGGGAGAGGTCACCAGATGTGGTCGTTAACTTTGACACACAGCTAAGCAGGGTGGAGTTAGCCATCGCCAACAGGATTGATCGGTTTGAGGAAGTCGGTCAAAACATCTCGGCTCTTGAGGTGGGACTCGAGGAGCTACGTGGGGAGATGCAAGGTTAACTCATTGTTATAGTGCACAAGGAAAATGAGACACGCGCGAGCCTCGAGGTCAAAGTATGGGATGCCTTCAATGCCATTTATGCACAATTAGAGGAAATGAAAGACGATTGGGCCTTATACAAAAAGGCTGTGACCAGTGGTATGATCACGACTCGGGATGCCCCGATGAAGGTAAAAGCACCCGAGCTCAAAGCATTCAATGGATCCAGAGATGCTAGGGAGATTGATAACTTCTTATAGCACTTGGAACAATATTTCAAAGTCATCTCCTTAGTCGATGAGAAGTAAAAGGTGCAAGTGGCCACACTCTACCTCAACGACACAGTCATATTGTGGTGGAGGCATCGCGAGACGGATATTGAACGAGGCACTGGCACCATCGACACTTGGGAAGATTATAAGAAGGAACTGAAGAAACAATTCTATCCCTAGAACATTGATTACTTGGTCCGGAAGAGTTTGAAAAGATTGCAGCGTACGAGATCAATCCGAGACTACGTCACAGAATTCTCCACACTAATGCTCAATATCCCAGATAAGTCGGATAAAGCCCTCTTCTTCAATTTTATGGACGGATTGCAAACATGGGTGGAGCAAGAACTATGACATCGGGGAGTTCAAGATCTTGCTTCAGCCATGGCTGCCGCAGAATCCTTGGTGGAGTTCAAGAGATCAGATTCTCCTCAGAGGACTACTTTTAAGGGCATTCATGATAAAGGCGGGGGAGACGAACCCTCACATGATGGGGAGGAAATGGA
The DNA here is from genome assembly GCA_021018995.1 of Chloranthus sessilifolius. NCBI lineage: Eukaryota > Viridiplantae > Streptophyta > Magnoliopsida > Chloranthales > Chloranthaceae > Chloranthus > Chloranthus sessilifolius. The sequence goes on along the minus strand of CM037589.1, from coordinate 45,776,408 downwards.
CAAACAAGGATCAAAATTTTGGCCAAAATGACCGAAATTTCAGTCCAAATTATCGATTTCGGTTCTTAGCAAAACGATAATTTGGACCGAAATTTCGGTCATATTTTTATATGGGATTGAAATTATCAGCTAAAATTTCGATCGAAATTCAAATTTTCAGTTTCGGTCCCCTCTGAAATCGAAATGAAACCCGAAATTTTGATCCTTGTGGGTAAATCCTCACATTGAAAAAATCAAAAAGGCAACAAGCTGAAGAATGATTATTCTAAGGCACGCGAGTTTAAGTGTTTCCTATGCGATGGGCCACACATGACAAGGGAGTGTCCTAAGCGAAAGGCACTAACTACCCTTCCTACCAAATTGAAGGAAAAAAAAGTTGAGGACACAACAATAGGGTCATTACAGCTCCTCAACGTTATCAAGAAGCAATCAGAGACCCCAAAGTAACCCACTCGAAAGCAACTCGAGATGCCAAAACGCACAAACCAAGGGCCAATGTACGTGGAGGCATTCATCAACGGCAAGGCTACTCGTGCAATGGTAGATACGGGTGCAACACATAATTTCGTCTCGATGGAAGAGGCGAAGTGGTTGGGTCTAAAGACGACTAAAGAGCAAGGGTTGCTCAAAGCCGTCAACTCGGAGGCGAGACCCATGCATGGCATAGCGAGAGAAGTAACATTGCAAGTAGGAGAATAGAAAGGGACTGTGGACTTGTTGGTAGTCCCCATGAATGAGTATCAAGTAGTATTGGAAATGGAATTCCTTAATAAGAAGAAGGTTATGGTCATACCCTTCACCAACACCATCAACATCATGGAAGAGGGAACTCCATGCACTAGAAGAGGGAACAAAGGCAAGTACAAGGAGTTTATCTTCTCTACGACTCATAAGTGGAGAAAGAAAGGGCGAGCCGGCTACCCTGGGGAAGGAAAGGATGTCTAAGAAGGCCGAAAACATCCTCTCCAAGCGAAAAACAAGGCGTAAAGGCTCACGTCTATACAAGCATAGTCACAAAAATCATGGTTCGGTAATAATTCGGCAAAATTAAAATCCGGCAAAGTTCGGAAAGTTCAGGAAAATAAAAAATATATAATTATCAAAATATAATTATAAATATATATATATATAATATAATTTTATGATTTAGATATATATTTAAATTTTTTTAAATAGTTTTTTTGAGCAAAATAATAAATTACTAAGGTCCACCGTCGGTTTGAGAGAGAGAGAGAGAGAGAGTTTAGCTTTTAATTTTTTACTTTTTAAAGTTTAAGAGAGAAAGAGAGAGAGAGTAAAATAATAAATTATTAAGGTCTCGCCGTCCGATTAAAACTTTGATTGATTTGACTTTAAGAGAGGAGAGAGAGACTTTAACTTTAACTTTTTAACTTTTAAGTGAGAGAGAGAGAGGGAGAGTAAAGTAATAAATTATTGAAGTCCAGTCATCCACTTTAATAATTTGACTTTGAGAGAGGAGTGAGACAGAGTTTAACTTTTACTTTTTTACTTTTAAGAGAGAGAGAGAGAGGGTTTTAACTTTTACTTTTTAACTTTTAAATCTATATAAAATATTAAAGCTTTCAACTTTTAAGAAGTAATAGGTGTTGCGCCTATGTGCAAAGGAAGCCTACATCGGCCTACTTCTTGATTTTATCGAATCATTCGCGAACTTCGGTGATTTCAGCGATTTTTTAAAAAAATCTTGAATTGTTCGTTTTTCACAAAAATTACGAATTATTTGCGAATTATTCAATAATTAAGCGATTTTTGTGACTATGTATACACGGAGTACCTCAAGAAATGAAAAGGCCTATCGAACAACGAGGCTAGCTGGGAACATGCCAACACGCCATGACAGTTACGAAATAAATTCAACGATTTGAAGGGAGTGCGACGAGGACGTCACCAGCATAGGTGAGGGAGAGTGTCACGTCCCGCGCACAACACCGAATCTTTCCCACTCTATCGGTATAATAATCAATGTATATACGGTATTATATATAGTAGAAAGAGACTTTATGAAAGACTCCAGAAACCTAGAGAAAGACCATGGAAGAATATGGATAAAGAAGCTCTAGAATAAGAAAGAGTCTAGATTCTAGTGAGTGTAGAGATTTGGAGAATAAACCTAGCTAGGAAGAGTGTAGAACAAGGGAAAGATGGAGAAGGTTCTAGAGGAAACTCTAGAACATTCCCAACCGTTGGATGAACAATACATGGACGAATCTCATACCGTTCATTATAACCCATGTAACCTATAAATAGGGTAGAAGGTTGATCAATACCGAAATGTGACTATATTTCGCACCTTAATTTCTAAATTTAGCTATCCAATGAAAGCATGTGATAGTTGTTATATAGTTTTAATGATTACAGATATTTTTTATCATTGGATCTTCAAATAGCATAAAAGAGGATAATTAAAGGTTACACAAGAACAATGGACCAAGAAGTCAACAGAAGCATCAAAATCCGTGAAAATGAGTGATTGACCTAACATCTATCAGAAGAAAGAAGACCTTACCCCTATGTGTCAATCGATTGATTACCAACTCTCAATCGATTGACTAGAAAGACAGTTTTTTCCCTCTACTTCAAATTCGAATTTGGTCAACTTAGACTCAATCAATTGAGAATGGATTCTCAATCGATTGAGCCTATTATGAAAATTGTCATTGATGGCTCCTATATAAACAAAGCTACGGCTTAGGGTTCGGTGGTTGGCTTTTTGGCTCTTGGCATTTGTTTTCTCTTTTGTTTTTTAGGTCTTTCTTCTTCTCTTAGTAGATTGTAGTAGATTTTGATTTTTCTTCTTCTTCTTGACAACTTTTAAAGCATAGATTGTACCTAAGAACAAAAGCATTATAAGGAGAAATTTTATAATAAATAAAAAGCATGATTAAGATGATGTCTTCGGATTTACAACGGGATTGTACATCGAGGATGAGCGGCTAAAATCACTTACTCAAAGAGGAAGCCAACCTTAGATAAGTAACTGTTCTATTATTGATTCTACCATTTTATATTGTTATTATTGAATTATTCTATCAAAAGTGTGTGCTTAATTGAATATTATCGAGTGCTCGTTTACAGCCGTTGATAGTGGTTATCAACGACCGTCAAAGAGGCACTCCATCTAGATCTGTTCCTGCAGGCCGATCTAAGCTGTAGAATGATTGATTTATCATTGTCATGACTTAGAATTTTGAGATACATCATGCTTTTTACATGATTCATACCGCAATGATAGGCTGAGTCATAGTTTTTAGATAGGGTATGTTGGATCAATAGTCATATTCTTCTCGATTCATTTATTTTCTTAATAAATGATAATGTTTTTTACGTAATATGAAATTGTGAATTTAATGGTAGAAAAGTTACGAATCGATGACTAGCTAACTCCTTGATCATTCCATAAACTGTCATTTTCTTTATCATAATTTGTTCTTGCTTAGATTAATTTTCTTTTATTACAACCAGAATTGTGTGGTAAATTAACTCTCTCTCTTGGTAATTCCTTGGGCGTCTCTTTTCTCTTTAGAAATTATTTAAATTAAGTGCTTCCATGTTGGTACGACACCCTTGAATTCACCGTACTACAGCTGATCTTGTGCACTTATAAGGGTACAATTTAAAATCGATCAAGGGCCTCATTTGTAAGGCACCTCTCACAACTTGTAAAGTATTTTTAAATTAAATACAAAAAGCATTCTTTTATTTCCCTCTTTTGAGTTCTCTTCTACTCTTTAATCTCTTAGCGAGTCTTCGGAGATAGACTGATCTTGCGACGCTAGGGAGCGTTTTGACTCAGGAGCCGCACTGATTGTCGAAGCACGATGCTAGGTCCGTGACAAGCAGCTCTCTACCTGCTTTTCGTAAGAGTGGATAAAATCAACTCTGACACAGCATGCAGAGAACAATTTTATCACTTAAAATAACTTTCCACTCGAACAAATGGGGCGAGGAGCTATATTATCAAACGTGAAAGTAGTTTCCTATTGGAGTCAAAACACGGGAAATGTAGGAAACAACTTGTAAAGCTTTCTTAAGTTGAATACAAAGAGCACTCTTTTACTTTCCTCTTTTGAGTTCTCCTCTACTCTCTTAGTTTCTTAGCGAGTCTTCGGAGATAGACTGATCTTGCGACGCTAGGGAGCGTTTTAACACAAGAGCTACACGGATTGTCGAGGCGTGATGCTAGGTCCGTGACAAGCAGCTCTCTACCTGCTTTTCGTAAGAGCAGATAAATCCAACTCTGACACAGCATACAGAGAGCAATTTTATCACTTAAAATAGCTTTCCGCTCGAACAAATGGCGTGAGGAGCTATATTATCAAACGTGAAAGCAATTTTCTATCGGAGTCAAAACACGGGAAATGTAGGAAAGTAAAATAATATTCCTATACTTTTTAATAGATACTTAAGTTTTAGGAAATCATGAGATTTCTTTGTTTCTCTTTGTTTTTCGTTATTTGGATAACTATATTGTTAGTTGGGAAAACGCAGGATTAACTAAATCCTGTGTTTAGATGCATATACAGAAAATTGTAGAAAAATAATATATCCTAACAAAAAAATAGTCATAATGTCACAAAAGATTATCCCAATTAAAAAACACTAGATTAACCAAATCTTGTGTTTGGATACATATGCAAAAATTATAAGAAAATAATATATCTTAACCAAAAACAAAAGATTATCCAAATTAAAAAACATCTTCAATATCATAAAAATGATTCACAATATTATAAAAATGATTCATAAAATCATTGACTGATTTTTGAGTATGTGTGTTATATAAAATCAATATCAGCGGCATGATCTTAAGATCTATCATAAGGAAGATTAGAAAAATAATAATCTCTATTATCCGAATTAAATCAGTCAATGATTTTCGTGGGTGACAAAATTGTGAGGTATTACCGGTAAAGTAAAAATTGTATTTTGTATTCTCACTCATAGGCTTCGGAAAAAAATAATGAAAAATATAATCCAAATTTAAGTTTTCCTCTCTTTTTACGTATCCAACGAGGTCTTAGGGCTCGTTCGAGAGCTCCTTTCTGTGCAGAATCTGAGTTTCAACCCAGATTTTAGGTCGATTCTGATGTTTTCTGTGTGAATCTGCCGTTTGAGAGAATGCATTGGGACTGGAGCTTTCTGCGTGAATTTGAGAGATAGCGACAGGTGCTCGTCGGAGGAATTGGATCGGAAACCCTCAGAATCTGAGCTCAGATTTCCCTCTTGCCATTATACTCAGCCAAAGGAAGAACAGTGGATAAAGTCTTCCAGCCAACGGCTATTTTCCAATAGATATGTTCAGGTAATAGTCCTTGTATCTGCTAGTTTTTGTAGGGGATTGAAAGATTATACCCAGATAAATTTTATTCGTGATTATAAATTATTTCATGGATTGGGGATTAATTCAAAGATATTGATGTGGTCAATTTGAAGGAAAATTTGATTAAAAAGAACACATCCATATCTGTTCCTTTTCTCTGGGTTTTTTTTTTTATGGAAGAGCTTTTAATTCTTCATCCATCCAATGCCTCTTTTTTTCTTTTTTTCTTTTTATTATTATTATTTTATATTTTATAAAAGCAAAAATTTCTGTTAAATACAAATATACATTTCCCCTTTTCTTATTTTGCCCATTTCTCTATAGATGTATAATGTTCTACATTAAAAATATCTGTCATATTATATAATTTTTGTTAGTTCAAGTTTATTTCAATCTAAATCAGTTATAGGTTATATATTATAATTTCTTACTTTTTTACACATCAATCTAATATGTCTCAGCCAAAAATATTGAAAAACAAAGATTTAATATTGTGAGCAGATTAGATTGGCTTTCATTAATAGGAAGAAATCTAAACAAACAATGATATTCAGACCTATCTAGGAAGGGAACCCAGAAAAGAATCCCAAGGTTTCACAAAACAGAGGTTGTTTAACCAAGGAGGCAATGGTTAGTTTGGTTTTCACTTGTCCTCAAGATACCAAACCTATGCCCTTAGAGAAATTCAAAGTATCAGATGCAAACCCAAGTGTAAATTTTAGCAAAATATCAAATAAACACATCACCCGCCTACTGATTTACATATAGCACAATTTCATAATCATTGATCCCATCTCCATCTCACACTACCTCTAAAACCCCATCTTCACCTCCACGAGTAACTCAATTGCAATTGGTGCCTCAAACTTCATTTCCACCACCATTACCATCTCGTGAGGCAGATCAAACCCGATGGACCGCGACTCAAACTACATCTCCACCCCAATCCCCATCTCATAAGATAGCTTAAAACCAACCTAGATTAATTCAACTTCTGTCGGAAGACCCTCAACATCAGGAAGAAACCTCCCATCGGCCAGCTTTGCAGTCCAAAACCCATATACTAAGCCAACATTCTTGGGTTAGCTTAGGTAGCCAACCTACACTAGTAGCAGAGTATGATCCCCTAGTTACACCCACACCTTCAACTGCCACTCCAGAGTCACTTTTTTTTTTATAACCTGGGTATCCGGGCCTCTTAGAGCACCCACCTAATCCCAGGGGCATATGCGCACTCCAAATTCAGCACATGCCGTCAAGACAGATATAGATCCTAGGGTGGCCTCAAGGGAGGAGATTGAACTGGGTCTCCTGCTTTTGGAAGTAGGTACACAGCCACGCTAACCTTGAAGTTTCCAGAGACACTTGCTATGCCACAATCATTAGAGACTACAGCTGATTCCCTCAATCCTGCTCAGCCACCAAGTGAATCTTCATATTGAACACAGAAAATAAATAAAATAAAAATGTACAAAGAATGAAGCATGTAAGGCTAAAACACAAGCCTACAAATGGTTCATTGTTGAGGATACAAACTGAATACTAACTTTTTAGTATATGTTTTATATATTGTTAGGGTGCATCTCTGTTTGGTGAATTTCATCTCACATTGAATTTATGGAGGCTTGAAGACTTATGATCATATGATTATGAAGTTAAGAGAGGGAGTGGGAATCATACTTCCTAAAAAATTCATTGTATGGCAATGAGTTCCTAATTTTTTAGATTCCCTTATCGTCCAACATTAGAAATCTGAAGGACATATAGCAGGTTTTTTGTTAATGTACTGTCTGAAAAAATTAGCTGTGCCTAAATAATCATGACTTTTCATGCTTAATCAATTGTGAAGAACAGAACCAATGATGGGTTCCACACCTTCTTGATTTATCGCCAGAGTTTACTTGATACGCAATGTTGAGGAATGAGGCTGGAATATGCACTAAGCGTGAACTAGAAAGGAAAGTATGAGGTTTGTTTGTATTTCTATGAACAAAAGAGAATGAAATTACATCTAAATTTGCCAGTGAGGCCCCTGATTTCATTAGCTAGTCGCAAACATCTCCAAGGAATGGGACCCTCCCTTGTTAAATGTGATTAGCCAGCCTTGTGGATTCTAACTCCACCTAAAGCTTCATTAAATTATTTTCGCTAGAATCCACTAAGCCTTGGTAAATAGCTCTCAAAGTAACTCTGTCACCATCATCGCTATTGGCAGCATCGAAGCAGCAAATAAAGGCCCCTTCATGGTCTCTAAATAAGCACCCACCCAACAAATAAAGGCCCCTCCACCTCTATAATTTATTAATCATATCCACTAGATTTTCTCTCCTGCAGCTGTTATATTTGGGACAAGAAAATGTGATTATGATCATCAGTTATAGGCAAATATTGATGTCCTTTAGTTTTGTCAATGATTGATCCTGCATGTTGTAGTTTATATTATAAAATCTTTTGTTTCTTTGGCAGCTAAGCAAGCAACGTTGCAAATTCGTGATCTCCGACCACCACGACTTGCAGGTGGGTTGTTGTCATTGATGGACACAACTCCATGTACTTTAGCTTTTATATGTTTGCATAAAGTTGATTGTTACAGGGAGATAAAACCAACTGCCTTCAGCTCAGTTTCAGTTTTTGAAAATGGCCTATATAATTCATTAGTCATAGAAGATGGTAATTTGACTTATTATTTTTTACGAACAACAAAACAAAGCAAATAGTTTTCTTAGTGTGTAAAACACTTTTGAGCCATTGATATATGCCCAATTCTTTTAATTTTTTGGGAACTCGGAATCGGAGCTATATCCGAGTGAAAACGACGTTTCGACGTCTGAGTAAATTGCTGGGATTAGCTCGAATTCTGAGCTTGGATCTCGGCTGTGAAGTATACTTCTCCTTGTAAAATACATGAGATCCTCCCCCAAACAGCTACATAGTCGCTTCGTTGAAGCTATGCATCGTCTTCCCCAACCCGAGAAAGGAATTGGTTTCACAGGGCAACAGGTGGGTCTAAGAGGATTTTGGGTATTTATTGGTAAAGAGAATTTTTATTATAATTATAGAATGTTTATCAGAACTATAGAAATTCGTGCTACTCTTCATCTTTAACCATCTATAACCTGTTTATGATGATCAGAAGGTTGAGAGAGTTTCTTTATTTACATTTTTCTCGTTTTATGTGCTAGTTTGAGGTTATAGCATCTGCATCGAGTCTCTATAAAATCATGTGTTTGACTACATTCGTGGTGGCGATTGATCAATGTACCTAAAAAAATTCAAATTTTATTGTTAATTATTGGTAGGTGAAGGAAATAAAAGAGCTCCTTTAAGGTACCCAACACATATTGTGGATGATGCATCATCTCTTTCCGCTAAATTGGTTAAACTGTGGGAGATGCACTAATAACAAGATGAGAGGTCAATCTCTTCATGCCAAAAATGGTCAAAATTTGTTAAGTTGACAACATGAAAATCAGCTCAAGTGAGTTGCTAGTTGTTAGTACAATTACTTGTAGAAAAATTATAAATGGTGGATAAATTTTGATAAATAATTTATGCATGCTCTGGTGCTTGGGCCCCACTATATATGTGCTAGTCATATCGCGCCACATAAAGCTGTAAAATTGTCCACTATATAACATTGTCCTTACTTGTATGAGACGAAACACCGACTCCACATGGCGGACATCCTAAAAATGGTCCCTTACTATTAGATTGTATTTGACTATTTTGAATCGGATGGTGGAAATCGATGTTGTGGTAAATGAGTTTTTCTTGTAGTCTACCTTGAGCCTCGATCCGTTGTAACTTGAGAAGTCATCCATGAAAGATAACATCTTATGGCAAACTATATTGTCGACCTTTTTTTATTCCCAATCCTTCACACCAAAAAGTTCAAATCATAGTGCACTCATCAAGCAACATACAAGAACATTTTATATGGCATACATCTCAAAAGTAGCCAGAGTACCAAAAGCTCAAAAGCTCATGGCACACAAGCATTTACCTAATACTAAATCGGGAACCTTTAATTGGGCCCAAGATAGATCTTAAGATCATTGGATTTCTAATTAGACGCTCAGATGTTGATTTCACATAACACGCATCTCCAAAAAGATTTGGTCAACTCACATTTTCATAATTTAGGTAACTTTTTAGGGATGTGTTATGTTAAATCAACATCTGCCCGTCTGATAAGAGTTCCATGATCTTAAAATCTATTGTGAGGAAGATTGGAGCAAAAAATATTCTTCATCGTCTAATGCAGATTAGTCAATGGTTATTGTCCGCTTGAATATAATATGTATTAGATGTGATCTAGATGATAAGTTTGAATGCCTTTTTGTTTAATAAGACAGCTCATGACCATATTATATTAGGAATTGTAGGCGTCATTTTCACCGTTTAATTTGATTTGACGACATTAAATCTGGTCAATTACCATTTATTAAAAAATATAAAAAATGATCCTCAGCGTAGGGATCATTAATGAAAAGATTGCAACCATTGGTGTAGGCGCATTTATTAAAAAAAAAAAAAACTAAGCCGCTTGGTGTAAAATATTTGAGTTATGGTGACGACACCTTACAATCGTATGCGATGGTAGTGTTAGGGACCCATTTAAAATAATAGTAATTAAATCAAATTAGAAAAAGACTCAAAAGTCAAATATGTTCAACCCATATCGATTGGTTGCCGTAAATTTTGAGAGAAATTGAGCGACATAAACCGATGATTAAGATCACGTTTCTACGGTCATAGCATAACCACTGATTGAATCTATTCTGAGGATTTTCTGAGAGGAACTTAAAAACAAAGGATTTTGTGTTTTGTAAGAATCTGTCAGGAATCTGAGTGGTTTAAGAACGCATATGGTGAAAATCAGGAATCTGAGTATGCTAAGAATCTGTCAGGATTCTGAGTGTCCAAAATCTGAGCTTTTCTGGGAAAAATCAGGAAACACCTGAACGAGGCCTTAAAGAGGAAACGGATTCCACGTGGATGCTTTCTATTGGTGACAGTAACCGACTCAAAAAGCTTATAACCATCTGATCACAGCTGCCCTAAAGAGGTAACCCGGACGCATTCGAGCCTGAGGATAGGTGTCAACCTCATAACGGATTCCACGTGGATGCTTTCTATTGGTTATAGTAACCGACTCAAAAAGCTATAATCATCTCATCACAGCTGCTTTCGCGGGAATCGAGAGATCCCTCTTCCTCAGGTTCTCTAGGTACGTCATCTTCAACCCTACTAATTATATGTGTAAATTACGTATTGTTGATGATGATGAAAAGTTATTGTTCTTAATATATTTTTTTTCACGTTTATTTACACTGTCGTCTTCGATCGTGCTGTATTTGTTGCTGTTTTGTTAAATTCCATGCGTTTTTTATTTAGATTTTGTTATTATTTTTCAGGTTATGGTTTCCTGGAATGATTAATCGTTTTAATTTAATTAACATATATTCGTATTTTTGGGTATTTTGTTGGGTTCTTGAAGTATTTTAATTTAATTAACATATATGTATATGAATTGAGTTATTGGAAGATCTTTCCTCTATGGCGGAACGATGTGTTCTGAGTTGTGCCTCTTACGATCTTGTGATATGTGGATTTGATGACACTAATCCTTTGCTAATTTGCAACATAGTAACCAAGTTTAGATGCGACAGTCGTGGGGAATCAAGTTCCGTTTAGTTCCAATAAATTCGTGGAAAATTTGGCGAAAATCCCGAAAAAGTTAGGTGATTATAATATAATAATATAAACTATTACAAATATACAAAAGTATTAAACCTATTTTAAAGTTTTAAATGATGTCTTTAAATGATAAAATATGTGTATTACATAATTTGCATTCAGATTTATAGTTGAAAAAAAAGTCACAATTTGAATTTTTTGTAAGATTCGGCAAATTCGGAAAAATCCAGAAAAAAAATCGGGGAATCACGGAAGCCGAATAACCCTTATTAAAAATGGCTCGGATTTGCAATTTAACAAGGGGAGATTGGGGAGAATTACTATGGAAGCCTGAATAGAATTGAAGATGCTCAAATCTAATATTCAGGGCCATTTTTGCAAATGACTTGCATAATATGGTGTTGTTTAATGTACGCCGTACCCTTGCTGTTTAGTTAGATATTTTCTTTTACTTAATCTGATTTTCCTCTCTTTTTTTGGGTAGAATTTGATCTTTTTCCTCTCTGCATGACTTTGTTTATTATCTTCTTTTTTAATAAAAAAGTTCATTTTATTAAAAAGAGCAAAGTACATCGGTTGATTAGGAAGATGCTAAGAGACCCCAAAAGGAGGAGGTCAGCCCCCCAAAACTTGGAGCTTCAACATCACCCCGTTGAGTGAGAAAGACCAACCCAACAAACAAAATAAGACTCCATCATCGAGATACAGAGCCCCTCGCAAAAGGCAACGAGCTTCTATGTTGACCAATGTGTATAGTGCTTATTGTGCTTGGCTGAGAGGAGCAACGGTTGCTTATATCTTCAACAAGAGGAGGTTTGGAAAGCCCCTGAAATGCACTGGTTTCTTTCAAGCCAAAGACATAAGAGAATCGCAAGGGGAAGCAATTTAGTCAAGCACTATAGGCTCTAGCTCTCTCTTTCTTTCACAGTAGAGAGAAATCGCGAGCAGAGAATTAAGTTTTGAGGAAGGCATCCCACAATTTGAAAGAGGCGTCAGGAGAAAGCCTAGATTGAGGGACAGAGGAAATGAAGGGAAGTGGAGCATAGATGATCCATAATTTCAATGTTGTTGTAACAGGTGGCACAATGGTTGGGTATGGAGCTTTTAATAAGGTTTTCCACGGTGGAGATTCGATCCCAGGTGGTGCGCCAAATGAGATCTTGGATCCAGGGGGGAATTTTAACCTGCCACATCCAATCTCTCTTAAGCTTTTCTCGGATGGTCACGGTTCATTAGTTAATTATTTATTTTGATAAGTTGTGTTGGTCAAAGTGCATGAGATAGTTAAGGCCCAAAGTTGGGTGCCCGCTGGTTGAAGGTTACATTTTTTTTTGGGTCCTTTGTGTTGATCAAAGTGCATAGTTAAGGCACAAAGTTGGTTCCCCTTGGGTGAAGTTTACTTCGTCAAGTAATCTGATTCTAGTGAGTTTTGGAGGATTGATAAGAACAATAGGGGAGTATGGAAAGTGTTTTTGGGCTCTCATCATTAGGAGTAGGGCTTGAAGACGCCATGTTTTTTGACACTGTTTATTAGACTTCTATATTTTTGTACTTCTACCTAGGGCCTTTTATTGTAGAAACATCGCTTCTTGGATGTCATTTGTTCTATAGAGATGTTGGACTTGTGTACTATGTTAGAGATATCTATCAATTAATTCCATTAGGAGGCACCGGCTGTTTGGTTTTCGGCAGAGCTCCCTTTGTTTTGCTATTTTAATATATTTTTTCTGTTGTATATGTCCACTATATCAAGCCATCTTTGCTTTTGCTTTTCTGCCTTGTTCTCTCTAAGCTAAAAAACTATGATGATGTTAGATTCATGTGAGAGAAAAAGAGATTCATTCCATTAATGTATAAGGACGTAAGGATCTCTGAAATCTCAAATGGGCACTGGTAGTGATGCTGCCATCGTGCAAGGCTTAAGTAGAGCGACCTTAGTATCCTCTACCTTGGGAATATAGTTGTGGGAAGCGAAGCTTCTAGTTTGTAGGCAACGGGGAAGTTGAAAATAAGCATAGATCTGGAGATTCGCTCGTTAAAGTCTTGATCTCCAGATCTGGGTCGGTATCAATAAAGGAAATTATGAAGGCATTTTAAGATGTGGCACCTTCTCTTTACTCGACTGTAACCGTTACTTGAGTGTTACTGAAGGGGTTGTTCCTAGAAAAATCTTGAAGTAAAGGATCCAGAACCCCAACTTTGAGTATAGGTCAGTTAGGAATCCCCTTAGTGCAGAGAGAGGAAATTCATGTCTCATTGTAAAAGGAGGTGGAAAGGGATACTCAAAAGTGTTGTAGCAGTGTTGAATGCATGGTAGGGACTCATCCCAAACACTTAAGTGGTCTCGATGTTAGATTCTCAACATAAAACAGAAGAAAAGAAGAATGTATGAATTGATGAAATCTTAAACAAAACAAAAGAAAAGAAGAAAAAAATGACCTAGCACATATAATCTATGCATAGGCCAATATAAACACGAAAATATCATAGAAATAGATTATATTGAAAATCGAGATAGGTGCTATTTGTGAGTTTTGAGTGTTGAACATTGTAACACGACAAAAGAAAAATGAAACCTCTAGAAGCATGTACAATCTATGCATAAACCGATGTAAACATTAAAAGACATTAACAGCAACTAATTGAAAGTTGAGATTTGCGAGTTTGAGTGTTATCATGTTATTTTCTCAAAGTTTGCCAATCCATAATTGATATTCCATGACCATGGAATTCGTTTTCTTTTTTCCTTGTATGTGAAGCTAAGAGTAATAATCGCTTTAGAGTATATATCATGCTTATCTGTGAGCTCTTTTGAGTGTTGTGTTTCATGTGTGGTGGTCTTTTGAAGTTTGCTCTGGTTGGATCTATTTCAAAACCATGTGATTACGGTGCTCTTTTGCCGATTTTTTGATGAATATGTGGTATGAGGGACTGCTATTTGCGATTGCATTTGTTTTTCAACTTCCCCTTAATGTTTTGTTGATTTATGTTTCCTTCTCGTGCCTTAATAAATTCAGATTGTTGTTTTTATGGTTTTCTTTCTTTATGAATGGGGTAGACATTAATTTTCCGTAATTGAAAGTAACCTTTTCGAGATATATCATGCACGGGGAACAACTATTTTATCATACTTCCATTACAGTTTGATCTTACATCTTTATGCATTTTATTTGAATAATAAGGAATAGCCTTGTTCTTTGGCCATGTGATGTAGGACAAAACACTAGATTCTAAATTGGTATTTTAACTAAGTAGGGGAAATATCAAAATCATCCTAAAAGCACATAAAATATTTAATAAATTCAATTAGGCAATTAGGTCAATCCGATGTAGTGCTTCATCTACATTCGGTCTGTTCCCAATCTAGAGAATATGGTTCTAATGATAGAATTTGATTTTCACTCTAGTCTTGGGCACCAAACAGCAATCAAAGTGATCTCTTGACTTCTTTCTAGGGTTTGAAGAATTTAAGGCTAAAAAAGGATTAGATTAACATAAGGGAAAATAATAGGTTGAGTTCAAATAAAAGGATTCTAAAGAACTAATTCCAGCAACAATAATAAATTGAAGAAAGGTTTCTTAAGTTTTAATCAAGAAATAAAAAAGAAGAAATAATAGGTAGCAATAATCAAGAAGGTGGGAGAAAAGATAAAGATAATCCAAGGAATTTCACCAAGGAAATTATTGGGCTCGCGCCAAACCCTAAACTCGGGGAATCTGAAGAATCGCTCTTGAAATTTTCGATATAGTCGCTTTTTCAAAGGAAAACTCTTCACAAGTTCTCAAAGTTGCACAAAGCAATAATTTTTATTAAATAATTATTAACTAGCAAAATAAGAGTCTTTACAATGCTTTATAGGACTTAAACCCTAACTAAGTCTAAATTACCGAAATAGAAATAGAAGACTCCTAATCTAATTGGACACACAAGCGGAAACTTTCGACTAAAAACTTTGACCACTGATGAGTAGTGAAATATGATGATATTTCACCCCTAGATACCTATATTTAGCTATCCGATGAAGGCTATCTGATAAGAATTATTAGATTTGAAGTGTTTCAGGTAAATACAAGCCAAGTGCAGAAAACAGCCCAAGAATTCTAAAAATAATGTCAAAACACTGTAACTTTGGGTCATCGAGAACTTAGTGCAACTTACAGATCAATTTGGACCTTCAAAATGCCCGAATTATGAAATTGTCAAAACATAAAAGTTGTAGAGCTTTCTGTTAGCTTTCCAACGGCGCAAGAATCGCCTCAATCCGAGTTCGGAACAGAAAGTTATGGCCAAAATCAAGCAAATACGATGTAAAGTTCGGCGGGAATTCACGAAAATCTGGGAGGTCGATGCATCGACCCTATTGGGTCAATTAATCGACCCTAAATTTTCGAGTTGGAACACCTCTGCGGCTGGGAAACTTCGGCTCTATTTAAAGCGGATCAAACACTTCGAAAAAAGGAAGAATTAGAGCAAGAATTAGAGATAGGAATTAGACGGATTTTTTTAGGAAATAATTAGAGATTTTTTAGAGAGTTTTTTTGAGAGGATTATTTATTCATTATTATTTTTGGTTTTAGACTCCTCTGAGCATCTTTTTAAAAGTTCTTCTTTTCTCCTTCTTCTAGGGATTGATTTGGGTAGATTGTACTTAGGATTTGTACTGTCTTTCTTTTACATTCATAGATTGTATTTAGGAAAAGACATTGTAACCAAAGATTTTTGGAAGAAATAAAAAGAGGAATGGCTTTGAATGAACAAGGAGATCATACACCAAAGATGAGCGGCTAAATCAGTAGATCGGGAAAGATGCCATCCCCAGATAAGTACCCATATTTATGATTAATACCATAGTCTAATGTTTTTATTGTTTTGATCTACACATCACGAGATACGATATGCTTCTTACATGACTCATACCGCAATGATAGGCTGAGTCATTGTTTTTAGATAGGGTATGCTTGGGATTGATGATCATACTTTATTTCAAATCATTTTTAATGAATGATGGTGATGGTGTGAATGATTCTTTAATGAAAGGGGTACAACTGGGTAGCATATTTCTTGTTCTTATTTAAATATTATTCTTAGATTCATCAAGAATTAGTTGTTTAGATTAATTTATTTTCTTGCATTTAGAAAAAGTGATAAATTTTTGATTAAATTGAATCTGCCCTTTGGTACTTCCTTGGGGACGTTTTTTAATCTATGAATGAATTAATTAAAATTCAAGATTTCCCTGTGGGTTCGACACCTTTGTTCTTGCCATCTTTTAATAGATCTTGTGCACTTGCAAGGGTTCTGATTAAAATCGATCAAGTTTTCGCGCGATTCTTGGGAGATCTGAAATTTTGATTAATTCGGTTAGGGATTTTTGTGTTTTGATTAAAAAAAATAAAAAAATAAAAAATCAAATTTTGGATTTTTGCTTTGCAAATTCTTCTTTCCCTTATTTTTCTCTCTTAGGTAAGTATTTTTTTTTTAGGAGTCTTTTAGGAAGTTGAGATTTTTAGGCTTTTTATTTTAGATTTTGTAGGAGTCTTTTAGGAAGTTGAAATTTTTAGACTTCTTATTTTAGTTTGTGTAGGACTCTTTTAGGAAGTTTAGGTTTTTAGGACTTCTTATTTTAGTAGGATTCTTTTTCCTTATTTTCCTCTTTTAGATATTCTAGGATTTTCTAAAATTAGTTATTAATTTTTTTGGAAGTTTATAAATTTAGGATTTTTAGGAAGTTGAGTTTTTTAGGCTTTTTATTTTAGATTTTGTAGGAGTCTTTTAGGAAGTTTAGGTTTTTAGGACTTCTTATTTTAGTAGGATTCTTTTTTTTTTTCCTTATTTTCCTCTTTTAGATATTTTAGGATTTTCTAAAATTAGTTATTAATTTTTTTTTTAGGAAGTTTATAAATTTAGGATACCTTCCTTAGGAAATTTAGGAATCTTTTATTTTTTTCCCTTATTTTTCTCTTTTAGATAAGATTTTGTAGGATTGCCATTAGGTTTAAAATTTAATTTTTTTAATTTTAATTTTTGAAATTCGAATTAAAAAAAAAAAAAAAAAAATTGTGCGCTTATGTCAATCGATTGAAAATCTTTGCTTTAATCGATTGAAGCTGAATATTTTGAGTTTGTTGTGGATTCATCAATCTTTGTTTGTGAGCGTGGTGTATGAGCTTTACTCGTTCTCATCACCCACATCTGCTACCATTTAATCTTGAGATCGAACGATCTTGTAGAGAGAATCGCAGAATTCAAAGGAATCAGTATCATCATACTGATACCATGGCTGATCAAAGGCAAGAAATGAATAGGAACAACCAGAATATCAATAATGGCAATAATGAAAATAATGGAAATGATGGGAATAACAATTACAATGAGGGCCCTAGAACACTCGAATATTATAATGATCCTGGTTTTTACGAGGATCAGGAATGTATAATGCATGATCCCATTCCAGGAAACCACTATGAATTCAAATCAGCGATGATCCAAATGCTACCAATTTTTCATGGGTTAGCAAATGAAAATCCCCACGTTCATCTAAATGAATTCACTGGGGTATGCAAAATGTTCAGAGTCCACAATGTCACTGATGAGATAGCTAAACTCCTCCATCTAGAATGGGAAAGGAACCTGCATCTAGTGGGGCACTCATTAGCCATGTGACCTGGGTGGTCACAAATTGAACACACAGTGGGGGTGACAGGAGCTTTTGCTTGCTTGGTCGTAGCTAACAACATATTCATTTGCTTGGACAACATATCAACCTTTGTCGATAGATCAGAGGTATTATTTTTGACATTATACAATCCATCTCTTGTCAACACATGAGATTTAGATGCCAAATCCAAGTTAGTTCGCCCCAGAGTTTCACTTTGTATCGAAGTTTGGTATAACTTCTCAAACAATGCCCACAATTCATCAGCTTCTTTTGTGGCACATGATCCACCACACGATGCATCAACCATGCATCTCTCTTCAGGAATCAGCCCATTATAAAAACTTTGGACCTGTTGCCACCTTGGAACTTGATGATTTGGACAACTCTTAATCAATTCCTTAAAACGTTCCCAACATTCATGGAATGTTTCAGTAGGTTGTTGGGAAAAGAATTGAATCTTCTGACGCAACTCAATGGCTTTGGTCATGAGAAAATATTTTTTAAGAAACTGAGTAGCTCGCCTAACTCGAATAGATTGGTTCTAAAGAATAAAACCACGTTTTGCCTTGTCCCTTAAAGAGAAAGGAAAGAGTCGAGTTTAGCTATCTCATCGGTGACATTGTGGACTCGAACATTTTGCATACCCGGTGAATTCATTTAGATGAACGTATGCGGATTTTCATTCGCTAACCCATGAAAAATT
Organism: Chloranthus sessilifolius; assembly: GCA_021018995.1. NCBI lineage: Eukaryota > Viridiplantae > Streptophyta > Magnoliopsida > Chloranthales > Chloranthaceae > Chloranthus > Chloranthus sessilifolius. Next base: position 45,758,005 of record CM037589.1, on the reverse strand, counting down.
GGTAGCATTTGGATCATCACGATTTGAATTCATAGTGGTTTCGGAATGGGATCATGCATTATACATTCCTCGATCCTCGTAAAACCGGGATCATTATAATATTCGAGTGTTCTAGTGACCTCATTGTAATTGTTATTCCCATCATTTCCATTATTTTCATTATTGCCATTATTGATATTCTGGTTGTTCCTATTCATTTATTGCCTTTGATCAGCCATGGTATCAGTATGATGATACTGATTCCTTTGAATTCTGCGATTCTCTCTACAAGATCGTTCGATCTCAAGATTAAATGGTAGCAGATGTGGGTGATGAGAACGAGTAAAGCTCATACACCACGCTCACAAACAAAGATTGATGAATCCACAACAAACTCAAAATATTCAGCTTCAATCGATTAAAGCAAAGATTTTCAATCGATTGACACAAGCGCACAATTTTTTTTTTTTTTTTTTTTTTTTTAATTCGAATCTCAAAAATTAAAATTAAAAAAATTAAATTTTAAACCTAATGGCAATCCTACAAAATCTTATCTAAAAGAGAAAAATAAGGGAAAAAAATAAAAGATTCCTAAATTTCCTAAGGAAGGTATCCTAAATTTATAAACTTCCTAAAAAAAAAATTAATAACTAATTTTAGAAAATCCTAAAATATCTAAAAGAGGAAAATAAGGAAAAAAAAAAAAAAGAATCCTATTAAAATAAGAAGTCCTAAAAACTTAAACTTCCTAAAAGACTCCTACAAAATCTAAAATAAAAAGCCTAAAAAACTCAACTTCCTAAAAATCCTAAATTTATAAACTTCCAAAAAAATTAATAACTAATTTTAGAAAATCCTAGAATATCTAAAAGAGGAAAATAAGGAAAAAGAATCCTACTAAAATAAGAAGTCCTAAAAACCTAAACTTCCTAAAAGAGTCCTACACAAACTAAAATAAGAAGTCTAAAAATTTCAACTTCCTAAAAGACTCGTACAAAATCTAAAATAAAAAGCCTAAAAATCTCAACTTCCTAAAAGACTCCTAAAAAAAAAATACTTACCTAAGAGAGAAAAATAAGGGAAAGAAGAATTTGCAAAGCAAAAATCCAAAATTTGATTTTTTATTTTTTTATTTTTTTTAATCAAAACACAAAAATCCCTAACCGAATTAATCAAAATTTCGCTGATCTCCCCGGCAACGACGCCAAAAACTTGATCGATTTTAACTGTAACCCTTGCAAGTGCACAAGATCTATTGCAGTATGGCAAGAACAAAGGTGTCGAACCCACAGGGAAATCTTGAATTTTAATTTAATTTGAGATTTAAAAACGTCCCCAAGGAAGTACCAAAGGGCAGATTCAATTTAACCAAAAATTTATCACTTTTTCTAAATGCAAGAAAAATAAATTAATCTAAACAACTAATTACTGATGAATCTAAGAATAATATTTAAATAAGATCAAGAAATATGCTACCCCTGCATTTGTAAATTTCATTAAAGAATCATTCACACCATCACCATCATTCATTCATAAAAATGATTTGAAATAAAGTATGATCATCAATCCGGCATACCCTATCTAAAAACAATGACTCAGCCTATCATTGCGGTATGAGTCATGTAAGAAGCATAGCGTATCTCGTGATGTGTAAATAAAAATATTAGACTATGGTATTAATCATAAATATGGGTACTTATCTGGGGATCGCATCTTTCCGATCATCGATTTAAGCCGCTCATCTTTGGTGTATGATCTCCTTGTTCATTCAAAGTCATTCTTCTTTTTATTTCTTCCAAAAATCTTTGGTTACAATGTCTTTTCCTAAATACAATCTATGAATGTAAAAGAAAGACAGTGCAAATCCTAAGTACAATCTACCCAAATCAATCCCTAGAAGAAGGAGAAAAGAAGAACTTTTAAAAAGATGCTCAGAGGAGTCTAAAACCAAAAATAATAATGAATAAATAATCCTCTCAAAAATTCTCTCCAAAAACTCTAAAAAAGAAAAGCTAAAACTAACTCTCTAATTATCTATCTCTAATTCCTCCCTCTAATTCTTGCTCTAATTCTTGCTCCCTTTTCGAAGTATTTGATCCGCTTTAAATAGAGCCGAAGTTTCCCAGCCGCAGAGGTGTTCCAACTCGAAAATTTAGGGTCGATTAATTGACCCAATAGGGTCGATGCATCGACCTCCCAGATTTTTGAATTCAGAACTTTACATCGACATCGCTCAGTATTTTGGCCATAACTTTCTGTCCTGAACTCGGATTGAGGCGATTCTTGCGCCGTTGGAAAGCTGATAGAAAGCTCTACAACTTTTATGTTTTGACAATTTCATAATTCGGGCATTTTGAAGGTCCAAATTGATCTGTAAGTTGCACTAAGTTCTCGATGACCCAAAGTTACAATGTTTTGACATTATTTTTAGAATTCTTGGGCTGTTTTCTGCACTTGGCTTGTATTTACCTGAAACACTTCAAATCTAATAATTCTTATCATCATATTTCACTACTCATCAACCACCGACAAGGTTGGAAGTGAACTTGCTTGCGTGGAAACTAGGCTCGCGCACACAAGTTGAACAACTTGTAGGTGGAAACCTGAATTCGCATGCGTGTGAATCGTCGCTTTGTTCGATGTGGCGGGCATGGGATTGGATCTCGCGTGCGTGAGGTTGCACATAACCTTGTTTTAGTGACTTTTGTTTTCTATTCAACCCTCTTCTCTCTTTATTTTCCTTCCCATGTGCATATCTTCCCAAAGTGGGGTCTTCTCTGGTGCACGTGTGCACATGGATCTTCATGGTCCTCCCAAAGTGCTATGAGAGGCCTCGATGCTTTGGGCGTCTTTTTGCGCATCTTATACACTTTGTATCGGTTGATATCCACATTACCGTCGTGTGCAGTCACATAAACACGAGAACATGGGATTGGATCTCGCATGCGCGAGGTTGCACATAACCTGGTTTTAGTGACTTTTGCTTTCTATTCAACCCTCTTCTCTCTTTATTTTCCTCCACATGTGCATGTCTTTCCAAAGTGGGGTCTTCTCTCATGGTACACGCGTGCACACGGATCTTCATGGCCCTCCCAAAGGCTATGAGAGGCCTCAATGTTTTGGGCTTCTTTTTGCGCGTCTTATACACTTTGTATTGGTTGATGTCCCCGTTGCCATCATGTGTAGTCACATATACACGAGAACATGAGATTATCCCGTGGTCTGTCTGATGTAGCATGGTAGCAGAAGAGATTCACAAAAAATAAAATTTAGAAATTTAAAATAATATAACTCACATTTTCAACAAAATATAGAACAAGAAGAGAGGGAGAGTAGAAGACCCAAACTTGGATTCACAGCTACAAAGTCCTTTCAAACAGAGAACGTAAAAAGATAAATAACATTCATTCACTAATTTTCTGATACCAGTGTCTTTGATTATGTATATGTAACGATGTAAAGACTAACGAGACGAAAAATCCTAATTTACTTCTATTTTCTATTTAGACTACTACTCTACCTGGATTCTTAAATATCATCCACAAATAGAAACTATTTGTACAGGTTACTCCCCATTAATCTATACCCCAAAAAATAAAGAAACGAGTCTCAAATAAAAAGTCGACTTTCTTGGACAGATCAAAGGATTTATTTCCCTCTTTGTATAGGGCTCTCGCAGAATTTGTTTAGGATTGCATTTCGGTTCTCTAATTCAGCTGTATCTCAAATATTTAAGGAGATTTAAATGCAGTTGTTGTGATTTTTGTCCTCTCCTTTATCCTAGATGTGACCACAATTTTAGTAAGCTTTAACCTAGGAAGCACCGGTGCGGGTACGGCATATAGGTACGATACGGGTACGGCGATACAACAATTATCAAAAAATCAGGGTACAGGTACGGCATGGGTACTTATATTTAAAATTTGATTTATATATATTTTAGGTTATTTTTAAATGCAAAAAATAGTTAATAAACATCAAGCACAAAAAATAATAATCCAAGAGATTAACTATTATCCTCTCTTCTTCATCGTCTACATCGCTCGTTTCCCATTGTCCTTGCTTTTCTTTAATTCTTGGATGACATCACTGTCTATTTGTGGTCTTGATTCCTGGGATGTCGTGGTGAACCTGTGTTGGTCAACAGTACTCACGACCTATGATTTTTGAATCCTTGATTTCCATTTCTGCTATCTTCAGAGTGTTAGTGTGTATGATGAAATGTTCATATCATCATATATAAGAATTTAGGACAGGTATTGTTGCAATTGATCAACTAGAAGAAGTGCTGATTGGTGACAAAAAAATTTTTGTTGAATCCATAGGTTAACATGTTTTTTTTTAATATCTTAACTATCAAGTAATTTGGTAATATCTACATTTTCCCTTTTCATAGTGTAATTTGGAATTTGCCTCGAGGTTGTAGTAGTGAACTTAACAATGTTTAAGACGTGATGCAGTTGTGTCTATATCATGGTGGCCAGTATTGGCTGATACTGATCACCAATACACATCGATCCGGCCGAGAATCGAAACCGATCCCGTTACCAGTCCGCGATACCAGTAGCGGACTGGTGTCGGTATAGGTATCGGTATCGGCAAAGACCGTATCGGTACCGGCCAATATTGTCTCGGTATCACCCTTAACTGTATTAGTATCGACCAATACAGTCATTTTTTAAAACTTTTATTATTATTATATTTGAATAAAAAAATTCGGTATCAGTTGATACGTATCTGCATCAGCCGGTATGTATTGGTCCACAGATCGGACTGATAACTGATACTGAAAACCGAGTTTGATACCTCGCCCTCAGTCTATATATCTGAAAATAAGAGTTGTTCAACTCAATAAGATTCCTGTTTGAATCCCTCATTCTTTTCAGGTCTGTAGTTATTATTATTTTATTTTTTTTAAACAAAAAAATTGTGAACTTTGATTAAAGAACTAAAAATGCTAGTGGTTATTTAAATGTATGAATATTTCTCTGCAAGTGCTTTCCATTGGAAAGTGTGGTAATTACAATTACCATTGGTTCAGGTTTTGAGCATATTATAAGAGGGAAAAACGCTCTCCACTTTCTTCTTGATTTCATCAGCCACAAGGTTCATGTCTGATATCGACGCCCAGATTCCCACTACCTTCGGTAAGTTGGCTTCTCGCTTCATACTTTTTTAGTATATTGTGGGTAAGTGCGTGAAATGGTAGATTTTTCTTGAACACGGAAAAATTGAAGTAAATATTAAATTTAATTCTTAAAAGAACTTCCAGAGAGACGCAGGGACTTGCAAGATGCAAAAATGGGTCTAGCTCCTTAATGGAAGTTGATCCAGTTTATGGCTTTTTATGACCAATCCAATTGGTGCAGTGCTGGTTGGAGTTTAGAAATTTTTCCCCTTCAATGGATGGCACCAAAAAATATAAATAAAGAACCTTAGGAATCAAATTCCGGGGTGAAAAAGAACTTGTGAGGGTGTTTATAGCCAATTCAATTGGTGCAGTGTTGGTTGTTGTGTAGAAATCTCCCCCCTTAAATGTATGGCCACTAAAAAGTATTAACAAAGAAGCCTAGGAATCAAATTTTGGGGGTGAACAAGAAGTTGCGAGGGTGTAGAGTTCGCTCTCACTAGATTGGTACCCAATTTGGTTTTGACGGCATTGACTCTTTAATAAATGGAACGTAGTGGAACATTACCGAAAGAGCTGGCTAGTATAGGGTGACCGATCCATTCCCAATCTAGATTGGAACAGGTCACCGACTAGGTACATGTGGCATTCATTCTTTTTCATCAAACGTGCGACTTGATGCGAAGAGCCCCGGAGTAAGCATTGGTGGGTCAAAGATTGTATCTCCATTGTGTGATTCTAAGCAGTCAAATGCCCTTTAAAATGAAGATGGAAATGTTTGTTCAATGCAATCTTCGACCTACCAGATCATGACATCGGGTCCTTCACATCAAGTTGCACACTTTGATGAAAAATAACGCCATATGTACCCTTTCTAATCTTGTTTGGGATCCGGTTGGTCACCCTATACAGCTCTTACTGAAAACCAATGCGACAAGAACAAAATCAACTTCCACGGTGAAACAGGTACATGATTTATCATACACCTGTTTTATCAAGTTTTATTTGGATGTGTTTTGTACTGATATAGTGGTGAAATGGTACCTTTTTTTGGTTCCCTTTTTTTTCTTGCGAGGCAGATCCATTTGCTGAAGCAAATGCTGAGGACACCAGTGCTGGATCAAAAGAGTATGTGCATGTGCGCACACAGCAGCGGAATGGTAGGAAGAGCCTGACTACAGTGCAGGGATTGAAGAAAGAGTTCAGCTACAACAAGATCTTAAAGGACCTTAAGAAGGAATTCTGCTGCAATGGGACTGTAGTACAGGACTCGGAGCTTGGCCAGGTACATGTTTTCGCATTTTTTATCAATATGTTTATTTACATATACATGCACATATTCATATATATATATATATATATATATATATATATATATGGAAGTCATTTTTTTGGTGATTATTATATATAGCGGCCACATTAACTTCTATAATACAGGTTATTCAGCTGCAAGGTGATCAGCGTAAAAATGTCTCCACTTTTCTTGTTCAGGTAATTTCCACTTGCACTGTGTCGACCACTCGTGAATTGTTCTTCATGTCCCTCTTTTTTTTTCACTTCTCTTTTTCTTCATCAGGCTGGCATTGTGAAGAAGGAGCACATCAAAATTCACGGGTTCTGAGCGAATCCAGATGCGCTTGCAGGTCAGGAGGAAATATTACATAGACACTGGGATATTTTCGTAATATGTAGTATTGATAACTGAGTTGGCTACGTTTAGGTGACGTGCTTGATCTGATGTATGTTGCTTCCGTGGGACATATTATTATATTCTTTAAGGAGTTTTACTGTTAAAGGGTCTCTTGTTTCAGCAGGATACTGTTTAGATTTTAGCATATTGATTACATCTGGATGAGTTATGAGTTATGAAGCAAGGTTTAAAATCTTGTTGCATCATATCTACCAATGTTTATGAGTTATGAGCAAGGTTTAAAATCTTGGTTTTGGTACCCGTACCGTCATGTACAACTTGTTCCACCAGGTACAAACAGTACCCCTAAAAGGATATAATACGGGCAGTGTTAACTCTGGTTTTGTATCGGCCCAATGTGAACCAGAATGTAGCCAGGGGAACGATCCGGAGCTGAGCTGATTTTTTAAACTTGTTGGGATGCAACCGGGTCTTTGTAATCTGTTTATCATTAAGGTCTGGGTAACTCGGTGATCTCTCTGAATCACGGATGGAAGGGCTCCTCGCCAACTTCTTCTCTCAAGCTTTTGAATACTTTTTTAGCCGCGGAATATTGTCAAATGTTGACTTCCACAAATTTGCAAGGGCCTTCTTGACATGCTTGATAAGCTAATTATGTCGGTGACACCTCTTTAGTCCTAATTGGTATGTTACTCGCGTGAGGTCAGTGACTTATTTTTCTGTTTGGATGAACGTCGACTCGCATATGTTAAAACATTATGTTGAGGAATTTGTGTACAATGAGCTGATGGTGTGTGCAGAGTGTATTTCTTGAAGATGTACAGAGACCTTGAGATCTGCACGGATCTCCAGAATGTTACCTAATTTACTGGTTCACTGAGTTCGAATTCGGGTTTGGAATTCACGGTTGTTAGAGCCGGGCGAAATCGGGTTAGCTATAGGATGAGTTTTTTCTTATATTAGGAATAATAGATATGTTTATGGGCACTTTAGAAAAACGTCCCTATTTTGCAAAGGTTTTAGCTTAATATGCAAAAAAGCAAACTGTTTTAGCAAATTGGGTTTCACAGATTTTAGCAATTTAAATGGGTGTGAGATACAATTTGGCTAATCAGTGAGTATACCTTTCTACCCGTTCTATAAAAGCTACATTTAACAGCAAAAGACCTTCGGTTCATTCATCTTCTCCTGAACAATCAGTTTTGGGTATTCATTTCTCTATCGCCCAGTCGTTCCAACCTTTCATCACAATCACAAATTTGAAAATTCATTATTAGTCTATTTGCCCAAAAACATTTCGTTAGGTGAGTTTCCTGCGCTGCGCAGGTTCTTCTCCATCGATATATTTTCCCGGAGTTCTCATCATCATAGTTCCTGTCGAACAAAAATGGGTTTCTCCCAATTTGTAACTGAGTTGGCGATTGGCTTTTGGTTTCAATGAGTTTAAATTTTATAATCTAATAAGGGAGCACATTCGTGGAATAAATGCATCAAAGCTTTAAGTGATAAGCTCTTGTTCTCTCATTTTGTACTAAATCGAAGCTCCATCACTGAGCTTGGTTTTATATGCAATACAAATTTACAATCTTAGTAAAAATACCCAATACAAAATTTACCGTTTAAGTACTCTTTAAACAAGCTAAAATGGCATTTATTTATTTTATTTTTTTAATTTTTTATTGTAGGTGATATCAAAAGCTTTTCAGAAACATATGAGAGGAGATGAAGTTATTCTCCATTAACGGTGCTTTCTTCGTAAACTCATTTTTGCCATGACTTACTTAGAATATGTTCTTTGTCCATTGTTGAGCTGGTTCTGTTATTATGTTCTTTGTCCATTACTGAGCTGGTTCTTTGTCTTGGACGAAAGCACCATTAATGGAGGTCAAGTGAGTTTCTGAATCACCATTAATGGATGAAGCATTTTTTCTATTCAATAACCCACTCCGTCTTCAAGAAAGGAACCCAATTGGCACGATATTGAATCTCACCGGAAAAGATTCAATATTACTCGATTTCTATCCGAAGTTTTGAACCTACGCAGCTGGAACGATTGCTAAGAGAAGAAGAAGCTCTTGCACATGTTGAGATTTTTGGCTTCTAAACTACCCTTTATAGAAGGGTAGTTTAGTAAAGTTTTATTGAAAAGAACTTTAGCACGAGGGAAAGGGTTATAATCTCACAAGAATTAGAAGTTTTAAAAAATATGTAAGGTTATTTTTCTAAAACGTTTTCTTCTTGTATAATAGGTTAAAACGCTTCCAAATTAATGTTATTTATCTAATTTCTCCTATATTTATTATCTTAGTTTTAAAATTAGATTTTTTTTTTTTTTTTAAAAGCGGTAGAGTAGTTGGTTTAAGTAAGCAGCTAGCTCAAGCATGTTAGAGGATTAACCCTTGCTATCGTTTTTTTGACCTTTATAGCAAAACTAAAGCAGTTTTCCCCGGTTTGCCAACTGGCAGAGAAGCAGACCGGACTGAACCAAACCCCGAACCGGTTCAACGGAACCCTATGTAGCGAATTGGGTAACCCCGGGTCTCCATGCTCTTTAAAGTTTGTATGTATCTCGATCCATCCGTTGTCTGCAATGGACTGGCTGCTGATTGCAGACAAATTCTTGACGAATCTGAAACACCTCCTTTAGATTGACCCAAAGTTGTTTAACTTGCACTCTTTTAATGAAACAAATGTAAATCACTACTTGATTAGCTATATACTGGAAACCATAAAAGTCTTCGGTTCAGGCTGTTGGAAATATTGGTAGGGGATGCTAGAAAAGATTGCAATTGAAATAAAGAAATGCACTAGTCCGAATCGTGACATATTGAATGTCGTTATTTTTAAATCAATATTTGCTCCTACCACTATAATCTAATGGTCACTAATAAGTTACCAACAAATTGATTCCATAATACAAGAAACCGACAACGTATTCTTGTGATCGATATGGTGAATCTGATCACATAACTAGAACGCCAAAATAGCGGGAGCGAAACTTTGAGAGAAAACCTTAAAACACAGAAAACAGATTAGAAAATGCAGTTAAAAGATATGAGAGTCTCGGGACCCTTTTATAGACATCAATAGGTGCGAAAAATCGTTTTGGGACATATCCGTTGACAATAACTGAACGGATATATCCGTTTAAAGGTAATTAAACAGATTTAAAAAACATTTAGTTACACTTTTATCCAAAAAGATAATTAAATACATCGCCTCGCCACGTACACGTGCCCGTCCCAATTCGGCTCAACGCGCGTGTGTGTGACTGATGGGATGCATAACGGTGGAAGCTATAAAATTCGGTGTCCCCTGAGTAAAAACTACAAGCCTTAAGCCAACACTACAATATAAAATTCAAAACCCAAAAATAATATTACTTGATGTAGGACTATTACTCCACAAAACAAAGGTAAAAACCTATTTTAAAATATCCAACACAGGCCACCCATTTGCACTTCCAAAATTTTATTTTAGGACAAAATATTTAGCATCACCAAATTGAATTTGGAACTTATTTGTTGTAGGAGCTAGGAAGTCACTAGTCGCTAGGTGAAAGGGCGAATTTAGTTACGTGGGATTGACCAAGTACCAACCTCTCCATGCCCTTTTTAGCCTATGAGCTGTGCAACGATCACTAGGATGCGTTTGGGGTAGCTCTTGCAGGGTTTGGGATAGCTCTTTCAGGGCAAAGAGCGCTCTTTTGCTCTTTGGCTCCTACAGAGAATTACTTTCATATTTGGACACATGTACGTATGGGGTGCTTGGTGCTGGTTAGGGTGGGCGGGATACAAACTAAATCTTTGATTTTTTAACTTTACCCGCATAGTTACACGCTTGACCGCCCAAACCTTTTGCCATTGCACCAAGCAATAATCACTTAAGAATTGATTGATAGATAGAAAGAAGGGTAGCTCTAAACGTGCTCACGCGTTCTTTGAAAGCGCCCATGTCGGAAACTCCTTCAAACCCATTGATTGCCTTAGATTAGATGATGGAGATCGCTTTTTACCTCAATCTTTCACACAATGGATCTTGAAATCACAATGCACATATCAGACCAAGGATCAAAATTTCGGTTTCGGACATGATCGAAACCGAAATCTGATAATTTGACCAAAATTTTGATCCCCGTACAAAAGTGACCGAAATTTCGGTCCAAAATTTCGTTTCGGTGGGGACCTAAACCGATAATTTGAACTGAAATTTCGGTCATTTCAGCGGAAATTTTGATCCTTGTATCAGACAGTCAGTTTGTGATTTCACGTGTCACGTATCCATAAAAAATGGCCCTTAAATCATATAACACACATAATGTGATTTTATGGCCATTCTATGAGAGCATGTGACATTGAATAAAAAATTGAGAGTCTGATAGGTGCGACATGATCTCAAGATCCATTTTGTAGATGATCGGGGTGAAATACGATCTCCATTGTCTGATTCAAAGCAATCAATAATTTTAAAGGAGTTTTCGTCATGAGCATTTTCAGAGATTTGAGTGGGGGCGAATAGAGGTACCCATAGAAGAGCATGATCAAGTTGTTCCAGTTAGATATAGTTATAGCATTGAGTAACTAGCCGTCTGCTATTTCCAACTGGTTGAACTTGATATCGCCTTGTACCGTTTTGCAACTATTTTATAGAAGGGAATTTTGACCGGACATCATCTTAAAAAGCCAGTTGAAATACCATATGAGGTTCAACCAAAACCTAACTATGGTCAGTTTCGGTGTATAGTAAAACATGCCATATTTTTTCCTTAGACGCCTTCCAATCTTGATTTCTTGATTTCTTGATTGGTAGGGTAGTCTAAGTTTGCATTTAAGTGGGTGCAAGCAATTCGGAAGGAAGGCTGGGGATTTGAAGTATATGATGCGGTTGTAAATTGTAATTTGTCAATGTTGGCAACCATTTGGAATGATTAACTTTTAAGGTCTGTTTGGATAGAACTCGGAAAACCGTAAAGTTGTTGATTTTTGACCATATTTTATCATATATTCGTAACTTGTATGAATATGCATTAATATGCCAAAATATTATGTTTTTCCTCTATTCTGGAGGGGGGAGGTCATAATCAGTGACAGACCCAAAATTTTTCTTTTTGGTGGGTATAACATTAATTAATATTTAAAATTAAAAATTGCAAATATATAAAATATATTTCGAATCCGCTTAACATCATTGGCAACTAAAAATCATACACTTACAAAATATAACTCTTCTATTTACAATGATATATCTTTCAAATTACAAAAAAAATCTAGTGGACACAAGGTATCAAAATTCGGTTGATACCGATACATATCGGCCCGATACATAGGGTTGCAACAAAGCCGAGCCAGCTCGACAACTCGGCTCGGCTCGGCCCGAAAAATAAGAGCTTTTCTCTTTAGAGCTCGGCTCAAGAGCCGAGTCGAGCTCGGCAGTTTGTAGCTCGAATAACAAAGCCGAGCTCGGGCTAAAGCCGGCTCGGCCCAGCTCGATTCTATGGCTCGATTTATATATATAATTAACTTTAAGATGTCTATTTTACCCTTCAAAGTAACTGTTTAAGTTTATTCAATGGTTACTTTGAAGGATAAAATAGGAACTTTTGATCCCCACTTGCCCTAATTTTCACTTTATATATTATATAGTACGCACTGTTACTCTTACCCACGGTTCTCAATATCACCTCCGTTTGAGAGCAAACTGAGATGACCAGTGAATCAGATCAAACTAGTAAAGCCATTTTTATCATTTTATATTTTTTAAAAATAATTAGTATTTTCATCTTGAGTTATATATTTATTAAGGGAATACAATAGTTATCAAGTATATTTCAAGAGTTCAAATTTATATAAAAATATATTATTTTTTGTAAATTTTTTAAACAACTATGCACTCAACTGACTTCACTCAATTGATCTAATTTTATCAATGTTCATCATGCTACATGAGTTTGAGAAAAATTTCAAACCCATTGCTTGACCATCAAATTAACCAACAAGAGATACAAATCAAATGATAAGTATCATTCAAAAGGATATCTACTGAAAAGGTACACGATTTTTATTTTGAGTTCATTTTTTATAATAGAACATACTTGGCTCGAAGCTCGGCTCGAGCTCGGAGAGCCGAGCTAGAGCTTGAAATTTTTGAGCTCAAAGAGCCTATAGCTGACCCTGGCTCGGCTCGTATAAGGTAGAGCCGAGCTAGAGCTGACCCGAGCTTAGGCTCGGCCCGGCTCGGTTACAGCCCTACCGATACGTATCAGTATCCCAACTCGAGTATCCAATACCGTAGCGGCCGATACGTATCAGGTATCGGCCGAGATGTCTTGGTTGCAGTCGAGACATAGACTTTTCCTTAAAAATAAAAAAAAAATAGGCCGATACGAATCGGTATTGGCCAATACGTATCGGCCGAGTTGTATCGGTCTTGGGCAAACCGATACCCGAGACCGATACTGATTATGATACCTTGAGTGGACACTTCTGAAGGCAATTATCCTGGACGCTTTCTCACGTTACCCGAACATTCGTGTGTCTACCATCGCCCTTCGCACTTTGACCATCGCCCGTCGCCGTTGGGCACCCATTCAGTTGGAGCTATTTAGGTAAGATTAAGAGAAAGAGATGAGGGAGAGAAAGTTAAGACGTGAAGAGATATAAAGACGTAATTTTTTTTTTCCCGGAACAAAACAACTTGAGACTACGAGTTTTTATTAAAGGTACCTCTATTAGCGCCCACTCAATCTAAAAGCACCCACATCGGAAACCCCTTCAAAATCATTGATTGCTTCATATCAGATTATGGAGCTCGTGTTTCACGTCAATCTCCCACACAATGGATCTTGAGATCATGTCTCACCTATCATATGGTCAGTCTGTGATTCCACATGTCACAGATCCCCACACAATGGCCGTCAAATCATGTTTGACCGTGATGTCTGCCATAGAATTCAAGGGGCATTTTTTGGGGATCAGTCACATGTGAAATAAAAAATTAACCGTTTGATAGGTGCAACATGAATCAAGATCTAGTGTGTAGAAGATCGGGGTGAAAAATGATCTCCATCACCTTATCCAAAGCAATCAATGTTTTGAAGGGGTTACACACGCGGGCGCTTTCAGAGATCCCGTGGTTGCTAATAGAAGTACCCTTTATTAAACACTTGAGGATGTAGCATCTGTGTGCTAACTCTCACGTCAGGTGATTCAAAAAGAGTGTAAGTGTAATTGTGTACATGGGGTCTTATATGAAACCTTTTTATTTTCTTTCTAAAGACTGGGCATTCATTGGGTCCGCCACTGGTCATAATATATTTTGATATTTTGTGATAATTAGGGGTAATATATTTTTCACCCTTTAAAACACCCCAAGCAGTTGATTCCACGGTAAACTGTTTTACCATACCACATTTTACCATATATTTCCTGTATCCAAACAGCCCTTTAAAGTATAATATTTACTCTCTAAGTGGTTAGACATTTGAGTATAGCAAGGTGTGGGGTCTAAGCCCCATTTAGTTTTTAAAAATGTAAATAATAGCTCATCTTCTTCCATTTACAAGCCTTCAAATCCATGGTATATAATTATATGGTAAAACAATTATTAACATTTGTCAACCATCCTATTTGAGGAGGCCATTTCAAATAGGATTGAGATATCACAAACACAAGGAAGTTGGAAAAACTGAAGACTGTTGAAAACTTGGATGGGAGCAATGAGAAGTAATATGAAAGATTGTGGAGTTACGAACAACATAGTATTGAACATATATGAGTGGAGCAATAGCCCTCGCATGCCGGCCCTAAATAGATGAGATAAGACTATGATGGTGGTGATGATATTAATCATGATGACCTATGAGCACCACAATGTCCTTAAGGTTCCTCTCTTCTCTGAATGAGACTCAGAATAGCAAATGCTCAAAATTATGAGGAAAAAATGAACAAACGAAAGGTTCAACATATTCCTGGAATCACAACTACACACCTATGATATTTTGGTACATTTTTTTGTCCAACTACAATATTCAGTTCAAGTGGCAAGGATGGTCATCATCATCATCATAATAGCCTTATCCATTTTATTTGGGGTCAGCTTTACGAGTCCTATTCTCCACTCGAATTATAATATTCAGTTCAAGCCTCAAGGATGATACTATGGTTAAATCATTCTCACTGTACGGTACATGCAATCTCAGGTGTCTCATCAAGGGTCCGCAGTTGAAGGGTAAAACAGTGATACAACGTGAAACGAAAATAACCCTTTGAATGATCTTACACCATTAAAATAGACGTTTGATCTTACACCATTAAAGAATACTTCACTGTTACGTCATGTGGCAAATAGTCAGGATCAATCTAAACCGTCCAAGTGGCTGCCTATGATTGGAAAACATTTTACTTAAAGAATCACACCTAGAAATCAATTGTATACCATCCGATCAAGGATCTTCAATATTAGCCTTTAAAAAATAAGAATAACGGTGGATATTAGAGTCAACAGATTTGAATACTCCATGATAGCCGCTCAAAAGATCATCAATTAGACAGGTTACAGTAAGATAGGATAGTGTCCTGTGTACAAAGAAAATGAGTACTACACTTTCAAAAGTGTACAGCCTAACAATCCAATATAATAACAATATAAAAGAATATTTTCTATGTTGCATCTCATAACGAAACACAACTAAATCTAGTCTCACTAAGCCCGAGACGGAAGATTTCTAACCATGGTTGTGGCCATCCAAGTGCACCAGACCAATGATTACATGTGAGGCATGTACGGCAAATAAGTGATGCTACATGCTGGCCTCCAAGTCCAACACTTTCTGGTCATAATTGAGATGGTGATCTTTCAATTTTATGAAGCATAATCAAAAGTGTTCTCCAAAAAAATTAAGACACCAAAGAAAGCATAGGTGTCAGATCTATTCACAAATTCTAAAGCAGAGAACTAAAAGGGGGTGTCCCTCTAACCCCTTACATGTTCAAACTATATTTAGCTTTTTTATTTTCAGAAAGCCAGATTATTTGAGATGGATCTCACACTACAGAAATATAACTGAAGAACAACAGAATTGACTTTGACATTTTTTTTTATACAAACAAGTGCTCAATAGATCAAAGCTTCCAAGAAGAATAGAGATGCAAGTATAAAGAAATCAATATGTTCATACTAGTTTCCTGGAAGACCAAAGCAAAGATCTTTTACTCGTGCTCTGGCACATACATTGGTACCATAATGGTCCCAAGAGTTTTAAATATTAAAAAACAAATTTTAAAATCATAATTCTATGTTCAGCATCATATATTCTTTGAGATCTGATTGGATTAAAGACCAAATCATAGTAGCAATGTGGGGTACATGTTGGCACTTGAGCCTGCAGCACAATGGAAGGTTGACAATATTTCAACCTCAAGGTCACAGGTTCGAGCCCAGCTTACCTACTAAAAAAACAATATGGGCACATATCAAACTATTTCATCATAGGTCAGAATCATAACTAATATCAAGATTTCAATATAAGTTGCAGAGAAAATCAAAATGAGTTCTATTCAATTTAGATGACTATTTCAATGCACAAACAAATAAAATGGTTAAACATTCCCATACCTGAGATAAATGTTTCATTGCAGCCTATCCTAACTGTACAATCTACAACAAACCGCAAAGACCTCACGAAAAAAAAGAGGATGAATTCCTGCTTTCTAATACACTTTCGCTACTCTACTCCTTTCAGCTTCCCTGTTATGGGTAGTGTGGTATTTTGCAGTATGTATTATTATTACAATTTGGCATAAGATATCAGCTGCACAACACACAACTTCATTCCTGAAGGATTTGTATCTGGTTAAGTCTATTGAACCAGATTGAATGCAGAATCATGTGAAATATATCATATTTGATTGGTTTGTTGTGCCATAAAAAATGCTTTTGCAACCTCTTCACACCAGTTTGCAAAGAAATATATCTTCGTAGAGGGATAGCCAAGAGAATTTCCTTCAACTTCGGTATATCGTCCTTCGCCACAATCACTGAAAATGAACTCCAATCCAACACTTCCTCAAAAGGCAGCACAAAATTATCCGCAATAATCACAGGGACACACTCATAATAGATTGCCTCAACTATCCGGGGGCTGTTTACTTCGTAACCCATTGGACAGATACAGAATTTGCTTGATTTCATGTGCTGTATGTAAGATATTTTCCGAGAGACTCTTTTCGGGAGGGGCCCGTAGATTTTCATGTCTTCATCCTTCCCATCCCAGTACTTAAGAAGTATGGGTCTGACGGGGCCATGCATGTTTCCAGCGAAGAAGGCTAGAATTGATCGTTGAGAGACTGGTTTCCCTCCAAGTTCTCGGAGAGGCTTTCTGGGATTTCTGATGGTTGTTTCTGGAAGTGAAACATCCTTTCCACGCTTAAAAATTCCCTCAGAGGCATCAGCATTGCATAGAGCTTTGATGGTGTTGTGGCACAGTTCAGCATGCTCGGTTGTTGTATATGGTCCCTACAGAAGATCAATTGGAGAAGAAAGGAACAAGTAAGAGATGCCATCAAAATCCTTTGAAATTTGACAAATCAATGTTCTGCTAAATATGAATGTTGATTCCAAATTATATATAAGGAAAATGATCTCCTGACGAGTCACGCGTGACTCAGGCCTTGAGACATATATATATATATATATATAGTATTTTTTATAGTCTGAGTATATATAATCAAACACATGTCGTGAACAGTGCATTTGATTGCTGATCACATGCCACGTGGGCATGCGATCATGGTCACACCACATCCTTTAAAGGTACCACATCCCAGAGCAATCTACTTGCTCACTTGATGTGATATATGTTCTGTATTTTCTATGTGATTATGGATTAATGGGAAATAGTTGGCCATCCAATAATGTTCTATTCTTCACAATCACTTCCATATATACTGACTGCATGTACACAGTCATGGCAGCCCAATTTTACACTACATGGAACCCATAATGGGGTTTAAAGGGAAAAACGAAATAAAGAAAAGGTAGAGTTTTAGAGGAGAAGGGAGTATAACCAAAACCTTTGACACTTGTTTTCCCGTCGACTCGTAAGATTCAGGCAACTAAAGAATCGTAGGGTATCTTAGAAAATCATGAAAAATTTCACTATATTGATACCCAATATAAGATTTAAACCATAAAGGGTGGAATTAAGTTATAATAGTAAACTGCAAGATTATCAAAACAATGAGAAAGTTCTCTGAAGTTCGTATCATGGTAGAAGGAACATGATGACAAACAGATAAATTGCATCCAAGTATAAATTACCAACAGTAAGTACGACAAAAATACGTTTAGTAGTTTCGCTAGTCTCTCATGAAGCAAGGGTACAACTCAACATTTCAAAAAAACTCATGACCATCCGTGGATTTTTTTCAAATGTCGACTTGTACCCTTCTTCTTGAGAGGCAAATGAAGCTACTAAACATTTTTTTCGTACATATTGGTAGTAATTTATATTTGGATGCAATTTAGGTGCTTGTCATCGTGTTCATTCCTTCTACTAATTGTCATTCACTATCTCTACGACTATGAGGATTCAAACTTCAGAGAACTTTCCTCCATTGTTTTGATAATCTTGCGGTTTATCATTCTAATTGAATCCCAACCTTTAAGGTTCAGTTGTATGTATGCAACTATGCATGTATAAATGTATGCATATATGTATGTATATTTATAATTATTTCATTGTGATTCTTCGAAACATATTTTTAAATTTGAAAAAATAAGATATAAATAATGACTTTGGATAATAATATATGTAACAAAATAAGACTGTCTTTCTGTATGGCTACTAGTATCAGCTATTAGTGTGTCCATTGTATCATGTTAATATCATATGGAAGTAGCTGCTTATCCTACTAATGTCTCTTTTGCTTGTTTTTGATCTAGGGCTAATAATGTCATGCCACAGATTTTATCGGAACTTTGAGGGGCAATCCTTAGGTAATGTGGGCCCAAGTCGCTTTGAGGGGCTATTGAGAAACCAGTGTGACCAGATTTTATTGGAATTTGATGGTCCTATCGAGAAGTCTGATTTGATGGAGTCAGAAGCAAAGAGACTGTTAAAGGATCTAAAAGAAATGCTATCTTTCTCCACCGGACTGCAGATTATAGAAGCAGACTTCTCCAAAATAATCAATGGCGTCTGGCAAAATATTTGAGTATTTTTTCCTCCCCTCTTTCCTTCAATTAAGATATTGTAGGAAAGTAGAATTCCTTCTATTCTCAGTTGAAAATTTTTTCCTGCCCTCTTTCTTCACTTTTCCTCCTCTCACAAACTCCATAAAAATGAAATTATCTCCCAAAAACGAAATGTTGGTTATGCTTAATATCTCTAGTTTAATTTATATCTGTCTTAATTCTTCCCTTCATTTGAGTAGTATTTTCTTTGCCAAATTGTCCAAGGCTTATGCGTTTTTCAATCCAATCGTGGATGTCATGCCAGTCATACCTGTGTTAATTTTTTCTCTTAGACCTTGTTTAGCAAGCTGCTGTTAGTTTTCGATGAGATCTTTAATACAAATATTAAGGATATTTGGGATCCGGACAACATTTGCACTGTTTGCCTGACTCCAAGAAAGGCTGACACCTTGGTGTACACTTTAGCTAAACCTGTGGTGTCACTAAACAGAATTTGCATTGGAATCCATCTCTGAGTGTCTGATAATTGCTTCTTTCTCTGTTTTTGGTCTAGTTTGCAGTGAAACTTTTCTGCAGTCCAACTCTTTGTTGGAATAGCAGATTGTCTATTGTCCCCTCATGTCTAGGGTCTTCTATGTATCATAATTATTTTGGATTAGTAACAAATTACTTATGTTACCAATTAGAAAAGAAGAAAAAAATAGAACTTACCTTACGTTTTTTTTTACCTGATTAAAAAAAGCTACCATTAAGGATACCAAAATTTTACATGCATTGTATTGCAATCTATTTACGGAAGCCAGAGCGCCCGGGGATATGCATAAATATACAATTATCACTCATTGGCAACCATTCTATGCCACTAGAAAATTATATCAACTAGTATCAAAGAACATGCTTTATTTCTCCTCCTACCTATCCATTTTTGGGTGTGATGAAGTTTATGAAATTGGTCAACATATTATAACAGTAAGCTATAGAAAATTTTAAAAAATATATATATATATAACCTGCCATATCGTTATATCTAACCATGTTGACTACGTGTGCTGGGCACATAGTCAAACCTTAAAAAAGGCCTAAACATACCCTTTTTCTTGATTTTTGTATTTTATATATTATCTAGAGTCTTATTCTAGCCCTGTCTAGCTAGATAGATCTTATGCTCTAATGAAGAACTTTTCATAATGATGTGTCTGCGAATGCTATTGACTCTAGTGGAAGTTGAATAAAAATGAGTGGGCATTGTTAGATGAGAAATGGGAGAAAGCTGAGCTCTCACGCATGAGAAACTGAACTTTTTAACACTAAAAAAATGACTTGATGCAACCATTTTAATGCCCTGAAAACGGCCATTTATATGAGATATAAGACTAAGATCACAGGTCAAATGCATATAAAATTTTCTTTTATATGTGATGGTTAAAACAAAAAATTACAGGGGATTACAGGAAACATGAATTAATCGCGTAATTAAGAACCAACCAGCTCGATTCACATTCTCAATTTTCATGAGCAGACTTAAGTTTTTACAATGAACACATAAAAGGAAAATCATATACACATGTGACAAGAAATATGCACTATAAAAATACAATGTTAACCGCGTTTATAACCTTTGTGAGCACACCCACTGTGAATCTAAGGAATACAGTGGGAAACAATGATACTTGGGTTACAAACTACCGAATAATCTCAGCAAATTCATATTCTGAAAAGAACAACTATTTCAATAATTTTAATCTAGAAATTTTTTGTTTTATCAGTAAAACATGCTTAAAGAATATGCAGCATTTCTTTCAGATCTAATACTTGCATTGACATACTGTCAGAATGTAAAGCTAACAAGATCAACGTTTAGATAGATCTGATGGCGATCGATGACAGGAAAACCTAAAAGAACAGAAATCATATATAAGATACTCATCATCTCTTGAATCATTATGAAGATTTTTTGCTATTTATTAAACTAAAGAACACTTTTTAGTAGGTGAACAGGAATTCAGAGAGCATACCCAATCATGGCAAGCAACTAGAAAATGATCCGATCCACGTGTGCGGTTCCAGAAAGGATACTTAGCAGCAATCATGTTCATGTAGTCCCTCAAAAAGATCGACAATGGCCGCATATTGTGCGAATTGGGTACATAAAGAGCATCTTCCAGTTGGCGAGCACTATATGGTAGATAGAATAAGTGAGCCTTTTCCGGGTCCCTTACAACAAACTGCTTGTTTTCCTCCATTAATTTCATAAACCATCCTTCAGAAGCATAAATTCCTCTGAGTTGTGGAGTGTGAAATATCGGCTTTGCTCCATCCTGATAGATGTAAACCTTGAGTATTCTTTCCATCAATTCATAGCTCCTGGAAATTTAACAGCTTCTCAATATAGGAGTTTTTGTAGGGAATAATATAAACAATTGTGGGCATTACTTAAATATTGGTCTCTTGCATTATCAAAATATGTGTGTAGCCTTCATAGTTATATAATCCAAAAACTAGCACAAAACCACCATAGTAATATAATCAAAAGACTAACAAAAAGATGAATTATTAAGCTCGTAATGTCAGAGAACCTTAAAAAGTGACTGATCGTGATTATTAAAGCTATAGAAAAGGCTAAGTCCATCAAATATTCTGCGTTGGCTATTAAATTCTAGAATATTCTCTCTACTCTTCCTCAATCCTCTAAAAACTGTTTGTGCACTCTTGCTTACGGATTTTTGTTGGAAAAAAACATTTCCCCAAATCTAGACTTCTACTACATTGTGTACTCTAGAAAAAAAAAAGTCATAAGATGCCTCAACAATTCAGGATGCCACTTGACTTTTAAAGAAACAAGGTATAACCAACTTCCATTTGATGCAGATGGAGAGATTCATCATGATCATCTATCGGAGGGTTTTGCCAACTTTATTGACACTGGCACCAAACTAACTTTGGTGACACGGACACATGACTCGCATTCTCATTGGTTATAAAACCTTCTAGCAGAGCAATAGGTTGCAGGCTCCTGGATCTCTCAGTCATTTGAAGGGAATTACGCATGATGGAGCTCTAAAACTCCATGCAATGTCGAAAATGTACATCATAAGAATAATGTCATACGGATGGGTCAAATGCTCGGAAATCCGGTAGCTATCACTCTGGCTGCAAACCGATAGGTATCGATGTATCGTCCAATATATTCCACTCCATCGGCAGATACATTGATCAATGTATAGGCCAAATTATCAGTTGTATGGGATTGGGCCAATAATTTTATGGGATTGGGCCAATAATTTCAAATTCTTGAAATTACTGGCTGATAATTTTGATAATTTGAAAATTAGTGTATCTATCATTATACACTTATTTCCAAAACTATCGAAATTATTGGCTGCTAGTTTCTGTATGCTAATTTCTATAATTTGGAAGTATCGGCCGATACTTTGTTCGATACATAAAATTGTGTCGAACTGGTGACCTCCGAAACTGATACATATTGGACGATATGTGTCGGTTTCATCTGAGATTTTTCCCCATGGTCATACTAGAAAAACTTCATTCCTTAGCATGTCATCTAACCTCCTCTTGAGAGAGACAGCCAGACATGACGGAATCCAACCATCTGTATTTCTCAAATATGAAGTTCCATGCATCACCACCACCATACTTAAAGGAAGGTGATGGTGGTGAACGTGTCTTTTGGTAATCACTGAAATTCCATGAATGAGATTAATGTTGCCCTCATAAACAGAGTTGGCAGTTGACGAAAGAGGAATCACCGTGTGGAAGGTTAAGAATATACAAGATGTTGCATATGTTTGATGGGTGATAAACAAATGAAAAGAACTTCTATAAAGTTCTTTACTGTCCTACAAGGACAATGTACCTAAAGCCAATGTGATCAGCATGTGAAGCTCTCATAAATAACTTCCTAAAAACTGAAAAAGCTAGCTCGAGAAATCAACAGAAGTAACACCACGTCAATGAACCATTCTAGCTCATAATTGAAGTAACACAAACAAGCTAACACAAATATTTGTTTGGATCCATATATATATGACTTGGAGACCCTAGGTTAGTGATGTGGGATTTAACTACACTAGTGCCATTTGGGTGCCGAGTGCCACCTAATTCAAAGATCAGGTGCCAAGGGAACAAGTACAAGATCGATCAGGTCCACCCCACCCCACAAAAGAAAAAATTGAAAAAAAATCTTATCCACCATTCAAATAGTGGTCAAAGTTGAAAAAATTCAGTGCACCCATTATGTTGGCATTACCCAATATTTAACCATGTTTATGAAGACTAAAAAGGTTTTTTAATATTTTATTTTATTAATTTCGAAGATTGTGTTCGCACAAATTTTTTGGTTTTTTAAATGAAATACCACTTAACTTCATATGAAAATATCACGAAAATAGCATAAGATTTAAAAAGCCACTGATATATTGCAATTATAACGTGATATTTTAAAAAAACCGTTGTTATATATTTGATATTTTAGAAAGAAGCTCCCCAAGATAGCATATGTTCAGTTCTTTTGTTTCAAATGAGTTGAATATATTTAAATCATTATATATATATATATATATATATATATAAATATATATATATATATATATATATATATATATATATATATATATATATATATATATATATATATATATATATATATATATATATATATATATATATATATATATATATATATATATATATATATATATATATATATTTATACCTATTAATTCTGATATCCAATTCAAATTTTGATACAATTTTGCTCTCAAGTAGATAAAGATAAAAGGTAACAATAAGAGCATCACCCAAGATAGTCCCCTGTGACAATAATAGCACAATAGGTGCCAAGGCATTTGATGATGGTCCTTAATTTCACAATTCAGATGCACTATGATACAGAGCATGATTTTACAGCTAGCTAGCATATCTTAAAAACAATTAAAATCAACCCACCTTTTAAACATTGAAACATTTCGGAATACAGGGGGGTATAAGTCGCGATCATCGGTAGCTATAGGGGCATGTTCGATTTCCTTTTTGGCATAAACAAGTGCTTCATCAGGTCGTAACATCCAGATGTTTTTCTACAAAATTCAACACCAAAGTTACTTAGTTCACCAGTTCGCTTAGTTCAAATTCACCTTTGTCATTCGCAATTCACTACTATCAAGCGAACCCGTTTTGGGATCATGTGGCATATGCCATGTGATCTTTTTTTTTTTTTAATGTTTTTTTGCATTTACTCCCCTGAGATGTCTTATTTGCACTCTGCATCCACATATAAACATTGCAGTCCTTGCTTTTGTGTTTCCTTTACTTATTACCCCCTATAGTGACGGATCAATTAAAAACTAATCTTTGACTTCTCCGAATCAGATGATAGAGATCGTTTTTCACCACAATCTCCCACACAATGAATCTTGAGACAAAAGCCTCCCATCAGGCGGTCAGATTTTGATTCCACGTGATGATCAGGGATGTACATCAAACATGGTTCTTGGATCACTTGTTGAGATTTGTGACATGTGTAACCAAAATCTGAGCGTGTGATTGTAGGTCCATGATCTCTAGATCAAAGATTGGCTCCATTAATGTAAGGGGTAATAAGTAAAGGAAACATAAAAACAAGGGTTGCAACGTAAATAGGTAAAACATGGGGGGCGGAGTGAAAATAAGACATATCTCAAGGAATAAATGCAAAACTCCCCCCAAAAAAAAAAAAATTAAATTTGGTGGTCAAGCCCGTGGCCAAAATTCCAGTACCACCTCACACATGTTGGTGCATTGAATTTTTTCTCCTTTACCACATTTTGGACGGTGGATATGCACATCAGATCATACCCCATTTTTTTGGGTGGTCTTTGATCGTCTTTGGGCAAATTGCCGTGGCACCCGGTCCCATGGATGGTTCCGCATGGACCCCAACTGGTACGAATGCATGGATCCAACATGCATTCGAAACCCATATCCCCGGGACTCATAAAAGAAATGCAAATGACCACTTGATTAGCTATAAAACTGAAAAGTCGTGAAGTCTTAGGTTCAAATTCCCTCTTTATGAAACAAAAAAATTAGCATTAACCAGTCAATACTCTTGTGAATCAGACCGAATCGAACTGCAGACCGTATTTGCAATTTGCTACGTGAATGAGCAAATTAAGTAACATAGCTAAACTATATACCTCTCGAGGAGAAGAGCGAGTGTTTCCACTTGACGTAGGAACTTTGGGTTCATCAAATTTCTTTTTTTTGGGACGACGAGAAGAGGGGGGAGGATTTCTATGGCTTGAAGCATCAGATTTCGTATCATCAAGTTTCTCTTTAATAATGCTTCTGTTGCTCGAATCACGAACCTCTGGTGCATCAAATTTCGATAAATTGATAATAGAAGTATCAACCGGATTAATGTGGCTCGAATCAGGAACCTTTGGTGCATCAAATTCCGATACATTCATAATAGAAGCATTCACTGGATTAATGTGACTCGAATCAGGAACCTTTGGTGCATCAAATTCCGATACATTGATAATAGAAGTATTCACCGGATTAATGTGGCTCGAATCAGGAACCTTTGGTGTACCAAATTCCTCATGAACAAACCTCTCTATGCCATCTGATACATTAAAAACTGAGGTATTCATTGCATTAATGGGGTCAATATAAACCGGCGAAAAATGCTCAATATCTGCCTGATCAGTCAATGGTTCCAAGAACTGCGCGGTATCATTCGACATTTGGTAGGATGAATTCGTGACGGGAGGAAAAAGGAACCATATGGCCATTGGATAAGGAATGACGGACCTCTGAACCACGGCTCCGGCCATCGTCAAAGCCGCGACCACCAAGATCAATGTCCTCCAATCAATTCTGCAATTTCTGTAGTGTCTGATTACAAATTTCATTTTTCGAATCAACCGAAATCATCTGAAACAACCTCTTCTCCTCATCGCAATTCTTCAACTAAAATCCTCTCGCCTCTCGAATCAAATCAAACAATAATCAACGAATTTAAAATTCCTCTCCCTTAAAACTCCAAAATCCATATCTCTTCAACTTCTAGATATTGGAAACTAGTACCTAAACGAAAAAAATTAAGTGCTAAAAAACGCATACACCGACAATTAAATTCGTTTCGTAACGCTCGAACAGAGCCAAGAAATCAAACAACAACAAAAACTTGGATTAAATAAAAACAAAAAAAAATCTACTCTAATATCGATGAATTTATCCAAAAACCCCTAAAATAAATCCAAAAATTGTAAAATAAAAAGGGGAAAAAAGAGAAGAGGTGTGAAATTCAGAAGGTAGAGAAGGAAACATAAGACAGAGACGCGGTTGAATGAAGAGCCAGGCCGATTTCGCGGCACATGTGCCAATTGTTTGCTATTTATATAGTTGGCGACAAGTTTCTAAATTGCCCTGATGTTTCTAATAAATTACAGTTTGTGCCACGGTTTCGACAAGATGAAGGACAGTATCTACGAACTTTTCCTCGTATGATGACACGACTGTGGTCCCCTCCTGCATTATTGCCCTACAATTGAGTTTGATACTCGGTGAGCGGGTATAGAGGGCGACAGGCATATTTTCGCCCACGTGTTTTAAACAGGTGTTACTGCCACACCCTTTTTAGACTACTGTTGGATCATGGAGTCTCCTTGGCCGATGATCATAGACCATCAATGGTTTAAATTGTCAGTGATCCTTATCGTCAAAATGATAGACCATGGAGTCTGCTTGGCCGATAATGATCATAGATCATTAATGGTTAAAGTTGTCGGTGATTCTTACTGTCAAAATGATAGATCATAGAGTCTACTTGACCGATGTTGATAGACCATCGACGGTTAAAATTGTTGATGATCCTAACCGTCAGAATGATAGATTATATTTTTTTTTGAGATGAAAATGATAGATTATAGATTATAGTGCAATAGGCTAAAAAATGGTGTTAAGTTTTAATATCAATCATTGTCAAGTTTTAATGGCTTATATTAAAGTTTATCTAATCGACAATGGTTCATATCCACACATCTTAATAGGAAATTAGGAATGTTTCTTTCGGTTGAGTTATGCTTTAGCTATAGATTGTCACATTGACAATTTAGATTCATACAAATGTTCATACTCTTACATCGACGGTGTGAGATTAAAAATTTAACTTTACTTGCTACCAGATCATTTAAGTACCAAATGTTGGCCAGAGCCATTATCCCAATCAATATTGCTAGAACACTATATAAGAAAGGGATATACTAACTGTTTGGTGGAACCGGGCACGCATAGGGATGCAAACGCCAAACGAAACCCGTTTCTGAACCAAAAATCAAGGATCATGAATTGGACCGAAAACAGAAACAAACTAAATCGATTTCAATTTATGGTGATAAAAATCGAAAATCAAGGGGTAGGATGAGTAAATCGAAAAAATCGAAAAAATACATTTTTTTTTAAATAGATAAAATATCCACATCGAACCGAAAAAACTAAAATATTTTGGTTTCGGTTTCGGTGCCAATTTCAAAGAAAGAATAGATACTAAACCGAAATTGATTCATTCGTTTTGGTTTCGGTCTAGGGTGTACCGAACCAAATATCGAAAAAATAGGTATCGGATCAATTCGGTTTGGTACACCGAACTCGCATCCCTACACACACATAGTCGAGATCCATTGTGTAAAAGATTGAAATGAAAAATGATTACCATCATATGATTCAACACGATCATCGATTTTCAGTGTACGATCCCATAGTAATCTCATAAAGGCAAATAGAGGTTCCCTTTTACTTTAGGGACAGGCTCTCCTAATCGTCATTTGAACAACAAATGGTGTTTAAACGCTCTTACACCATTTATTCACTAGTCATCTTGGAAATTCATATCGTCAACATAATACATCATTGATTGAAGGGCTATGGATTCAAAATCACACTTTTTTGAGAGATTCAGACAACCTCATTTGTGCACTGTAAGGCATTTTGTCAAAATCATGATATAATCTAATATTGCCCTCAAAGTGTGTTTAAATGCCAAGTAAAAAGGTGTGAACGTACTGTTGTTACAATCTGGTGTACGGACGTCCGTGGCTGACCCCAGGGACATTTGGTCACGGACAACCTTCAGTGATTTATGGACGTCCGTGCCCCAACAGTATTTAAATGAAAATTCAATTCGGATAGTTAACTTTTGAGTGAAAATTTTCTCTATTCTGAAAAATTGAGATCTAAAGATTTAGATAGTTAACTCATGTGACTCAAGGTTTGAAGCGAAAGATGTTCACTATGGAACGGATGACAGTGAGATGCGGTCATTGTTTGTGAGAAGAGTGATAGTGCATATCATTCTCAAATCACTATAAGGTTATTTTGTTCATAGTGAATTATTTAGTTTGGATCTAAGGTAGATCCTGTGATTTTTACCTGTGATAGAATTTTTTACGTAAAAAATCTCTTGTATTATTTGTATGGATGTGATTAGATTTTCAATTATTTAAATTATCTTTAATTTGTTAAGATCTTTAATTATTCCGAAATTTCAATTGGTATCAAAGCTACAACACTTGATTAATTCTTACGAATTTAGTGTAATGAATAATTCGGAATATCTTGATCTTCCAAGATAAGGTGCGTCTACTGCTAGACCACATTTATTTGATGGCTCTAATTATCCTTACTGCAAAGCAAGGATGAGAGCTTTTTTAAGTTCTATGGATCCGAAATATAGTATGCTATTGAGGATGGCTTACTTTTTACTCTCCTTCTGACCCCACATACACAGATGTCATACGATGCTTTTATGCAAATTTGATCAAAAGCAATATTGTCGATGATAGATGCAAGAGTTTATCTCATATCATACATTTATGGTAAAAAAATTCGACTCTCTCCTGTTATTATTTCTCAAGTCTTTGATATTTCATTGATCTTAGATGATTATAAGTATTATGTTAAATCTAGTGAGGTCTATACTCATCATCATTCATCTTCAGTTTATGACTATATCTGTGAACGTCCTAACCATCCTACTAGCGCAACCCTGCAGTACTCATCCCTAAAAATTCGTTCTCAGTGGCTCCAACATGTACTTTTTGCCACTCACTCCCCGAGCAGGCAATAAGGATCAGGTTCGGTGGGAATTGATTTATCTGATGTTTCTTCTTGATACGGGACGTCCTCGTTGTATCTCTCCCATTATTTTTGAAATGATTGCTTGGTAGATGTGAGATGAATCTTCAAAAATGTCTCTACCTTTTTCAATCATCATAGGAAAAGTAATAGTTTCTCAAATGTCACTTCCACCACATTTTAGCGACTACTAGATCTATGGCTCCACTAGGCAAATTAAAGAAGATTGGAAAAAGAGTTTGTATTGATGTTGATGATGTTGAATTTATTAATGAGAGATCTAGTGATGATGATCAAGTGAATGCTGAAAGAGATGTTGGTCCGGATGATATTCCGATTCCTCCTCCTTTCCATTGCGGATGCACATTTTTACGATCAACGATTTGATCGTATTGAAACAGATATTCATAACCTCACCGACCAAGTTGAAACGGGTTTCACACTATATAGGGAACAGTTGAATTCACTTCAAACGACCATGATTGATCGATTTGGTACGATGATGCACCGTTTCGATAGTGTGTTCCCACCACCTGGTTCACAGTTTCCTCCTCATGATGATCAGTTTCCACAGCAGTGGCTGTGGTGTGTTTTTAAAGGTTTATGATTGAGAATTTTGTATGTTTTTTTATGATTATTAAATGTTTAGATATATGGATGTGAATGTTGATGCTATGTTTGTAATTAAATTTTAAGTTGTGTTTTTAGCAGTTATTTGGTTGAAGAACTTATTATATATATTCCAAGTTATCTAAATGCATTTTGTAGAGGATTGTTTATAAATGAGTTCTTGTCATTTAATTCTAATTTAATTTCTCATTTCTCTTTGTCACATTATGACAAAAGGGGGGAGAAAAATTTATATATCAATTACACTTGATCTTAATATTTTATAGTTTCAGGTAACAGGTGAAGACATAAATAGAAAGAAATTTTTTAAAGTTAATTTGTTTACTTGACAAATAGTTTAAGGTAAATAATGTTGTATTTCTTGTATTTCATGTTAGATATTTGTATAGGACTTAGATGAGAGCAAATACGATGTATATTTTTATTTTTGTTGAGTTCATCTTATAAATTGAATTTTGTCATAATTGTGATAAAAGGAGAGATTGTAAGGTATCTTATCAAAATCATGTAATAGGGTTTTTCACGTAAAAAATATCGTGTTATTTGTGTGGATGTGATTAGATTTTTAATTATCTAAATTATCTTTAATTTCTTAAGATCTTTAATTATTTCGAAATTTCATGCACTCTAATACCAATGGTTGTTTTTAATTTTGATGGCTAATATTAAAATTCACCAGTCAAATGGTTTACATCCACTTCAAGGAATGATGCTTTAGTTGGGCCATGTTCCAACAATGGATTGTTACTTCGGCAATTTAGATTGATCATAGATGTGTGTCACATGGCACAATGATAAATCACACACCACATTTGCTTCCTCCCTTATATTAATAAAGTAAGGGTTGTTGGGTGGGATTTAGTCATTTATGTCTCACTTAATGTGAGTGCTTTCTTGTGCGAGATTTATTCATCAACTATTGCTTTTGAACAGTCTTATTCTCTACCATGATTTAAAATATTGGTCGATAAAAGAAATTATCGGCCGATATGTACGCTTTCGGCCAAGCTTGTAACGAAAACTTGAAAATTTCGGCCGACAATTTGAAGGTGGTACTCTTTTTCAGGTTTTTTTTTTAATGAGACTGAAATTTCGGCCAAACTCGAAACTAATATTGAAACCGAAATTTTAATCATTGCTCTTTATGATATGTAAGGCACATCCAGATTGTCTATGTTATATAAAATCATTAAAAAAAAATTGTTGGGCATATAGAAAAAAGTAGTTTGTAAATAAATATGAAATTTTTTTTAAAAAAATTTTGAACTTTGACCCCGACATTAATAACACACCTAAACTATTGCTCATATCTAATAGACACTCAAAGTTTACATAAGTTTATCAACTAAATCCCACTGTCACCTTCCGTTAATATGTGAATAGAAAATGGTGAGTTGGCATACCGCACCCCAAGAAAGCGTGTGTGGTGTGCCAACGTGTGACGAGGAAGGACCAACGATTTTTCGGATTTTTTTGTTCATTTTTCAAACCTTTTCTGCTAAGTCATCGCCACGTTGATATGCCGCACACTTTTCTTGAGGTGTTTTATGCCAACTCAACATTGTCCGTTCACATATTAACGGGAGGTGATGGTGGAAGTTTAGTTATTGAGCGTATCTAAACTTTGGGTGTCTATTAAATAAGAGCAAAAGTTTAGGTGCGTTATTGAATGTACGGTTAAAGTTGAGATTTTTTTGAAAATTTCTCAAAATAAATAGCACGTAAAGCATAGTGACAAATTTTGTTTTCGGTAAATTTTTGGTGGGGGGTCCTTTCGGTACATTTCGGATTAATTTCGATATATTTTGAAAAAAATTCGAGGATTAAAAATATATAAATTATATATTTAATATTTTTTAAAAAAATTAGCAATTAATCCAAGCATTGACGCCAAGCTCAAGCATAGAACTATAGAAAACAAATTGACAAAAGGTACCATTATACTCACCCCACCAGGCTACTTTCTCAACCCACCTTCTTCAGTCGGTATGCATTGACCGCCTTTGAATCAGATGGTGGCGGTTGTTTTTCGTCCTCATCCATGAATTGTGGGCGTACCATCAGACAGTTGATTTTTTATTACATATGGCACACATCTCAAAAAGTGACCCTAAAATCATATGACCTCCATCACGCTCAAGCATGATTTTAGTGTCACTTTTTGAGATGTGTGCTATGCATAATAAAAAATTGGCCGTCTGATGGTATGACCACAATCCATAGATCTAGTTTGCAAAAGATGAGGATGAAAAATAACCTCCACTGTTTGATTCAAAGGCGGTCAATCATACTAGGTAGAGAAAGTGGGGTAAAAAAACAGCCTTTTGGATGAGTAACGGGTACCCATTGAGCAACTGCAGTTATGTGCCTTTTGGATGACTAAACGGTGCCCATTGAGCAACTACAGTATGTTTTTGTCCCACATCTGTAGAAAAAAAAAATTGACAGTGGAAGCCACCTATGTAACATAGGTTCACGTATGACAACCTCACCAGCTGTGTGGTGACTGTGGTGAGTTGACTGGTGAGCAATATTTAGATTTTTTTTAAAAAAAAGGTTACACATTAAGTATTACAAAAAACATACTGAATTTTACCAAAATTACATAAATTCATCAAAAAATATTGAAATTCTCAAAAAGTCAAAATTTCGCCACATTTCGACGAAATTTATCACTATATATATAAGCACGTGCCAAAAAGCATTTCCCAAAAGAATACATTCGGTACAACCATGTGACAAAATTGTAGTCGCTTTACATGGTACTACCATAAATTAGTACCATCTAATCCACCCATAAATTAGTGTCGAGCATTGTTTTGCTAGGAGAGCTACCAGGTACACAACACTCTTTTATTCCAGCATATTCTATTTTGTAAGTGGCCAAACTGTGAGAGGGTAAATCTCATCCCTCCAGAGAGTCAAAATCATACTTTCACTGATGTCAGGTCCCATAAATGTGAGAGATTTTGCCGGTGCACCTTATTAGTTCGTATATCACAATCATACGCAAGTTAAACATGTTTTTGTCAAGGGCAAGGACAAGTTACCAAAAAGTCTCTTGCGCCTATTTTATTTATCAAAATAATAAGGTTTACCTCATGGCTAGCCCACCTAAGTTAATTAAAAAATTTTCAAACTATTTCTATGGAACAGCGGTCTATTATATTCCATGCTCCGGAACGAACCTACCGACACTAATTTTTATGTTGTGGGCCAACTCACCAAATCTGATTTTCAGTTCACGACATGGGTCGTGTATATCCAAATCGTGAGACGTTTTGGTCATAAAAAATAAACCTTGTTATTTTGGTGATTAAAATAAGGACACGAGACATTTTGTTAATAAACCTTTTTATCAATTTCAACATTTCATGTTATAAAGCCAGAAGGAGAATTGACGTCCATTAGCGCCTACGCAATCTCTAAAGTGCCCATGTCGGAAAACCTTTCAAAATCATTGAATGCTTCGGACCAGATGATAGATATCCTATGTCACCCTGATCTTACATACAATGGATCTTGAGATATGCAGCACCTGTTAGACAGTACATTTTTTATTCCATGTCACATATCCCAAAATAAAGTCCTAAAATTATGTTTGAACGTGATGTGTGCTATAAGATTCAAGGGGCATTTTTTGAGATTTTGTGGAATAAAAAACTGACCTTATATCAAACGGCCATCCAATATACGTTTGTCCATTGTATAACGGTAATTTAGTCTTTCGAATTGAAAGAACTCTCCATCACTAATTATTTTTAGGAGAGCCCTCCATCACTAATTAGTTTGATGAAGGACTCTTACTAAAAAAATCCTTCATTTAAACACCAAAATGGTGTACAAATAATCTTACACCATTAATAGTTAAGATGTCAGTATTCTATGTTGTCAAAGTGATAGATTCATGAAGGGCAGTGGGCTCAAAATACAACATTTTGAGAGACTTGAACCGTCCAATTTGTGCACTCAAATAGCAACCTTTGCTCTTAATTTTCAATGACTGATGTTAAACATGGTTCACATCCACTTACAAGCATGATTCTATGGCTCAAACTTTGTCCAATGATAGATTGTCACTTGGACAATTTAAATTGATAATAGTAATGGCGCATGATCATTTAAACACTAATTTGGTGCTTAATTCTGGGTCAGGAGTCATTGTTAAGATAAAAAGTATAATTTAATGGTGTAAGATAATTTAAACAATATTTTGGCCTCTAAATATGGGTAAGGAGCCTTTGGAACCCATATCCTAGAAAATCAGAATGTCTCTTGCATTCATTTTGACTTTGACAAATGCATGTTTTTGGCATAGCTTCCCGTACACAGCTCTCTTAGGCCCGAAGTGCATTTGGTAAACCCGCTCTCGCCGCCATTTACAACTGGTGGGCAAATGAAAAAGAGCTCCCCCGCTCTGATAAAACCTGCTGTAGATGGGATAAAACCTGCTGTAGGTGGGGAGTGAGCAGGAGAGCTGGCAGGGTACTAGGGTGCTTTCTGGAACATGGCCGGCCCTGGGGCAAGGCCTAAGAGGTGGCCGCCTCGGGCTCCAAAATTTTTATGGCCCCCAAGTTTTGGAATTTGAAAGTCTTTATCCTCTAATTGCTTGATATAATTTTTAATGTACAAAAAATATTGAATCAATCTAATTATTTAATTGGTTAAGTAACTAGTGTTGCTTTACTTTTTACCGTTGTTAGTTCAATTCTTCCCAAGTCCCATATTTGTTTACTTTTTTTAATAGGTCATGGATCAGATTTTAGCCAAGTTGGTGTAGGTCATTGGTCTAGTCACTGGGCCAAGCCGGCCATATGTATTGATCCAGTAGATTCTCAAGCCCAATTTTGATTGGACTAGATTTGCTTGACCAAATCTTTTATATATAAGGTACCTCTAAACGTGCCCCACTCGTTCTCCGAAAGCACCCACGTCCTAAACCCCTTGAAAACCATTGATTCCTTTGAATGAGATGATGGAGATCACTTTTCATACCTATCTTTTACAAAATAGATCTTCAGATCTTGACCCACCTATCAGACGGTCAATATTTTACTTTGTGTATCACAAATCCCCAAAAAATGCCCTTGAATAATGACACACATTATGCTCAAATGTGATTTTACCGCTATTTTTTTAGGGTTCTATGACACGTTGAATCGCAAATCGACTGTTTGATAGGTGCACCATGATCTTAAGATCTATTGAGTGAAAGATAAAGGTGAAAAGGATTTCCTTCATATTATTCAAAGGATTCAAAGGTTTTCAAGGAGCCTGGGATGTGAGGCGTTCAGAGGTACCCTTATATATATACAAAATTTTCTTATTAAATGACCCTAAATTAAAATAATGATTTCAAGTTCGTTATAATTCCATTTTTTACAAATGACCTATCAATTTTGATCTACTCGTTATCCAATGAACCTATGTTTGGAACTTTTTGGGTGTTTAAGTGCTAAAAAATGGCAGTAAAAGATTCAATGGCAGTTAAAGTAATAAAAAATGTTAAAATGTTATTAGTTTGGTTACTTGATCCTTCGAGTACATTCTACAATTTAGTTTTTCTCTTTTTGTGTTGCATTTTTCTTTAATATATACTTTTGTTAATTTGTTAGTTGCATTTTAAAATTATAAATAATAGAATGAAATATTGAGATATTTGTAATCTAAAAGCAATGAGTATTGTTTTATTTGTAAAACAAAATTGTGACAATTTTTTTCTTTTAAGATTAATATTAAAGAGGGTCCCTATTTTAGGAAACTCTTTGGGCCACCAAAATCTCAGGGCAGGCCCGTTGACAAGGCTGAGCTCATTGTCCGCAGTAGCCATGGCTCTCTGCTGTCTGGGTTTGAATCCTCCCACCATAAACCGGCCGGTCCAAACCATAAACCGAATCGTAGTTCAGTTAATAGTCAAGTGAAACCAGTAACATTCACGGAAACCCTGATTGGAGATGGGAGAGACTGAAAGTTTACAGACTGTACACTATAGTGCTAAATTTATGGCACCTAGACA
This sequence comes from Chloranthus sessilifolius, assembly GCA_021018995.1. NCBI lineage: Eukaryota > Viridiplantae > Streptophyta > Magnoliopsida > Chloranthales > Chloranthaceae > Chloranthus > Chloranthus sessilifolius. Next base: position 45,722,272 of record CM037589.1, on the reverse strand, counting down.
ACTTATAAGAAATTTCCAGCTGTCATGTCGACGAATGATGTGTCATACCTTGCGGGCACGTGTCATAACAATTATCAGAAGGACGACAACAGATAGCATGAGTGATGACCTGAGTGTGTCCTCGAAGCCATCTGTCTTCTTTTCCTTTTCCGAGGGACGAAACAGCTCGTCCACTAGCTTCGTAATCTTTTCGATAAATTTCATTAGCATTGCCTTGGTGCTATCTAAAATCCACCTCATAATACTCGTGGGGTCGTCGAGATCTCCATCACAGCTCGGCGACCTTTTGTTTTCGGCTGCAAAAACAAAGATTTGTCACATGTAAGAGTATGCCATAAAATATATGAGTCCAAATTAAGCAATGCGTCACGATCACATTCGGGCAGTGATCAGGTCCTTTCACGTGGACCCAGAATCGAGCCCTCGCTTCAGAACCACAGAAGTATTCAACTTCAATGTGGTGTATATATTGTTAGGGATATATCTCTATAAATAAAGGATTTTTGGGAAGTAACAGATCGGTTTTTCCAAAGCATGGCCTGCTAAATTGATGGTGCATGATGACACAACCTTAAGGTCGCAGGTTCAATCCCAGCTTACTTTTCAACAAAAAGCGCCAATTTTAGGGTAGAGACTACAAGAAGCACCCATTTTAGGCCATGTGCCATACATTTTTTTATTATTTGAAATGTTTCGTATCGATGGCCATTATTTGTACCACAATCAATCTGAAAAACCACATATATCAGAGCATTGCAACCATGGATCAATGTTTTATGTTCAATGTCAATGATGTATGCAATATGGGTGCTTTCCATGTATCGCTGCTATAGAAGTCGGTCCCATAATTAAATACTAGTACAAAAAAACATGAGGGCATCAATCTGGGACATACTATAGTTTTTTACTTGCTTTCTACATCATTACCCCATGTATCAGATGGTTTTAAACCCAGGAGGACCTGATCATTGCCCAAATATATCAATCAAATATGAGGATTTCATCAAATAATAATAGATTGTAATAAAATGAAAACTACATTGAGAGAGGAATATTATTATGAGAAATGAGCTAGTAACAGAAACTCAAACACCTACTCCTGAATGGTGGATCCACGAAAGATGAAGTCAGCGTGAACTGTTTAGTGTTCCTGACACTACGGTACACAGATAAAGCAAGATCTTACCATGTGATGCTTGACAGTAGAAAAAAATTAGTAACCGAGGCGATAATTTTCTGTTTCTCCTTCTGTGGAATTAGTATGAGGATAATTCTTTGCTGGTTTTCAGTGTGTTATTCCATTTATCATAAGATTGTAAAGCTCAAAAAGATCCTTTTCTCATCAATCCTGTCAAAAGCTGACATCTACAGATGTCAGGGTCCTTGAAAATATGAGAAAACAGCTATTGACAGGATTCAGTGGCTACAGACCCGATCACTGGCACATGCCATGCCATGTACCATGTAGACTCCAAGACACAACTGGATCTCCATGCACTTTTAAATCGGCATACATCTTAAGATCCAGGTAGAGTATGGCTGGCATGCCATGTGCCAAAGATCGAGTCAGTTGCTATATACCAGCTCGTTCATCAGCTTGGTAATCTTATGAGGGGAATCAACCTCTTCAATTAAACAGTGATTCGCTTTTCAGTAAAAGTATCAATCTTTTTAGGGCTCTTTAGAAAAATATGCCTACTTTCAATCAATGTTAGGAAAGCATGCTTACTTCAAACAGTTTTAGGAAAACAACGCTTCTGCAGTTTTAGAAAAACATGCTCATCGGTTCATGGGCTCCACGTCGAACCCATCTGTGATCGAGTGCCACGGCAACTTGCTCAAAGACGATCAAGTACCAGCCAAAAAGTTTGGGCATGATCTGATGCATATCCACCATTGAAAATTTAGTCAAAGGTGCACAAATTCAATGCACCAAATTGGGCGGGTGTTTCCCTATCTTTGACCCATCAAATAAAGGGAAAGTGTCTTAAAAAAGTTACTTTTTTTTTCTTAAATCACTTCCATGTGGCTGATTAACTCCAAACTGGTGTTGTTGTGGGTTGAATCATTTTTTCGAAAAATGAGTAGGCGTTATTTTCCTAAAACCGTTTGAACTAGGCCATGTTTTCCTAAAATCGATCGTAAGTAGGCATATTTTTCTAATTTTCTCATCTTTTAATCCATTCAGATGAGGAGGTGGGTCTAGCCAGGTATGTAACCAAGTACCCTAAACATATGAGCAAGTAGCGGACAATGGTTGAATGGTAACAAAAAAAGAGAACAGAAACAAAATTTCAAAAAAACATGTAATGGGTCAACCAAAAAGTACACAGAAAAGTATCATTTATAAATCAGAGCTAAAAAATTGGAAACAGAAATGAATGCTATCTGTTTAGCTTGAGTAACTAAAACTCGAGAGTAGAAATGTTTGTGCATGATGAAGAATGAGATTAGCTGACTTATGTAACTGATTAAAAGACTTTTGTATAGACCTGCGCCAAATGATTCCCTGAGCTCTCGTACCACTTCATTCTTCAAAACCGCATCCCATACAGCTTCATCAGATGACAGTGAAACAACCATCTTCTGCATGATGTAGAAGCCATAATGGAGAGCATAATTTGAACAAATAAATTTATACACTGCTAAATAAACCACCAGCATGATGTAAATCTATCAAAATCTTTAGTTAAATTTTCACCAATTTTTTTGTAACACAAAACTCATTCCTCCATAAGGGTAAGTTGCATTTATTAAGCCATCATGACCTTTATAACAGAGAGAGAGGATAAGAGGTAGTTATGCCTTCCATACCACATGATAAAATAGAGGGATAATGGCTCCTGACCAACATTTAAATATCAAATGGTGTTTAAATGATCTCACCATTAAATTGTCCACTTTTTATCCCACACCATTGAAGAGTGATATAGAATTATGCCATGTGGCTCACATCTGTGACCAATTCAAATGGTCCAAGTCACAATCTATCATTGGAACATGTCTCGGCCCAAAGAAAGATGCCTATAAGTGGATGTTAATCATCCAATTGATGAACTTTAATATCGGCCATTAAAACTAAAAGCAACTGTTCGTATTCAAGCGCACAAATCGGATGGTTCAATCTCCCAAAAAATGTGAATTTTTGACTCAATTCCCTTCAATATATGATCAATCACTTTTACTGTACAGATTACCAAGATCTTAAACCACTAATGGTGCAAGATCATTTAAACACCATTTTGGTGTTTAAATGACGGCCAGGAGAGTGGGGTCCTAAAATATATTGTGGATATGTCACACGCTCATTTCTTTTTGGCTCAGTTTTGCCGCAGTTAATTTCACAATTTCCTATAGAAGTCATTTTGACGTCATCTACTATAGTAGTGAAGGCATATAGTTGGTGAACAAAATCCCCCAAAAAAGATGCAACAGCCACACGTGTGCCAACTCCTATGCAGGAGACACACAGCCAAATTAGATCTTGTATTACATATGTCCCCCCTTTCCCATGCCTAGGAATGTTGACTTCCCTATAAAAGGTACACTTTGACTGCTTTTGAGCATATGAAGTAGACTATTGTTGTTGAAAAAAACATAAAGAAGACTCGAATTTTGACAAAGTATAAAGCTTCCCCTCTTAAGATTGCAAGATCTGGAGTGCTCTTTCACCTTCACCACAGAGGCACTAAGCGTCTGTTTGCAACGCTCCCTGCCCGCTCCGCACCGAGCTAGAGAGCGGCACATGTCAGGAGCGTGTTCGGTAAGCCGCTATGGCGCTGGCAAGATGCGTTTCTAGGGAGGACTTTGCCAAAGCGGTTGAAAACCGCTCTAGCGGGGAGCGGACAGGGCGCTGGCGCGCGCCCATCCGTCTCAATGCCAAATGCAGCCTAAGACTTCTTTTAACTCTTATCCTTCTCTGGACGGAAACAAAGTTCACACTAAGAGGGTATAAATTCCCACATGAGGAAGAAATTGATCTCCCTCTTCGTATGGTCTGTAAAACCAATTTAGACACTAAGAGAGTCGGGGCTCTGCCAAATTCCACAGATAGTGTTGACAGTATCCCTTGCACCATTTTGGACGTTCCTACTATCTTCAAGAAGCGGCTTTTACAACTTTCATCCATGTCTCGCTTCCACATATTCAAGAATAAGGAAAGAGTAGTTAATTTAGCACCAGGACAACACATTTTACGTTTGCGACGAATATGCAAGTATTGAAGCAATAATTGAAGAGTAGGCAAGTTTTCCAACAATTTGATCATGCATACATTACTCCATTAAACTCATGTGGCTAGAAATGCTTCATATATATATATATATATATATATATATAACACCAATGGGGGGTTGGCCCAGTGGCCAGGACCACGCCTCAAGAAGCAGAGGTTCTGAGTTCGATTCCCACCGCCTGATGGCCACTCGCAGGGATTTATCCCTTCTGACTGGTAGGTATGATGTGGGGGTATTGTGGGTACCTGGGGACTTAGTCGGGTGCTCTAAGAGACTGGAATGATACCCTATGATAAAAAAGAATGATATAATAAATACAAATGGAACATACAAGTAACTAGCCACAAAAGGAAAAGATGTCCGCCCAGAAATGAGTCTTTTGAGATGGCGAAGGTGCAATGAGCAGTGGATATATTATAAATACATGTTTATCAGAACAAAGGAAAAATAGTGTGTGCTAAATTTCTCCTACAATAGTAAAAATAATAATAATAATAAGTAAAAACTTAAAAATATATATTGCTCTTAACCACCTCAGACATCATGGCATTTTTCTTCTAGATATCCATAGCATAAGGAAATAAAATGCCAGACAAGAAATGCATCCTGTCACTTTAGACTGCTGTATAACCAAGCCATTCGTATTGTCCCATTTCTAAGATTTCCAGTGTAGCATAAGTTCTATAAGCCGAACAGTCGTAAGACTAAAAATATAAGTTCTGAAAATCTATATGCAAACTCGATTATTACAAGGCATACTATTGCAAGCTATAGTCCAAGAGCAATTAGGATAGGGTACCTCTGTTCGCGCCTAATTCCAAAACCCATGGACTGCATGGAATCGGATGATGGAGATTGCACACAATGGATCTTGAGACCATGAGCGTACCATCAGTCGGTCAGTTTTCTATTCCAAGTGACACAGATCCCAAAAAAGGGGCCCTAAAATCACATGATCCACGTCATGCTCAAAGGTGATTTTAGGACCATTTTTGAGGATCGGTGCCACGTGGAATAAAAAACTAACCGCCTGATGGTAAGACCATGGTTTCAAGGTCCATTGGGTGAAAGATTGGGGTGAAAAACGATCTTCATCATCTGATTCCATGCAGTCAATGGGTCTCAGATGTAAGCGCTTTCAGTAAACCTGTCGGCGCGAACAGAGGTACCCGTTAGGATATTACAGAAATTTAGTTTTCACAGATATGTCAAATAAACTCATATATTTTCCATGCGAACCATACTTCTAGATATGAGCCTTTTGAGAAAAATAGGCAAAAAACACAACACGTAGTATAGTTTCTCGGATATCAATATCAACAAAAGAAATATTAAATAAAGCACTGATCAAAGTTCAAAGGGCTAATAATCAAACTCACCTGAACTGATGGATTTGCATGCAATAGTCGAAATGCATCAAAAACGTTATTGCATCCTTGATATTCCAAGGTTTTGGCATTAAGGCGGAGCACAGGCTCAATCCAATCTGAATTCATCTCAGTCGATGAAAATTTGGCCATCAAACCTGTTGGAGTGGTGATTTGATCAGCTTCCTCCTCACTCAAAGTAGAGGAAAATTCATCTTCAGCAACCTGTGGATATGCAACCGGGGCAAGGATCCTACAAGGGCAAAACCATCATATTTGAGGCCAAAGGTAGCTGTGCATTGCAAAAAAAGATAAGATTGAACTCATGGAAAGAGATAAAAGACAATGGCTCTCATCACCAGCTTCATCCAGACTATAATGCCTTTTTAGCCCCTATATCAATAGAAAATTCATTAGCACAGATTTTAATGCCCTTAAAATCTGTAAAAGAACTTTTCATCTCATCACCAGCTTCATCCAGACTATAATGCCTTTTTAGCCACTATATTCATAGGAAATTCATTAGCACAGATTTTAATCTCCTTCAAATCTGTGAAAGAACTTTTCATGGGTTTCGGTGGTTAGGTGTTAGAGTCTGGATAAAGCCAGTGGTGCTGCATTAACCCGACCCGAGCACTAACGGCAGCACTCAGTTCAATCTCCTCTTTTGTCCAAATGGTCAAGTCTTGAGAACCGAACAACTACTTATGAGCAAGCAAATCAGTGACAGTTCACTTTTGAGCGCAGTTATCAGTTTGAGATTGACCCAAGCCCTGCTGCTGATGCTTAGGTCAAGTACCTTTGGTGATCATTGGCAGGTCAAAATTGATCGGAGATAATTTTTTAATATTTTAGGAAATTTTCAAGTAGGTTTAATTTAATATTTTCCTCTATCTTCTCCTTCATCTGTCTTCATGATTCTTCATGAAGTTTATGTGGCCTGCCTGTGTGGGTTTCTGGATTTGCTCTACAGTGATTCAACATCATTTCCTTATCCCATCTATTTGGAGTCTGGCCTGAAGAATCCTATTTTTTCAATCTGCATCACCATTTCTTCATTTAATCTAAGTAATAGACTATGCAAAAAAAAGAAAAAAAAAAAAAATCATATATAACAGATTAGAAAAAACATTAAGAGCTCCTGACTTAATAGAGGCATTCTTATAGAAGTGAAAGAGCTTCTGACTTAATGGACGCATTCTTATAGAAGAGAACATGAAAGGCACTATACTACATTTTGACTCACTTGAATAAGAACGATATAGTCAATTTAATTAACATGGGTTACTTAAGTTTAAAACAACATAACTTCTCAAGGGGCCAAGCTGATATTAGCCCCAAACCTGGATGAAAAAGGAGTGTTACCGTCGAGTTGATAACTGGCTGTAAAATCCTATGAAATCTCCTCGTCAATGTCATCCCAAGATCGGATAAAAAAGCTCAGGGTTAGCATCATGTTGACAGTTGGCTGTAAAAATACCATCAAATTACTATGACAAGTCTTATTAAAACGCCAAAAAAAAAAATACTAGGGTGTTCTCAGAAAGAGACGCACTACAACGAAGGTCGATTGTAGGGAAAAGTAGGCAATGGTTAGCTAGGGTGTCCTCCGTAAGCAACACAGAGCAACATTAAGCATAAATGTTACGAAATAAGAGGCATGAGCACCAGGTGACGTAATACTCGGGTGACCTTTTGGGATGTGCAACATGTGGAATTAACTTGTGTACAATTTGGTAAGTGCACCATGATCTAAAAATCTTTTTTGTAAATGATTGAGACAACAAACAGTTTCCATCATTTTATTCAAAGCCATCAAACGCCATGTAGAGTTAATGGCTGCCAAGTAAATCTAACATACCATTGATTTAGATGATGTTTGATTGCCATGAATCAGATGGAGATCTCTTTCTTTCCTATCTTTTTACAAAATAAATCTTGAGAACATGACTGTCAAATCCCATAGAACACGTGATGGTTTCACAAAAAACAAATACCAAAAAGTAATGCAAGTACCAAGAGCATCAGCAGTCGGGTCAGGTATCTAATACTAGCTTAACCTTGAAAAGGGGAGAAATGGGACATAAAAATGGGGCAGCTACCTTTTAACTAAATAGCATGAGTTATAACTTAATCCTAAGGGTCCTAGTAACTAATGTTAGCAAAAATTTAGAGGGCAACGGCCCCTTAAGCCCTACTTGGTTCCGCCAGCGTCTACAATCAAAGATATGCTCTGAGTCCTACTTGTTTGGATCGGTTATGGATGAAATGACCCAAAAAAACAACAATGACGTCCTATGGTGTATGTGGGATGTGAATGATGTGGTGCTAATTGGCTAGACAAGGAAACAAGTGAATAATAAGTTGAAATTTGTAGAAAGATCTGCTGAGTCTTGATTGGTTTGATGAGTATGGTGGCTAGTTAGAATATAGTATAAAAAAGGATGCAACATTTTGCTTCAATGGCTATCTTTTTAGGGAAGAAAAAGAAATGAAAGGGGGTTGTGACTCTTTTGGGGTTGAAGGATTTAAAAATTGGAAAAAGAAAGAAAGATTTGATGTTCATGTTGGAGGGCCCAATAGTGCACACAGACAAGCCGTTAAGAAGCGTCAAGCTTTAATGAACCAAAATCAACATATTCAGACATTGTTGTATAAGCATTATGACCAAACTCGAAAGGATTACAACATCAATTTAAATGCATCATTTAATTGCATTCGATTTCTTCTACGTCAAGGAGTAGCTTTTCGTGGCCATGATGAATCAGAGGGTTCGAGCAATCAGGGGAACTTTCTTAAGCTTTTACATTATAGTGATGATCTTAATGAAGCTATTAACAGGGTGGTCATAAAAAAATGCTCCTCAAAATCTAAATTTGATTTCACCGGATATTCAGAAAGAATTTGCAAGTGCGACTGCTGCTGAAACCACATAAATTACAATTAAAGATATTGGAGAATCATTATTTGCTATTTTAGTTGATGAGTCTTGTGATATATTTGTAAAAGAGCAAATGGCAGTTGCTTTACGTTATGTGGACGAGCGAGGATGTGTAATGGAGCGATTTCTAGGAATAGTACATGTAAGTGAAACTACCATTGTATCACTAAAAAAGGCGATCGAATCATTATTCTCTAAGTATGGATTGAGTATAACGAGATTACGTGGGCAAGGTTTTTATGGTGCTAGTAATATGCAGGGAGAATTTAATGGCCTCAAAACACTCATCATGAAGGAGGGTAAATGTATAATTTATATTCATTGTTTTGCATATCAACTTCAGTTGGCCCTTGTTGATGTTGCAAGAAATCAAAATCAAATTAGATTGCTCTACAACTTTGTTTCTAGTGTGGTGAATATTGTTGGAGCCTTGTATAGACATAAAGACAATCTTCGAGATATACAAGCTGCTAAAGTTACTGAAGCACTTAAGAATGGTGAAATTTTTAGTGGGCATGGCTTGAATCAAGAGATTAGCCTTAAACGAGTAGGTGAGACACGTTGGGGCTCACACTTCGATACACTACTAAACTTGATTGATATGTTTTCTTCTGCGATGAAAATAATTGAGATTATCGTGAAAGAGAGATCAAAATCGGAGAAAAAGTACAAAGCAGGTAGCCTATTAGGTTCAATACAATCTTTTGAGTTTGCATTCACCCTTCATTTAATGAAAAATATATTAGGAATCACCAATGTTCTATCGAAGGCATTGGAAAGAAGAGAACAAGATATAGTAAATGGCATGATTTTGGTTGAAGTAACGAAGCAAAGATTGCAAAAAATGAGAGATAATGGATGGGAATCTCTCATCAGTGAATTGTCTTTATTTTATGGCAAACACGATATCATTGTTCCTATCATGGATGATAAGTTTGTAGCCCAAGGACAGTTATGACGCAAAGCTGAAGAAAGGACAAATCTCCATCATTATCGTGCAGAATTGTTTTATGTGGTAATTGACATGCAATTTAAAGAGCTCAACAACCGTTTTACTGAAGTTAATATTGAACTACTTCTTTGTATATCATGCTTGAATCCAAAAAAGTCATTCTTAGCTTTCGATAAGAAAAAATTGGTTCGACTTGCTCAATTTTATCCGGTTGAATTTTTCGTCAGTAGATCTCATGGCTCTTGACAATCAGCTTGAAACTTATATTATTGAGATGCGCTCCAACATTGAGTTTTCAAAAGTGAACAGGATTAGCAAGCTAGCCTAGAAGATAGTCGAAATGAAAAAAAATATTGTGTATCTTACTCATATATTATCGTGATTATTACCAGTTGCCACTGTCCCTGTTGAGAGAGCATTTTTTGCTATGCATATTGTGAAGAATCAGTTGTGTAATTGAATGAGAGATGAGTGATTGAATGATTGTTTAGTCACATATATTGAAAAGACATTTTTAATAACATCAACAATGAGATAATAATGCATTACTTTCAAAACATGAAAGAAGGTTGATGACAATTGTAATAAAAAATCTCATTTACAATTGTGAAGTCACTTTTTTTGTGAGAAATTAAGAATCAAATATCAGTTGCCATTTTTTGTTGAAACTATTCAATTTCTTATATTTTGCTGTTATTTAATCTATTTTAACATTGTTATTTATCAAAGAACTATAGTATATCAACTATTAAAATATGTTAACAATCATAGTTAGCCCCCACAAGAAGAAAATCATGGTTACGCCACTAAACGACGATCAACTTGCATCACAAGTTCATATAGTTGAGATGTGTACGTTGAGGTGGATGCATGGAGGAACAAGATTTAATAAAAATAAGAATGAGACATAGGAGAGAGGTAAGAAGTGTGCTGAGTGGCCAAATAAAAAGAGAAAATTAAAGAATATTGCTTCAAATGGTTTAGGATGTCCAACAGAGACCTAAAAGAAACCGTGTATGAAGGGTTGAAACAATAGACGAGAAATGAGAAGAGGATGAAGACCAATAAATGTACCTTAGCTTCAAGCCAAAATTCTTGCTTCTCAGGGTTTCATGTGCATAAATTATTGACTGCTTTGAATCAGACGAATGAGATCGTTTTCGTCCTAATCTACACAATATTACCATCAGACGACCATATTTGATTCCATGTGGCACATATCCAAAAAAGTGATCTAAGAACCACGTTTCATCTACGCCCATGATCATGATCATTTTTGGGATGGGTGCCACATGGAATCTAAGTCTGACGAATGCCTGTGGTAGGCCCATGACCTCAATATCTATCATATGTCGTTGAAGATTGGGATGAAAAACAATCTCCAACATCTGATCCAAAGCAGCCAACGACTTAAGCACATGAAACCCGGTAGAGAAAGAAGAATCTTTGGTTGTAACTAAGGGTACCCAATCTAATAAATAAAATGGGGGAATTTACAACCCTGATACTTTCACTTTTTTTTCTAAAAAAGGACAAAGTTTCAAACTTTGCAAGATAGGGTGGCTCTGGGCCGAGCCACCGTCAAATGACCAATATGCCATCACCAGTACTCTCTCTCTCTCTGTGTGTGTAAAGTCCCACGTGTAAGGTCCTATCCTTGGGACATAAGTAGAGTCTCCCCTTCAAAATGGGGAGATTGTAAAGTTCGATGTCGTGTAAGAACTCGTCCTATCCTTGAGACATAAGTAACGCCTCTCCCTTATATGTAAGACGCATTTTGGGTGGGGATGACCCATATCAAAACAAAACCTTGAAGGGAAATGGCTACTCAAGGATCAAAATATTGGCCAAAAATTCGGATCGGCCGAAATTTCTACCAATAATTTGAAGATTTCGGTCAAATTTCTTTTTTTATTATTTTTTTTAAATTGGTATTTTGAACAGTGTTCAAATTATTGGCCCATAATTTGAAGGTTGGTACATTTAGCTTGGCTGAAATCGGTACATATCGGCCGATATTTTCAACCATGGGACTACTGGTGGGACCAAGTGGAATCACTCAAAGAGGACAATATCTATCAACAAATGAAGGTGTTACTTATGTCTGTAGTGTACACTTGCACAGTTTTCCCACCACTATCAAGCCTCATCAAAAATGAAGGGGCACCACTTTACTCATCGTACTGTCGAAAATACTTAAACTTATTTAAGTAACATATAGCATTCAATATCAGATCGAGCGATGTGATATTATTGTATATGCCGATTCGAAATCAAACCACCGATTCACTATGAAATCTACCGATTTTAAAGAAAAAAGGGGTCCCCCTTTGGGTTCGTCCCATAATTCTCCAAATGCATCACCTCCCTCCCTCGAATCGACTCGATGGTGGCTCGGTTCCAAGCTCGTTCTTTGTCTTTTTTTTGAGAAAAGTTCCAATCTCGTTCTACAAATGCATCATTGCCTCCTTTGCATTTGTATGCATTTTGGTCATTTAAAAAATGGTTTGGCTCAGAGGGGCCTATCTTGTAAGTTTTGAAACTTCAAGGCCCTTTTTATAAGAAAAAATGAAAATATGGACCCGAAACTGTAAGTTTTCCAATATAATACAATATATGTAGACATCCAATCAAACAGCTTCACCAAGCTTCCTTCACACCCATCACTAAAACTCAGTCCCATGAGTAATAAAAAAACCATTATAAAAAAGGCGGTGATAAATACGTACTGTTGAAGAGCCGATACGGCATCTTCGACTTCATGCTTGGAAGGAACGGGCCCGAGAACGAAACGCTCAGAGAACCCGTTCCCAATCGTATCGTCTTCTCCTTCGATCGCCTCCCACTCATCATCACTGGAAAACCAAGAAGAACAACGACCACCCGTAGCCGTAGATGTTGCAGAAACAGGTAGATTATATGGTGAAGACGAAGAAGAAGAAGAAGAAGACGAAGATGAAATAGAGAGAACGTTTGTAGGCTTAGACCGTGTAGCTGAGTGAGCTTCTTTGAAAGCCCCAACGCCTGCACCAACTGCACGGCCCACTGCTCGTATCATGCTTCCTCCTCCCATGCCCCCTCGGCTACCAAACGATCTCTTCATCTCTCTCTTTATAATTTGGATTTTACACAGTTTACAGAGCAACGTAGCCTCTCAACTCTTCTAATCTCCGTTGTTGTTTTCGCCATAAAATGTGCATCTTTTATTTTGGCTATTTTTGTCACTTTCCTCGATTTAGACGTTCGGCGCCAAAACTGAACGCGGTACTTCTCTTGCTCGCTTTCAAATTACGGTAATGCCATTGTAAAATCGTCAAATGGCTTCGTTCTTGAGGTCAATACGTAGGTTGCCAACTTGCCATGGAGGTGCACTAGGCAGACGAGAATGGGCACCACCTGTGGTGTATGCGTCAACATATCTTGGAATTTTAGAAGAATGCAGGGCCTCAACGGGCCGGGCTTGGGACCAGCAGGCCCATTAGGGGTAGAGTAGGGCTAAGGTAGTTAGTCCCGATTGATCATGGGCTGGTACGGCCTGACTCGATTAGTAATCGAGTCGTATGCGAGGTAGTTTGAAGAGACCGGTATAAAATTAGCCCACTTAAGGACCAAGCCCATTGATTGAGACCGCATATATACAAAGTATTAGGCCGGTCTCTGACCGAATCAGTCAGTATGAGCCAGGTATGGGCTAACGTAAGGAGGCCCGATTAATAAATGGGCTGGCATGGACCTACCCTGATTAGTAATCAAGCAGAGTGTGCAGTCTGTGGACTGATTTCAAGAGGCCCAATATATTTGACCCATTTAAGGCCCAATCGAACTCAGCCCAACCCATTGAGATCCCTAGAATAATGGCTCATGTCCGGCATTTAAACACCCAAAATGGTGTTTAATTGATCTTACATCATTTATTAGATTTTTAATTTTACACAACTAAAGTAGTGTACATATCTGCAATCAATTTAAGTTGTTCAAATGACAATATGTCATTGAAATATGTCTCAACCAAAGAATTATGCTTATAACTATATTTGAATCATTTGATTGGTGAACTTTAACATCAATTTGTAGGATTAAAAATAACAATTGGTATTATAGTATATAGATCGAATGATTCAATCTTCAAAAAAATGTGTTTTTTCAGCCCACCATCCTTCAACATGTAATATCACTCTGATCATATGGATTGCCCACATTTTAAACCACATTTTGGTGTTTAAATGACGATCAGGTGAGTAAGGGTCATCATATATTTCTACATGGACTTGTCGCCAACGATATTTTAGTATCCAAACCATCTCTTCCAACAACCGGTAAATAGGAGATCTGCACTGCAAACCAGCATTTTTAGTATCCAAAGTTCAAACCCTTGTATAAGGCATAGTATAAAAAATTGGCCAATACCGATACATGTTAGTATCTCGGCAAATCGATATGCATCGGTCCTATAACTCTGTATTGCCGATATATATCGGTTTGAGCCGAGATGTTAGATTATTTTATTTTATTTTTTTTAAAGAGGCCGATACATATCAATATCATATGGTACATATCAATCGATTTGTATTGGTCCTCCGTTGATTGATACCGAGTCTGAAACCTTGTATGAGGACACACTTTTATTTCTTGCACGTGAATCATTCCGCTTTTAGCGCGTTTTACAATCAAACGTGCCCAACATATCCAAATGCTGACTACTAGTGAGCCAAGGCACATCGATTCATTAATCTAATACCTGCTGAAAGAAAAAATGTTCGCCATGAGTGTAGATTTTTATCAATTGTTAGAAGACAGAAACTAATAATAAATAATTAAATAACATATTAATAAAAATAGATAGTAGCAAACGGTAAATAAATTGAGAAGATAAAAAATCCACCGATAATGGCCTCTATGAATTTAGTGCAAAATAATATTAAATATAGCCTTGTCTTTGTGACATCACAGCAACCAAAATGTCCTACCTTTACGGGAGGTTAGAACATAGTGACAAATTTTGCCGGAATTTCTCGAAAAAGAGGTCAAACGAAAATTTTGAGAAATTTTTAGTATTTTTCGATAATTTTAGTACTTTTGGTATGTTTGGATGAAATTTCAAAAATTTTGGTTTTTTTTTTTAATGTTTATTTTATTTATTTATTATTATATTTTTTTTTATAGTAATTTAGTACAAGGAGCCATTACTTGCACTCAAAAATTAGCCCTTGCACCAAATTTAAATGAAGATTTGATCATTTAGGGACACGTGACATGTGAAAACGTAATATGAGCCGTTGAATTTGAATTTTATGATCTATAAATCTTCAGAGCATAAGCTTAGAGTAACATACGATATTTAATAATATAATCTATGTAGCCAACTGTTAATCAGATAATAGCCTTTGACTACATTCAATCACATGATGAAGATTATATTTTGTGCTAATCTTTTGCATTTAATATCTTTAAATTATGTCCTTCAATTCTTACATCTTAGATGGTGTTTTCACATAACAAAGGTGGTCAAACTTGCAAGAGTTCCTTTTAAATTCGGTGCAAGGGTCAACTTTCCGAGTGCAAGTAATGGCTCCCTATAATATATATTGTAGTAAATTTTTTAAAAAATATTAAATATATATTTTTTATATTTTCAATACCCAAAAGTTTCTCGAATTTTTTTCGAAAGGTATCGAAATTAATCCGAAATATATCAAAAGGACCTCCCACCGAAAACAAAAATTGTCACTATGGGTAAGAAAGGTCCAATTTTAATTAAAAAAATTTTCAACAAGTAAATGAGCTCTTTTTAGTTTTTTATAATTTCTTTAAAGAGTAAAAAGTTACTTTTAATTGTTTGAACAAGGCTCCCCCGTCTACGAGTATATTTCATTTGCGCTGGAGGGGCGGGTGGGGGGAACTCATTTAATTACACTTAATACAGCTCTATATTAGCACACATGGGGTGAAGAGCTAGTTTTCCAAACACACTCCGAGCGTGAGCAGCTTGCCGCAGTCTGAGAGCGGCTCTTAAGGGCCTGGGGCTAAGCCAAACACGAGATGCAATTGTTTGCAGTAGAAACAAATCCTCAACTTTGCCTCCGTCTTCTAAATTTGGAGTATGAGGGCACCCTTTCGAAATTTTGATATTCTAAACCCTGGAAAATTACAAAAACACATTTATGGGTTTATTGCTGGGTTACGGGTAATATGAGAAAGAATAAATTTGATATCGTTGCTCAAGAGCATAAACATGCATGCTTACGCGTCGTGTTTATTTAGTGGTATAGATGATAATAATTAATAAGGTAGGAAGTGGATGTTGTTTGCTAGGATCACAAACATAGATGCTGACACGTGTGTAGTATAATTTTGGCAGCAAATGCATGGCCGGCCTCCATTTGGTACCTGCAGTATAAAGTTGAGATACATGTCAACATGGGGCGTTCGCAATCATATATAGTCAAGGTCAAGATTTTTCCGTATTTAATGTGAGACTATTACATACAGGGGCGGACGCACATGGAGCGTGGGGGGTCTCCCCGGAACCCCAAACCTTTATTTTTTTAGTAAAAATAATATATTTGGTTTTAAAGTTTTAAAAACAAACACTCTACTTTAAAACAGAACTAATTAATTAAATTAAAGTTCGAATTCTCGTTACCTGAAGAAGTATCTGGTTTTGAATCTTATGATTCTAATCAGATAGAACAAATAATTACTAATAAACAACCACCAAGAAGTAAAAATAAGAGCCATCATGTCAAAAAACTCATGAACGGATCCCGACTTTCGTAAATCGAATTGGGTATCGAAAGTAAACATCTTTCGAGTTTTGATCGTTTCAATTCACCAAATTGCTCTTTAATTTTCAGTGTGAGGCAAACATGGAATAACAAGTTCATGAACTTTATCATTTTAACATGGAATTATCGTGTAAAAGAGAGAGGAATGGACTCTCATTCCATAAAAAAAAAAGGATGTTAGAGAGTCATTTATGAAAATTGTGTTGAATTAAAGCTAAGAGGAGGTTTAAATCTGACCTAATTAGGTGGAGAGAGAGAGGTTGCTTAGAATTGTTCTTGGCTGTTAATGTTGGGATTTATCTGTTGGGGGAGTTTTTTTTTATTGATTCTATACATATTTTCGGGAAAATTCCAAATTGGGTAAAGTTAGAATGTTAAGCAAGCTTTTGATTACATGTTTAACATCAATTTTGACCAAATTTGAGTGGAATTATGGCCGTTAGAAAAAGCTGCTTAGCCACAAAATTCCAAAGGAGCAATCACAAATTTCAGAAACCTTGAAGTGTGTGAACCAGTGGATGACATCTTGTGTGACCAAAAGGATGGCCAATAGGTATTGCATGGGTGGAGAGCAGAGACAAACACAATTTTACATAATAGTCTAAGGGTATCCATATTTGCAACCAAATATTCTTTACCTACAATAGGAGTTTCCGGATAGGAGATCTTGAGATCATGCACCTATGTTGATTCCTCACATCACACATCACCAAAAGTGACCCTATAACTCCTCAACTTAAGCCTATGAACACGATCAATTTTGAGATTTGTGTCATGTAAAATCAACATCTTACAGTCTAATAGATGGGCCACAATCTCAAGATTCATTTGTGAAAGATTGGGCAAGAAACCAAAATACATTGTTTGATTCAATGCAAGCAATGGCTTTCTCGTGCAAAACCTTAGTTGCGGGTACATAATATTTAGTTGTAAATACTCGCACTCATAGTACCATATCAAAAAAAAAAAAATTATTTTATTTTTGGTAGTAAAAGCTTTTCAGTCATTGAAAATAGTAGAAAAAGACTGGGAGAATCAAAGGGGGCATTTTATCATTAATTTTATAAGTTTTTTAAGCTAAAATTTAGTATTTTTATCCACCGCCCAACCTCCATCTTCTCAATTTACATAAGACAATGTTATATGGCAGATGGGGGACGACATACCATTGAGTGGACTATTAATGTGGCGCAATGCAGTGGGGCCCAACAATGCACGTTGGGGAATACACTTATATCGCACCATGTAATAATCCGTTGAATGGGGCCCAACAATGCACGTGGATGAATGATTATTTAATCATATACATTTAGAGAGACATTTTTTATAGCATTGAAAATGAGAAAATTCTCCAACGCTTTCAAAATATGAAACCCCGCCAAGAAAATTTGTAAATTTAAAAAGATGTCTTTATTATTATAGTTGAATGATTTTTTTAGAATTATTTGTCTTTTTTTTTATAATTTATGATTTTCAGAAGAATTTTTTTATTTTTTCTCTATTTTAATATGGGAGGTAAATTTTTTAAATAATATATTTCGACTACGGCCCCCCCATCAAGTAAATCTTGTGTTCACCCCTGATTACAGCCCCCACCTTATAGAAGAGCCGTCATCAGCTCTGATACTATCTGTGACGACTGAAACCCACATGCCACAATATTATCCGATTATGGGCTTAGCTCCCCGCCCCGATTTTATTTATGACATCCACACCCAAAACGTGTTATGACATTGTCACGACCCAGAATTCTAGCCGATCTTGAGGGCCTAGAATTCCGTGTTATGACACCGCACGCTTGTTATGGCCGATAAGTGGACATACATATCTTACTAAATCTTACATGAAATAGGGCTTCCAAAGATCATGAACCAATTTCTTCTCGTATCAAAATTTCCTTCATCAAACATATATTGAGTTTTGAGTCTATTATACAATAATCATAAATAAAAATTTATCATAAATAAAAGTGTGATCAACTATTAGAACGTCTTTCCATATATTTAATATATACATGATGTCGTCTAACTGGTCCTCCACGTCATCACCCACATAAACCACATAGTCTACTAGCGCATCAAGTTCATAAGGCAGTGTAATTCATATCTTCACTTGTAACTGTTAGTTTTTAGGAGAGGGGTGAGTTTACTCAATCACGTAAACTCAGTAGGTTGCACAACCTATCCACCACAATCTACCCGAGTGATCATGGGTGCAACCTTGTGAATAAAAGTGAAACCCTTATAATTTCATATGAACAACATAATAAAAACTTTCATAAATATTACATAGCTATAAAGCTGAAAAATTGACAGAACGTAACATATTTCAGTGCATATGATGCTTCTAATGCTTATTACTTTTCTACTTGTTTTGTCAACTTAACTTACGTGACATATCAAAAGTCTTATTATTACTTCATACGCCTACACAATATACTTTGTATCTTACTTATCTTGTTTAAATAATCTGTGCTATGACCGCTGCTCGAGCCTATTGCGAGGTCCACGTATAGATAACCACCTAACCTCTATATCATTACATAAACTACCATCCAGTGCGATGAGGTTGCGCGTATAAAAAAATCAGTGTCCCCTTAAGTCGAGACACTATCGTATCATATTATCCTTAAGACCTGTCTTGACTGCAAACGTTGGATCTTGCGGTGGCACGCAATACATGACACATGTAGGAACTTAATTTTACATTCAGCTGGCTTTTACGGCATCTTTTAATATATCATAACATTATTCAGTTATGGGCTTATGTCCCCACCCCGATCTCATATTTGTGTGGGCTTAAATCCCTACATTCTTAACATCTCGTAGCTTAATATATTCATATTCTATCATTTCTTAGACTTAATTTAAATGAGTCACGGTGTGATAAGCTTCATAAACCACGATTTCCAAGGGACGAGATTCGTAGTAATCTGAATGTACTTTGTCTGGCATCCCATACTACCATAGAGAGGTTACATTCGTACATGGACGCCAACATTCTAAATTTCAAGTGACCGTAAAAGAAATCTCACCGTGACTAAGGCTTAAAATTCGTGTGTCGTATCTTATCTCTTCTTCTTAACATATATATGTCCTAATATACTTCTAAGTGATAACTGTCACACAATGCAAATGAAACATATAATAAGAGACTATTTTACCATAAGGAAACTAATATTACTCGTATTTCGAATGCTTCACTCATCTTTAAGAGAGAAAAAGATGACCTACAATGAAGGTACATGAGTTTTTAAATTATGAAACTCAAGTGATGTTACACTGATCTTGTTAGATATTTCTTGTCGATTTGATGAAACGGACTGGTCGTTTGTGGAATTTGGCTAAGGATTGACTCTCATATGACTCAAATAAGTTTCGACCGTCGGATCCTTGTTGTACAGTTTTCGAGATATATACACTTTCACAGCGTGAGCAGAAAATATATATAAATAATTGTCCTAAGCTTAGAAGGTGAGTTGAATATATGAGCCCATTAAGCACGCGTTTGGCTACATTGGATATATGAGTCCATTAAGAGTCCATAGACTAGACGGGCCCATAAGGCCCATGGACCTTTATAATGTTTGGGGGTTTTGAATGATTTAATTTCCATAAAGGCTTATACGATATCTAAGGTCTATTTTAAGGATTTGAATACATGTGGTGTCATAGAAAAAATAGGTTTTGACCACTGGCCTGATTCGATCCAAAACCTGAAATCTAAAAGGGTCAAATCAGACCCTAGACTAAGGTGCCGCAAGCATAGAGTGCAGGAATTTTGGTGGTTATGTGCACGACTTTAAATGGTGTAAAGACTGCGATGTGTCTGTTTAAATCAAATCTAATAATCTATTTAATAGACGAACATATGACCTTTATTTCAATTTACAGGCTTTGGCCCATAGGTTTGTGGTCCGTTAAATTTAATTAGTCATACTAGACCCTTTAGCCAGTGTATAAGCAGATTTAATTAAATAAACACAGGAAATATTATAAGTGTAAATGAATATATTCACATATTTGGAGTACTAAAATTTATAAAAATAAAGACATGTGGATCAATGTGAATCGTTAAATGTATAAAGCATGTGATTTTATAGGGAGTCCATGATTTGACCGAGATCAGAAACTGGTCGGATCCCTAAGATTGAAATGGTCAAACTAGGACCTCCACATTAAGTGCACGACAAAACAAAACAGGGCAGCAACCCATTCTTGACGTGGGATTTATTTTGCCGACACACTTGGGTGTCATGTGGAAGGGAATAGTATACTCTTGTTCTTGGCCAATGGGTTCAACCATAGGGTCAAGCCTTTGACCATAACCGTCTTGTAAATCCACATAAAACCTAAGAAATTTTAGTTTTCCTAAATTCATTATATATTCATCACAATATAAAAAATGTAAATGTGTAGATTTGGATGGATAGAATGGTACCCACTTGTTAGGAGCTTTTGAACAGTAGGATTGAGATGGATCTCGATTTATTTTTACGACCTCGTTTGTATTTGATCATACTCGAATTTGGTCGACCGCCATGGTTCTCACCAATAAATAAAGACTGAGTAGTGTTAACCCCCAATAATAATAATTTTTAATGGTTGCAGTCAAAAAATTTAAATGACAAATTTTAAAAAAAATGATAAATAATTATATTTATTAAAGTTTACCTTGTGCTAGGAGGACATGGACACTTGGTGTGTCGCAAACAAGAGGGCTGTTATTGCCTTGCTCCATCTACATCTTATGTCGTCTTCTTCTTATTTTTCTTGTATCGAATAAAGCGAGTGGAGCCGAGACCGGTGGCTAATGATGGCAAAATATTGGGCTTTCAGATTGTGATATCGAAAACATTATACCAATGTCGATGATCGAATATACTATATAGTTAAAAAGATTAACAGCTTCTATTCAAATTTTTCGAAGAACAATATCAAACGTGCCTCTAGAGAGAGAAGAAGACTCTTTTTAACATCTTGGAAGTCGACAAGAATCCTGCCTTGTAGTAATCGCAAAAAAGTTGTAATGTAGGATATAATAAGTGGAAAAAGTGGGTTGTAATTCTGATAGAACCCGTAGTATAAATTCTGAAGAACTCTACAATAGAACACCACGATTTTACAAGAAATTCGAGGGTGTTGAACTAGAAAATTGAATACGAAACAAACTGCAAAGTAAATCTTAAAGAAGATTTAGATTTTGATATTATAAGAAGCATTAATAAGAAAAGATAAGAACCTGACAATTGAAGAAGAAAAACATTCTTAAAAAAAAGAGGAAACGATGCCATTTGAGAGAGAGAGTTTGTGGGCTTGAGTTGCTGACAACTGGCTGCTTGGGTTAAAGGTGAGAGAAAGCGAGAGGATCCAAGTGGTATATAAAGGTGAGAGAGAGAGGGAGAGGATCCAAGAGGTATATATGTGGACGTCTTTTAATTGGGCAAGTCAACGATTCTTTTTTTTTTTTAAGGAAAGAATCCATGGGACTCTTAAGTGGTTTCCTACAAGGTGCTCCCTTGGCACACAATAAGAGTATGCCTAAGATACTTAGGTCTTCCTATGTATATGAACAAAAATGGAATTAGAAAGTTGCCATGGCCAACTTTAGGTACCAAAAATTTTGGATACCAGTTTTGCACCCGACTTTAATTGAACACAAATTTAGACTATTTCTAAAGGACCTAAATAGGGCTTTGGGTTCGGGTTTTTCAGTCGAGCTCGGGTATTGGGTTGTGCATAACAAGTATGCGTACATGTAGATGTTCAAGTTCAGATTTAGTGTGTCGATGTGCATACACCAGAATTCAATGAGTGTGCCACAAGACCCATTTTAATAAATCCTAGGTAGTTGGGTCTTTCCATTTAGAATAAGGAAGTGGCTAGAGGAAGAAAGAGAGCTTGAAATGGCAAGGAGACCTTGCCACAATTTGGAATCCTAAATGAAGTCTACTTGCCAAGTAGAGAGAGAGAGAGAGAGAGAAAGGAAAGGAAATCGGTGCCAACAACACCAAATTCTAAATTTAAATTATTTATCTTTTCTTTTGAGAAAATTAAGGTTGTAGAGCACCCATATTGAACTCGGTATTCCACCCATTTACTACCGTTAGATGCGTTACAAAAACTCGGGTCATAACATTATAACCCTCTAAAAGAAATTTTCGTCTCCGAAAATTACATACATAATAATTTGAGGATTGGTTCAAATTTTGTACATGAACACACTCTCCCAAAAAAAAACGTTGGGTCCAAAGGTCACATCAAATGGGTCAATGATTTGACTAAGGTCAAATTAGTTAAACAAAAGTCAAAATATTCTCGAACGTCAACGATTCAATGTTTGCGAAAATCAAGGTCAATGTTATGACCCGAAATATCCTTGACCTCGTTTAATGGTGTATGATGGGTGAAGCACCAAGACCCAATACTTGTGTGCACACCATTGCATGACCCACACACTCTTAAATTAGAAATTTCTAATATGATACGTGTACACAATAAAGGCAATAGAATCCCTTTGATTTTGGTTCTCGTTTTAGCAAGCAAGTAGAGTCAGTAAAAGACTCTTTGTTTTACAATTAGAGACGACCCCTTTATCCCTCTCTCGGGATCGTTTTCCCTGCATAAATCTCTCCTCCGAACTCTCTTCCTCTCACATCTCACTCCTCCCAACTTATATCGCTCACACTGGCTCTCTTCTTCTCCCATTCCCCTAGCGCCACGCAAATCCACCATCGAAGTCATATCGCCGAACCAACACGCAAACCCAAAGCTACTCGATCCGAACCCGCATACACGCTTCGAGAGGTGGGTGCCTCTAAATCCACCATAGAGTATTCAGTTTTTCTTTTAAATAAAAAAATATATATATCAGCTTTTGCTTTGTTTCTTTTTTTTCTTTTGAGCACCGTTAATGGCTGCTTACCCATGAAGAAGAAGAAGAAGAAGATGACAATTATATAAATATATACATCTAAAGTACTATAATAATAATAATAATAATAATAATAATAATAATAATAATAAGGGTCTTACTAATATATATATATATATGTGTGTGTGTGTGTGTGTGAGAGGGTTTTACCGGAGCCAACCTAGTGGTCATCTCCTTCCCCAGGCATCTCTATCCGTGTGGTGCTAAGCAGACAAAAAAAGAAAAGAAAAAGAGAATATGTATGTTATACATGGCTACAAGGTTGTGCTGATGGATTAAATCAAAGTTTGTATGTTATATATGGCTACAAATGGAATAAATTATGAGTTTGTTCAATGAGAAATATAATTCACATATTTGGCTAGTTCAACCATTTAAGCATTTCAAAGACTAAACTATGGTAATAGCTTTCCTCTCCAGAAGGGTCGTTGCTTGTGTAGTTGTCTCCCTCTCTCACATCACTCTTACATGAAAATAAGATTATTAAGAGTAGACATTAAATGCAGTTATATATGAATGTTATGAATATTAGTGATTGCGCTTGAAGATTTCTACCCAATATTTATGATTATTTGTGAAAATTTAAATATCAGATTTATTTCTTTGTACTTGACAATTACTACATAATATTTAGTTTTTTAGTTTACTTTGATTTTTCATTCAGGCTGAGATTCTGACAATTAGGGATATATACAATGTAAATTAGCTAATAGAATTTCACCTTGCAAACTAGAGAAGCCATCAATGCAACTTCCATTAATTTAGATCAATTAATGCCCTATGTGTCCCACCATCAAGTATGCAACTAACTTTAAAATCATGTCAATAACAGTCTTTGGAAGTTCATATCTGTGAACCTGTGTAAGTGAAGACCCAACCTCTAATGCCAAAATTTAGAGAGAGAAAGTGAAGACCCAACCTCTACCACCTAAATGTAGAGAGAGAAAGTGAAGATCCAACCCTAGCACGTAGAATTAGAGAGAGAAAGTGAAGGCCCAACCTCTAACACATAAAATTAGAGAGAGAAAGTGAATACCCAACTTTTAGCACATAAATTTATATAAAAAAAGTGAAGACTCAACTTCGAGTACATAAATTTAGAGAGAGAAAGTGAAGTCCCAACCTTTAGCACATGAATTTAAAAAGAGAGAGAGAGCATATTTTTTAGAGAGAGAAACTCTCAAGAGCTTCCTCCTATTTATATAGTTGAGTTCTCTGACAACTTGTACTGTTGGATGTAATTTATCGGCGACCGTCCCGACCAAACAATACAGGTGTCAACTGTTTTAATG
Organism: Chloranthus sessilifolius; assembly: GCA_021018995.1. NCBI lineage: Eukaryota > Viridiplantae > Streptophyta > Magnoliopsida > Chloranthales > Chloranthaceae > Chloranthus > Chloranthus sessilifolius. The sequence goes on along the minus strand of CM037589.1, from coordinate 45,697,767 downwards.
AGTTTTGGCACATGATTTTATAATGGGTGCGCTTTACACCAATAGTTTCGCAAACCCCCTGATAGCCGTTGATTTGGGAAAAATTAAAATCTTATTATGCGAAGCCTTGTGGGCCTTAATTGGAAAAAAAAAGCTCTAGAGACGGAACCTTTTTAAAATCGTCCAAACTTTCAATCCAATGGATTTGAATTTTAGGATCAGATCCACCATGGTATGGGTTCGGCCCAAAATAAGACCCATCAGATTGAGTCGGGAATCACAACCCATTTAATAAACAGGACCTGTTTGGATCTTGGGCTTTTGATTCGAATTTACCCAACCCGATTAGTAACTACTCAACCCGAGCTGACCCGTTGCAGCTTTGTGTACACAGCCACATATATAATTATCATAATGGCAATTATAACAATTATTCGCATTGGCCAATTGAGTCATAATAGTTATGAACCCATTCTACACATTTCTCGTAGAAAAATATAATAGAAAAAGGGAAAACTCTTAGCTTTCATTAATTCATCTGGTTATAATATAAAATATTATCATCTCTTTCAAATACAGTCAAACTTTGAACCGCTCCCTTTTTAACTTTGTATATTAACCTGGTACTATTTCTTTGTAAGAATTTTATTCTTTGGTCTTCATGTCAATTTTATTTATAAATACACAATATTTAGGATGCATGATAGTTTCCTTCTTATATATATTCACCATCATCATATGATATTCATCATGTAGAAAATCACGATAAGGTATACGCATATAAATTAAGGATAAGATATGGCACATGATATAAACCTTCGTCACGATGAGATTTTTTTCATGGTTATGTAAAACTTGGAATATAGGCGTCCATGTACGGATACAACCCTCTATAGTAGTATGGAATGCCACACGAAGTACATCCAGGTTACTACGGAATCCGTCCCTTGAAAAGCGTGATTTAGTGAAGCCTATCGCACTGTAGCCCATTATAATCAAGTTTTAAGTAAAGATGATAAATAAATATGTTAAGATACCTGTATGTTAAAGAAATGGAGATTAAGCTCACGAAAGTATAAAATCAGGGCGAGGACCTAAGCTCAGAACCGAATAATGATATGATAAGTTAAGATACGCTGTGGAGGCCAACTAAATATGAATTAAGTTCTATACGTGTCATACCTTATGAGCCACTGTAAGGGTCCAACGTCTGTAGCTGAGACGGGTCTTAAGGGCATTATAGCTTTGTCTCGAACTAAGGGGGCATTATGGTTACTATGCCAGCAACCTTATATGGCTGGATGATGGTTTATGTTATGATATGGAGGGTAGGTGGTTATCTACACGTAGATCTCGTGTGATAGGCTCGAGCAGCGATCCTGACACAGGTCATTTAAACAAGATAAGTAAGATACGAAGTACGTTGTATAGGTGTAATATCCCGAAAATTTGAGCGTTAAACAGTGACCTCAGGATCCGTGCACGACTGGTCGTAGTTTGATCAAGTGATGGTCAAACAGTGGACTCATAAAATGATGAACTAATGTGATATAAATTGACCTAAGTGTAGTGTATAGTGTGAGTTTTAAGGCCACATACACCTATCTCTAGTGTATGTGCTTAACACCAAAACTTGAGAGAGGATATAAGGATTTTAATAACCAAGGTTTCATTGTTTGGTTGGTAAAGAGAGTTAAGAAAAGAGAGAGAGAGAGAGAGCCAAGGTGAGTTAATGGCAAGGAGTTAATGTGGCTGGATTGAAGGGCTGATTAGAGTATTGAATGCCGGATTTAACGCATGAGGAGCCGTTGAAGCAAAAAGCTAGAACCCTAGCCATTTAACCAACCAATCCATCTTTGTAAGGATTGATTTGAGGTGAGTCCTTATTAGATTTAAATGCATAGGTCCTGATGGTTAAAATTAGTCAAATGTAGTTAAAAAGATAGATTAAAGGTATAGAAAAGGGAAAGAATTGATAAGGAAAAGATTTGGAAGAACAGCCGAAAAGGGGCTGAGTTTGGCCAAATCGATTAATCGATTTTAGTCTAGAAGTTGAAAAAGCAAGGATGCCCGATTTCGATAAATCGGTCTGAAAATTGATTAATCGATTTTGAAGGTCGATTAATCGATTTGGAAATCGACTAATCGACTGAGTACCTCTAGTGGCTGGAGAAATAAGACTTGGGGAAATCAACTAATCAAATTTGGATTTTCGACTACTCGATTTGAGAATCGATTTAACCATTTTGGGGATTTCGACTAATCGATTTGGGATCGATTAATCGATTTAGGATTTCGATTAATCGATTTTAGGAATCGATTTAGGGTTCGATTAATCAATTTTGGAAGTTTCACTTGACTTTTTAATTGAACCTTGAGGTTCATGGAGGGTCTAGGACCTTCGCTATTGTATGTAGTGACCTGAGATAGGGAACACCTTGAACATGTATGTAGTAATATGTAAATCAAATTGAAAATATTTTAATTGTATAAATCTTTGTAAAAAGGATGTGTGTGTGACACCAAAGAAAGTAAATGAGAATGAGACATTCCCAAGGGATGAGAAAGTGATAAAAGCATCAGTGTGATGCGAGTAATTAAGACATCCCAGGGATGTAAGTAAGATTGGATAACTACTGATAAAGCCTAACTAATATAAAGTAGCACTTTTACACGGTGAATAACTATATGTAAAGTACATAATATTTTTGTTATTTAAGGTTTGAATAGAATACCCCATCGACGTGGCGGGATACCCACGATTGACTTAGCAGAATATCCGTGACCGGTACGATAGCCAATCCGTACACCGGTACGGAGGTTTATCCGTACACAGTAAGCATATCCCAGGAATGTTGAGATGAGATTTAACCCCACCGCCCATGAGAAAGGGGCTTGGGTAGTATTCTCAGGGAATACATATAACAACTGTTTATTTAGACGACGATGGTGGGTATTCCATCGAGGCTCGATGCTATATTGCTCGGGGACTACTTAAGTTGAAGATTTAAGTTTTACTTTAGGCCTAATCAGCGTAATTCATGAATTGTTTGAGAATAAATGAAACATGCAAACCACCAGTAAACTTAAAGGTATAATTGTTATCTTTTAAACTGTTTTTCCAGCAAATGCATAGATACATCATGCTTAGAATATCATGGAATATATATGAGATTTTAACTTATATGCTCATTGTGTTGTTTCTTATTGAGCTAGGATGTAGCTCACCCTTTAGACTATATGTCGCAGGTCCAGTGCTAGCAGCGGCCGAGGCTTCGGGAGATGTGGATCCAGGTGATTCGGATTACGTGCATGAGGAAGAGTTGGAGTCCCCCTCCTGAGGACTTCTTTTAGAAGACTCCACTGAGTACTTTGAGAGAGTAGTTTTGAGAGCACATTGGTACGGCTTGGTATGTCAAGCATTTATTTTGATAAACAATGTAATTAATTTATATATTCTTTTTGGCGAATCATCTGGGGTGATCTGTTTATCACCGATGGTTCGGATCGGTTCTCTTTTCATGTAGTGGAATGAAAGTAGAACTGTCTTTTGAGCTTATACTTAAAATAGTATTTTACTTCCACATCATGTAGTTATTGTTCAATTTTGTCTTAATATTACTTGCTATACCAATGTTCCGTACATAGTCATAGGGATTGATGTAGAGGATCGTGTTGATGGCATGGGTTTCAGAGTGTCGAAATTCGGGCTGCCACAGTAGGCGTATGAAGTAATTAATAAGACTTACGATATGCCACGAATGTTAAGTTGATGAGAAAATAAAAAAAGAGATAAGAAATTAAAAACATCATGTACCCTTCATTTTATAATATACTTTTCAGTTTGATTATGATATGTTATGAGTTTATGGATAATTTGGTCTTTTTATTTAAATGCTGATTTTATTTTCAAAATACATTGCAACTCAAACGATTGCACACACGATTACTTGGGTAAGTTATGGTGGATCGATTGTGCAACCCACTGAGTTTACGCGACTGAGTAAACTCACCCCACTCCCAAAATCTAATAGTTTCAGGTGAAGATCCCACTTATCCCGTCCATGATGATACGAAAACTACTGATCCAGAGACGACTCATATAAACGAGGACATCGGCTACCACCTAGATAAGAACGTAGACCTGATGGATTTTTATGCACATTAAGAACCCTCATGCTCTAGTTTTTCTTTATTTCTTGAAAGACATGTTATAGTCTTTTGATACATTGTGAGAGTTTACGTTTGGGACTATTTTACCTTACGAAAAACTTATTTTTGATTATATATCCTAGATGCATGATTAGGATTAAGTACTTCATTAATATTTATATTTTTCGCTGTTAATTTATAAGTTGTTTATCATTAAATGCTATTTTAAATGCCTTATTCCATATGCTAAGTCGAATGATGAGTTATTTTTATGTTCGCTTATTGCTAAACAAGCGTGTGGTGTTATAACACGAAATTCTAGGCTCTTGAGACCGGCTAGGATTATGTGTTGTGATAATTATTACATACATGTAGTGTCCACAATTACAGATAGTTCAGGATCAAGACTTTTTTACTTAGCGATGTGGACTATTACAATTACATACATAAAAAAATCATGTAAAGAAATCTTCTCTCTGTGCATTGAGCTTTAACATCTGATCAAAAGTCTTTAAGAACCGTAAATTGACGGTCAAAGCGCTTTTAATCAAACGGTCCACAATGAATGGAGAAAAGGTTTTTTTTTATCGGATGGTTAAAATGCTACTTTCGGCATAATTCTCTACCTGCATGCTCGTGTCATTTATCTGGTTTTGTGAACATTTTATTTTTTATGAAGCATTGATTTATCATAAAATCCATTTATCGTATATTTCTCAAGTCTACTAAGCCAAACATTGGTTTACCCCTTCAATATATTATTGAAGACCATACGTATGATTATGCAAACAGTGAGAAGGGATGGAAAATAGAGGAATCCTATAAGTTCTTATAAGTTACGAAAATATAGGATTAATAAGAAATTTTCCATTATTTGTCATATTTTTATCCAAACAAGCCCATGTAAGAATTTGTTTAAGCGTTAAGCATTGGGGAAGATGAAACTATCAACCATTTCCTAAACTATATAGGAGTTATAAGTAAGGATCGAAATTGGTTTCGTTTTCAGTTTTGGGCATGATCGTAATCGGAAATTTGACTAATTTTTGACGGAAATTTTCTCTTTCCATACATTTGAGATACCTGAAATTCCGGATCTCAAATTTTTTTCAATGCCGACCGAAACTGATAAGATTCAACCGATAAAATTATCAGCCAAAATTTGGATCCTTTGTTGCAAGCATGAATTTACACTTTAAGAGCGTAGCCAAACAAGGCTCCTAAACTTTGTTCGATCCAGCCTGTTGAAAGCCTAAGCCAACGGTGATTTACCTAGGCAGTGGTGCCTAAAAATACCGACTCCTTTTGGGTTATTAAGGAGGCCAGTGTGTGGGTTAGTTTTTTTGGGGCAAAGAGCAGCTCTTTTACTTTTTTGGCTCCGACAGAAAACCATTTTTATATTTGGTAACACAATTCCTTGCCTCATTTACTCAGACATGGAGCTGTTTTAAGTAATAAAATTGCACTAAGAGCTGCTTCTGCTCTTATAAGAGCTAACCCAAACACAACCTTCAGTTTTAACCCCACGCCTGCTCCTATATTGTGTGCGAATCTCCACAAAGTGTGCTGCGCCAAAAACGGATCATCTATGCATGCAAGTTTGCACATACACTACATCCTGGCTGTCTATGCTGTATGCCATCCTTAAAAGAAGAAAAGAAAAAGAGGCCAGTGCGTGATCGCTCCCGCAGTTTTCAACTGAGTCAGCTCCCCACAGCTACCAAACATGCTCTAAGAGGGAGTGCGCAGGAAGAGCAGCTGGAGCGGGCTCGAAGCTCAGACATAACCCATGGTTCCGTTTCCTATATATTTGGGTCGGGTTCGGCCCAAACCAAATGGGGCATTCAAACTGATCAGCTTATTTTAGGGAACGGACGGTCAAGATTTGTTCTGCGTCCTTTATAATCTTGGGGCTCTTGTGAGCTGACTCTCTGCGTTATTAAACCCTAGAGTTCTGAAGAAGAAGCGCCAATGGGTCTGCAACATCAACTCTCTCCTTTTCACTATGTCCATCTCTACTCTATAGTAGTTCATGTCAATGTCATTTGACTGATGATCGTTTAGTTTTTGTTTCATTTTTTTGAAAAAATTTCTTAAAAAGTTTCTTACTAGGATTTTGATTAGGTCTTGTTTTCGATTCTCCCATCTCCAACGATTTTTGTAGACGGGACAAGTAGATGATCTCAAACCATTTATAGTCCTCTGATTCGGTGTCTTTTGATATATATATAAAATATTTATTTTATTTTATTTTATTTTTAGATATTTTGTTCATAACATTTTGTGGATCTGATGAATCATTAGTGCCTTTTATTTTAAAAATTATATTTTTTCTAGGGTTTTGATTTGGTTTCTAATTTTCTATGGCATTCAGGAGCTTACAAATATGTTTCGGAGCTATGGAGGAAGAAGCAGTCGGATGTGATGCGATTCTTACAGAGGGTGAGGTGCTGGGAGTACCGTCAGCTCCCCTCAATTGTCCGCGTCACTCATCCGACACGTCCCGATAAAGCTCGCCGATTGGGATACAAGGCGAAGCAGGTTTTATTTTATTTTATTTTAGTTTCCATCATCTATCATTTGATACTTGGTTATTTGAGATTTTTGTTTTATGGATTAGCGCAATTTTCTGTAGTGTTTTTCTTCTTGTTGCATTATGTTTTATTAGTTTTTTGAGATTTTTGGTTCCAGTGGCTAGTTATATATTGTTTTTCGAATGCTAGTTTAATATATGGTGATGATATTCAGGGATTGAAAATCCCATATATAACGGCATATCAGCCAGATCCCAGGCTGATATGTATCAGATATATCGGATACAGATTGGCAAGACAGGCTGATATTGAAGTACCTTTTTTTTTTAATATATTAAAGATATGAAATAATAATAAAATTTTGCCAAATGGAAATTTTGGATTTTGTCTGGTTCATATCGGATACATATTGACCGATATGACCTGGGTGTATATTGTATTGGATGTGGCCTAACCCGATGCATAGATGCATATTGGACAATTTAAAACCATGGATATCTGCAGAGGTGTTGGTATTTTTTTTTTAAAGTTTAAAATTTTCCGTTTTGGTATTATTGCATGTTTATATTATATAGTTTAAATTGGTGGTTGAGATCAATTTTTTGTTTCATAGTTATATTATTATCGAACTACTAGATAGAGAAAGTAGATAGAATATTGCATTTATCTGATCAATCTACAAGCATTAAGTTGTCACGCCCCGAAATCCGATACACGATCCATTTCGGCACATGAACGTATTCAATAGTCAAAATTCAAATAAAGGAAACATAACGGTCCATTCTCATACAAAATTCAAATTACAGTTATTTATAATTACAACGTTTAAAACACTTCCTAACCAAGGCTAAACCAACAAGTCTTCTAAGGTCTTCTCCTGAGGTGCAGCTTTCGAACCACGAGGTCTGATTTCTGAAATTAAATAGCAACGGGGTAAGATAAACTCAACAAGTAACCCCCAATAATAATATAACTTCTTTTGTTACTTTTATCAGTTTCAAATTGAGAATGTCATATCAATAGAATTAACATCAGCTACACCATCTAATGATTCAATATAAAGAAAAATAACTTAATTTACAATTGTACTTCGTATATTGTACGATTGTTAATCAATAGCACCGATCCAAGTGCATTTGCAATTACATCATCATTCATCATTAATCATTCATCATGGATACCAGTCACAAGGAGGGCTCCATCTTTCATTAATCCCATTGTCAACCGTGCCGATCCGGTTTGACGGGTTTATCAGACAAGAAGTACACAAATGGATCCGTTCATCCAATACTACCATGCGCCCCATGGGGATCTTAATCAAAATCATATCGTAATTATCTTTACAATATTCATCATTTCTATATTCTTATCGCTTTTGAGAAATTTCTAGCGTGCTTTATAAATTCTCACAGTATGATATTTCAAGCTGATTAGATCATATGAGGAATAAACTGAATATACAATGCTTACGACATTTATATTTTTCTAACATTAATCAAAATGAAATAATCATGACTGAATAAGACAAGCCTTAAGATTATACATGCTATCAATAACCATTCAACCATCTACTTATCATTTTTATTGTATATACTATGTAAAACAATTGCATCATTACTAATAAGGTATGTATTAAAAACATGCTATGGGATAGGCTACTTGCCTCAGACGTCAGATTCAAAGGTCTTGTGAAGGTGGTGTGAAGTTTCCTGCTTTAGTAGTTATCTGAGGGAAAAGGGAACTCGGTCAAGAAGAAAGAACGAACTAGGGTAGGTTATCGATGTAAGGTTGGATTCTAACTAGTTATTTCAAATCCTTATTTAATATCTAAAATTCTTAATTTAAAACAACTTTATAAATCAGTTTTAAAACCCTTGGTTTAGTATTAAACAATTTCTTAAATCCTTTTTAATATCAGAATATAATTATATTTTAATATAAGACTAGCATATAAGTAGACTATATATATAAAGTCGGATGAAAATATAAAACAGAGTATAATCTAAAATAAAAACCGAACGAAAACTCATATTATATAACAGAATATAAAATCAGCTTACATATTAAGACAGATTATAAAAATCAGATATATAACCTAGGATGAATAGACAAGTTATAAAATTAATTTATAAGAAGTTAGATTTGTAAAACAGACTATAAAAATCAAATTTATTAAAATCAGATTTATAAAACAGATTATACAAAAAATCTGATTTGTAAATTTGTAAAACAGATTAATAATACAGAATATCATATTTATAATTTCTGATTATTATAACTGAATTTTGAAATACACTATCAACATATATATCCAGATTTAAAACTAAATCCTTAAGATATAAAAACAGATTTATAAAAACCAATTTATAAAGTTAGAATTTAACCCATCATTTTAATCAACCAGATTTATTAAAAATAAACTAAAATAGAATATAGAACTAGTCCAAAAATAAAATAAAACCAGACATAAAATATTAAACTACAGATAATCAGATTATAAGAAGGGATTTAAATGTGGAAAATCAGAGTTAAAAAAAAAAAATACAATATTAGGACAAAATCAGAATAAGGCTAGAAGTTCCAATTTTTAAAATTATAAAACCAAAAATATAAAATCAACTTTATATAAACAATTTATGAAATCAGATTTAAAAATAGATTATAAAAATCAGATTTGTAAAATCAGGTTTGTAAGACAGATCCTAAAATCAGATTTATAAAATAGATTATAATTTTAGATTAATTACAGAACTGAATCAGAACTAGAATTTCTGTTTTAAAACAAGTTTTAGAGATAAACTTTTAAACCTAGGAATAAAGTGAAAAATCAGAACTAACTAGAATATTTGAAATTTATTTACGGAGCTGGAACTTAAAGGAATAAAATAAAAGATTAGCATATCTAATTTATGGTTTAAAAATCTATAGAAATAATTATCAACTAGAACTAAAATATAAAAACTTACCTCAAGGAAAGAAAGAACAAATCTTGAAGGAGAGCTTGGAGAAGATGGCTTGGTGTGGAAAAGAGAGGAGGAATAGGGCTCTATTTATAGGTTTGAATGGGTGACCGTTCATCTTTTGCATTCACTTCGCGAGTAATGGTGAGCGTTATCGATTTGAAGAAGAAAAACTGCTCGGCTGTTATGGGTAGGGATTTAAGTTGCAATGGGAATGGTTAAGGTGTATGGCATATACAAGTTAGAGTGTGTGTGTGTGTATACTTTGGGTCGAATCGGGTCAGGTCTACGGGCTTTTGGTTGAGTCGGGTCGGGTCGATTTAGGGTTTGGTTTCAAGAGTTTGGGTCGTCACAGAAATTTAGTTATTTATTATTATTATTATTATTTTGTTTGTATTCTACCCATTATCTTCCTTTTCCCTAAACCTTTGATCACTTCCAAGTATTAAACCATATATGTTTTTACTGTTTATTAATATACAAGAAAGTAAGAGGAAGAGAATGAAGTCCCCTTGACCCATGGTTCTTCTTTGCTTGGTCAGTTACTTTTTTGTACTTGTTTATTAAACCATATATATTTTCCTGTTCGTGGTCAGTTATTTAATTATTATTATTTTTTTTTCTATATTTTTGTTTTCAGATGTTATATGAAAAGTATTTTGGATGTTCTTAGATTGTGTTGCTGGTAATTTATAGGGGTTGTCCTTTAGGTAGGGTTGGTTTTTGTTGCCATACAAATATCACACACACACACACACACACACACACACATATATATATATATATACTAGTAAAATTGCACGTGCGTTGCACATGTTCCGTCTTATAGTTATTAAAAAAATTATTATATATATAATTTATCTATATCCTTTGTATGATTATCAATATGTAACTTACGAACCGTCTAATCTATCAAATTTTTTATATTCTAGTAGTTGTTAGTATGTTTTACATAGGGTTGTTACTGACTCGAGTCGATTTTATACCTGACCTACTTGATGACAACCAAAGTTTTGGCCCAACCCATTGACAGGCTGCCTTAGTTCCACGGAGATATATAAATTTAAAAAGAAAAATGGGAAGATGCATTTGAATGATGGCGTGGAGTGCTGCATCCGAATGCCAAATCACATGCCACACGGCATGATCAATCCAAAATAACACCCGCTTTGAGTTGATCAATCTGAACATGAATTTAAAAAATCAACTTTTTTGGCCTCTTTGATGGATCAAAGATAATGTGAACTAACTTAGTCCTTTGATTTTGAGAACCTTTTACCAAATTTTCAATGTTGATTTTGCATCCGATCATGTGCCCAATTTTTTTGTGTAGTACTTGATCTATCATTAGATTATAACCTTTAAATAAGACAGCTCAAATTGTATTTTCACATGGCATAGTTTCCCAAAATATCAAACCTTTCTTTTAAATTATGTGCAAGAGCTAACTACTATGGTGCAAGTAATGGCTCCCTCGGATTCTATGTTAGATCACAACTCTCTCTCTCTCATAGGGTTCTTAGAGACGTTTCTTTTTGTGATAAGGTACCTTTATTTTCAACTCTAAGAATTTTCTTTTAAACCATTGCTAAAACCATTGAACACTTTCAATTTGTTCAACGAATATTTTTTTCATCCTAATCTTCGATACAATAGATCTCGAAATCTTGGTCCTAGCATAAGACTGCCAAATTTTGTTGGTATGCCCATGATATCAAGATCCCTTATGGTTGAGTGTGATATAGGTCATGTGATTTTAGAGTCATATTTTAATTAGCGTGCCATGTGGAATAAAATTATGACTGTCTGCCGATATGCCCATGATTTCAAGATCAACTTTTTGAAAGATTGGGATAAAAAAATTATCTCCATTCTATGATTCAAAGCGATCAATGCATGGAGGTGAGATAAGGCCATGTTTGGTAGAAATCTTGGGGTAGATTTTTTTATTTTACTTTCCATGGGGTGGTTTTAAAAGGAAATCATGAGAAGTTCCAAAAGTAAAATTTTCTTGAGAGTGCAATTTTTTAATTTTTCTTTCGTTTGCGACAAATAAAACCCAACGGATTGGTTATTTTATGGTATTGTTAAACTACCATAAAGTCTGCAAATAGTCCTCAACCATCCAATTTGTGAGGTCGTATTGGAGTCGAATCAAATGAGTGAAATTAGTTTTCATCGTAATCTTCCACACGATTGATCTTGAGATAATGGGTATACCATAAAACGGTCAATTTTGAATTCCATATGATGCAAATCCCGAAAAATTGACTCGAAAATAACATGACACAAAATCACTCTCAAACGGGATTTATAATTAATTTTTAGGATTTGTGCAATGTGAAAACACCATCTAAGTTGTCTGATTCGAAGGTTGAATCTAAAGATCTTTGGTGAAAAAGATTGGCATAAAACACGATCTCTATCATATGATTCAACCCAGTCAACTGTTGAATCAAATAATAGACATTGACTGCACTGGATCATATGATTTCTTGCCACTTTTTTCAATATAGGATCTTCTGATCATGAGTTTCAAATCTAATGGCTTAGATGGTCTTTAGATCATGACTTTCAAATCTGATTGCTTAATCTTTTTTTTCCACATGATCTTTTGAGCATCAACAATTGATTGATATTTTACTGGCACGATAGAGATCTTATTCACCCCACTTTTTCACACAAAGGATCTTGAGTTGATGGTCATACCATCATACGATCATTTTTTTATTCCAAGTGGCATAAATCCAAAAGAATTGATCAAATTAGAGTTAGGTGACACACATTACACGAAGATATGAAGTTAGGACTACTTTTTGGGAAGTGTGCCATTTAAAATAAGAAAATTACCGTATGATGGGAAGTCCATGCTCTCAAGATCTATTGGGGAAAAAAAAGATCTATTGGGAAAAAAATTGGAGTGAAAAACAATCTCTATTGTCAAATAAAAAACTATCAAAGCAATTTAACAAGTTAAGCCCGACTTTAGATAAAGAATATGGAGTTTTAAGGGTTGCAAATATACAAATCCTTTTAAGATTTTTGCTGGCAACCTGCATCGTGAGCTGAAAAAGTTTTCTACTAATTTCTTGCTAATAATTTTATTGTTGCCGAACAGGTCCTAAGGTCACAATTTCACCCGATGTACCCTTAAAAAATTGACGGGTACCTCTATGGGTACCTTTGTTCAATCCTACAGGTTTATTTAAAGTGCTTACATCTGAAACCCATTGACTGGGTGGTCACACAATGGATCGTGATCCCGTGATCATACCATCAGATGGCCAATTTCTTATTCCATGTGTTACATGACCCTAAACTCACATGGAAAACATCATGCCCAAATGTGATTTTAGGGCCATTGTTTTGGGATCTGTGAGAAATAGAATAAAAAATTGATCGTTTGCTGGTATGCTTATGGTCTCAGGATCCATTGTGTGGAAGAATGGGAAGAAAAACAATCTACATCATTTGATTCCAAGCAGTCAAGGTGGGTTCAAGGGTGTTTCAGTCATGCGTGCTTTCGGTAAATCTGTAGGTGCAAAGAGAAAATTCGGTAAATCTGTAGGCGCCGAGAGAAAATGGTTTTATAATTAGTTGGTTTTGTAATAAGTTTCGTGTTTAGATTAGTGACTCCAACAAAAAGACCGATTAGTGTGAGATTTGTGACCCCTGCAGAAAATATGGTACAAATTTTATACATCTAATACTATCTCATTTTCTTGATGTGTGAAAGGAGAGAAATGGTAGGATTCTTAGGCTAAATCTTTTTTTTTTCCTCACTTAAAGTCTAGTTTTAAGCAAGAGAGATCTTTGGAGATATTAAATAAAATGGTGGAGTGATTTTAGGAGATATTTATAAAATAAAGGAAAAAGTCTTGCAATGGAATTGAGATTCTATTTTCTTTAAATAAAACAGTGGAGTGATTTTTGGAGATATTTATGAAATAAAAGAAAAAGTTTAAAAGAATGCAATAAACTGTGACAGAAACTATATATATATATATATATATTGTTACTTTATAATATAAGTCAATGGGTGAGTAGAAATAATAAATAAAGGGTACTGTTATTAAGAGCTTGTGCCTAAAGTGAGGGGTGCAAACAAGTTGGGTTGGGTCCAGCCTGGGGTGCCCCGACAAAATCCATTACGCAAATCAACTTCAAATTTTGGAACCAGATACAACCTGTTCGCAATCAGGCCGGGGCTGGGTGTATATTGGTGGACCATTCAGGTTCAGGTCTGGCTCGGGATATGTTAGGGAACCATTTGCATTCAGGTATTGATCCAACGAGATCTGATTAATTATTGGTTTTGGGCCGGGTCTGTGAAGGAACAAAATTTACATTGTTAAATTGCAAACATTAATAGAAAGGAAAAAAATGAAAAAAATTCAATGGTACCTAACTAGATATCAAATATATCCATATATAAAAATTGAATGAAAAAGAATCACTATCAAGGATCAAAATTTCAGCCGAAATGACCGAAATTTCGGTCCAAATTATCGGTTTCGGTTCTCACCGAAACGATAATTTGAACCAAAATTTCGGTCATATTCTTGTATGGGATTGAAATTATCGGCCGAAATTTCTGCTGAAATTCAAATTTTCCGGCCGAAATTTCGGTTCAAATTTTTGGTTTCGGTCCCCTCCGAAACCGAAATGAAACCCGAAATTTTGATCCTCGATCACTATTATAGATAAAAAAACACGAAGACACATTGTAGGAGATCACAAATCTTGATGATGGCAATGCAACAATTCAACAAAAATAAGAAGAAAGAGTTGGAAATCCCTAGAAAATACCCTTGGAAATGCGCTTGGTCTTTGGAGATGCTGATAATGATATTGATTAGATCATATGGAGAAAACCTGTGCTTTATGTGTAATCCAAGGTCACACCCCTCAACACATTTTACCCTTGCTGAGAGAGGTAGAGTATAGATTTCCTTAATGGGGTGTATATTTGTATATGAAAGGGGTAAATTCCTTCAATATTCAAATCAAAGGGCATGATTCGGTTGTTTTTGTTTGGGGACTAAAACTGTAATTTAAGGCGCTAAGTTGCAATGAATAATTATAATATGTTTATATTGTAACATATATTATCATCATCATCATTATTGCCTTGTCTGATCTTGTTGGGTTTGCTTTGTGAGTCCTATTCATCTCTCACTTTCATATAAGCCTTAACTTTGACTCTTGGCGCTCTGCATGATTTCATATTACTCTTCAATAGTTTCTATCACATATCTTTGTTGGTTGTCCTCCTAGCTCCTCGTTATCATATTGCAATAATCCATTGTACATGCGTCATGTGAAATATCCAATGGATTTGCCCATCCATTACAACCATCATTCCTTAATTTCCTCTTTTATTGAGGTTGCATTTGATTTTACTCTTACGTACTCATTCCTAATCATATTTGTATGTGACTTGCCTTCATATATATATATATATACACACACACACACACACACACACATAATATTTGAGTCCAAGATCCAGGCTGGGTTTGCTTTTGAGTTGAGTCTAACTCGAAGTGACCCATATCTAACCTAGGCTTCAGATCCAGTATCCAATTAGGTACATGTTATGGACTTGACCTAACATCTCAAGTCTTTTCCGCTCAAATCTGGTCGACTTGACCACTTCACATCCCTACTTAGGGTATTCTCACAAAATTATGTTTTGTGTTGAAGAATTTTGTCGAGAATCGAGAGTTTTGGGCCAATTTGATGTGGTTTTTACCTGAATATTATGATATATATATATATATATATATATATATATATATATATATATATATATATATATATATATATATATATATATATGAAAATATTTGATGGTGTTACATGCCCATATACAAAGGATATTCTGGACTAAGAACACCTTAGCTTAGGTATACTCTTATTCCTTGTACCAAATGCAAGGAGATTTTACTTATATACATATTCTTTATTCTTATTATTCTGGAGGTAAGGATTTATTATTTATTTATGAAGGAGATAAGGATTTTAATTAGTTAAGACTATTCTGTTCCGTAAAATAATAGTTATAGTTTGTTTTGGTGTTTCCTCCTTAAATAACTTTATAGGGGAGCTCTTAAATCTGGGTTTGCAAAATGGCCCCCAAACCTGTCTTTGTTGGACTTGAAAGGTTAGACTGGGTCCAAAAAATTTGGCCTAATTGGGACTCGAATTTGGTTTTATAGTTGGACCTTTATCTCTCTGTGAAGTTTGATTGGGTCTAATCCATGTCGAGTTGGCCCTAACGTGCACTACAAAAAATAAGACTATTAGTGACAACCAAAAGTGCCGTTATTAACAAAAAACCTTCTTGTTTCAATAGCGTCGGGACTAATGGCGGCACTTTTTTTGTTAATAGCGACAGTTTTGACTGCCGCTAATAGTCTTATTTTTTGTAGTGATGGATCCGACCTTTCTATACGTACATACAATATATAATAAGTATTATAATCAATGGTTTTCAAATTGTCAATTAGATAAAAAATAAAAAATCGGAAGGGGTGGTTTTGAACCAAATCCTAAGACATAGGATTCAGTAAATTTTTTTCAAAAAAATAACAAAATATGAAAAATCCATAAAATTAAGAAAATGAATCCATTCTCATTCATGCCACTCATAAACTTAGCAAGCAACAATAATTTTCAGCATTTGGATATTAATGCGCCACATAATTAAGCAAGTAAAGCAAGTTTATGAAGTAAATTGGTCCATAACCATTGGTTCATAAATTCCTAGGAGGAAAATAACGCAAATAATTGTATGGATATTCTATAAATCACATGATTTTCACATCCCATATGACAATCAATGTTTTGAAGTTTTCACTAAGGATACTAAGCATCATCTCCCATGCCGTCATCGTCTCCTTCCTCATCTTTGTCATTATCTTCAAGTAAAACAATATTGTCTCCATCTTTCCCACCCTCGAACTCTGAATAAGAAACAAATTTTCCTCTTCTACGACTTGAATCTTCTCTTTCCCCTTTAAAGATGGCTTTTTCTGTCCTATATTGGAAGTGAATATATAGAATTTGAAATATATCCATTAATTCTTACATCAAAGCCAATGAAACTATAAAATAAAAGTAAATAAGTAACGTGCATTTTCTTTGTCTTGGTTGACTAACGATTACCTCTCCTCGATCTGCAAAACATTTTGCAATGTCCATCCATGATGGATCTCTAGGAAGTGCTGGAACTGCTTTTTAGTTATCCATTCATCGTCATATTCGACGTTTGATAAACAGATAGGATCAAGCCTCTATTCAGCTAGTCCCTTTTCATGCTTTATTATTAGTTGAAGTTATATTTGACATAAACAAGGGTATTCAACCTTTTTCTGTTCTGTTTGAGTGCACCTACATAATGAATAAATATAGCTTATAAGAATATAAAGATATTGTAACTCGATAATTTACAAGTAACAAAAACTAATGTTATTTCAATGAATTAATTGAAAGAGAAAATATAATTTTACTTGGTCAGATGCGCTCTAATTTCTTTGCAACCAGTGACACTACAAGTAAAGCTTAGAATTCAAATAGCTAACTTTTTAAACTCTAGAACACTACCAAACTTTCCCACCCTAAGTCTAATGTTAAAAAAATTAGGATAAACATAGTTATAAAACAAATAAGTTACTAACTTACTATCCATAACTCAAAACATATAGTGAGGAGGATGTAATCCTGTTGTTAATATAAAAATTTTACTTGGCTTCTTTTTTTTCTTGCTAGCTTTGCCACGCCACTTTCAGACATAATTGCAACACTTGAAAAAAAATGTCCAACTGTTCATCAATGTGTCTTCTTTTCCTTGAAGATGGACACGATCTTTCCGTGTTATCATGAAGCCCATCTCTGATCTATGGTCTGCTGAAATTTTTTCATCATAATGAAATTGCAGATGAAGTTGTAAATTCCATCGTTCATCTATGATCTTCCATTTAAGAAGATACTTTTTTTTCACTTACTGTACTCGAGTGCCTTTACCTATGCCACGTGGCACAGGGTGCCATGTGGCATGGGTAAATTATAGGTTTCAGTACTCTCTCTCTCTCTCTCTCTCTATATATATATATATATATATATATATATAAATTCATGTGTATGGCTTTGATCCAACGATGCAAAAATAAATGGTAACTTTATAAGAAAAATATCTTTCTCTTTTTTAACTGGTTAATCCTTGATCTTGAATTGACAAATTGTATGTTATGTTAAGAATGTCCGGAAAGGTAAGGGACAACTTTTTGAGATTGTCTTTCGTTGTAATGTAATCAATTAAATGAAGGAATGGTTTAATCGATAAAAAAAAGGTCTTGTGCTTTTTGAAGTGAAGCTCACCATTTCACCCTTTTTTTCCTAGGTGTTGACCATGTGGTCAATGGTAACTAACTAACTAACTATATATATATATAGGCAAAGGGGAAAATGCACTTGGGCCTAGAGATATCTCTACGCCAATTGATATGGGCGTGACACGTAGCGCCTTTTTTGTGAAGAGATGGGTGACATGGGGCCCACTTTGCTAACTAGAGTTGAACTTTTAAAATGTTTTAAAAGTTATATTCCTTTGCAGCCGTCATTCTTGACTTTTTTAGAAGTATTTTTAAAGCCTCTTTCTTTTCTCTCTCTTCTCTCTCTCTTTTTCTAAGTGTCACATTTACTTTTTAGGTATGTTTTACTCAAAAAATATTAGCGCCTGGTAGCGAGGCACTAATACCTCTGTAGAGAAGCGCTGACGCCTCTTTTGAGGGGCGTCGACGCTTGGATTTATATATATATATATATATATATATAGGAAGCGCTAGCGCCCCTAAAACGAAGAACTGACGCTTCGATTAAAATTTTTATTTTATTTTTTTATTTTTATGGAAGCGCCAGCGCCCCTAAATGAAGCGCTGACGCTTCGTTTTAGCTGCGCCAACGCTTCAATAATTTTTATTTTATTTTTTTCGAAGCATCGGCGCTCCTAAATGAAGCGTCGGGCACCCTTAAAATGAAGCGCCGACACTTCGTTTTAGGGGCGCTGACGCTTTGTCTTAGGGGTGTCAACGCTTCGTTTCGGGGTGTTGGCGCTTCGCTCCTGAGTTGCTAGTGCTACGCTACTGGCGCCACATTTTTTGAGTAAAATATGCATGAAAAAGTAAGTATGACAGTCTCTTGAAAAAATAGAGAAAAAAGACTTTAAAAAAGTCAAGAATGGTGACTAAAAGGGTATTTAACTTTTAAAAGTGTAGCCCTAGTTAGTATAGTGGGCCCCATGCTACCCATCACTTCATAAAAAGGGTGCTATGTGTCGCGCTCATATTACTTGGCGTAGAGATACCTCTACGCCGGAGCGCATATCCCCGACCCTCTATATATATATATATATATATATATATATATATATATATATATTGAATGGTATTTGCTCAACCATTTGCACGTCTATGTGGCACCTGATCTTGTGGTTGGGTGCATAGTTACCAAAATCTCTGATTTTTTGAAAAACTTGTTTAAAACCCATTTTTTTCTTGAATCGTTCAAAACACATTTAAAATGAGTATTTTTTTCTATGTACTTGTATTTTACAATAAAACACGATTTTTTAATTTTTAAACGCATATTTTACGAATTTTTTTCAGAAAGTTTCCTCATTTTTTTTCTTCCAAAAAATTAATAATTTTTAATTGTTTTAGATATTTTCATTACTTTTTTCCCAATTGCTTTGCGTTTTTTCCCTCGAAATTTTCATGTTTTTTCACCTCACCAATGTCTTCCCAAATTCCGACTCGGTAATCATGGTTGGGTGCATAACCACAAGATCGGGTGCCACATGGCACTCAAATGTTCAAGTGCAGTGGTCAACTTTGCACTTGAATGCATAGCCCCGGGTCTCTCTCTCTCTCTCTCTTTATATATATATAAAGCAAGTTGTAAATATAAATTTTATACTTTCAGTTACACTTTGAAATGGTTAATTAGTGGAGTACAATTGTATTCTATTTTAATCAAGTTTGATTACAATTGTATTCCATTAGTCAACCATTTCAAATGGTTGTTGATGGTGTAAAATTGATGTGTATAACAATTGCTTCTCTCTCTCTCTCTCTCTCTATCTTCTTATTTTTGTTAGGTAAGTTGAAACTAGGACATCAAGGTTGCGTCATCTTAAATTGCTAAATGGTTGCTTGGTGGAGTACAATTGTATTCTATTTTAATCAAGTTTGACTATAGCTGTATTCCATTAGTCAACCATTTCGAATGGTTGTTGATGGTGTAAAATTGATGTGTATAACAATTACTTCTTGCTCTCTCTCTCTCTCTCTATACTTTTGTTAGGTAAGTTGAAAATGCGACATCAAGGTTGCATCATCATAAATTGTTTAGTTGGACAGTGGGCTCATCCTCATGTGTGTGCCTGTATCTTTATGTCTTTGTGAGAGATTCTTTCCTAAAATGTAAGTCTTTAACTATAAATTAGAGGCCATCTACGTAAAATATAGATGACATTATCGTAAATACCAATTAGTGGGGATTGTCGTATTTACAAAAATGTTAATTCATATTTTACAATTATGCCTTTTATGTTTTTACTAAGGACAAAAAATATTTTTTATATTAGCAATGTTCAAAAGCTTAGCTTGGATGTTTATACTTTTAAAAAGTAGAAAAAACTTTCGTCTTGTAGTGCTTAGGTAGAGAGTAGAGACACAAACGTAAAAACACGCACGAAGCTTTTTTAAATGTTGTGAAAAATAAGATCTGTTCGTATAATGTTGTGAAAAATAAGATCTGTTTGTATATTGAAATTTAGCAACTTGTCATTTTCCACAACCACCTTGTTTCCATAAATGCCCCTCAAAGGATTTTTGTTTTTTGTCTTTTAGCTAAGAAGTGGAGGAAAATAGTAAAAAGGCAATGACATTTTTGTGAAATAGCCTAAGGCCACACTTTGATATTTATAAAAATGATATTGTTTTACTAACTGTCCATTGCCTTTTAGCTAAAGGGCAAAAAAGTTTTGAGAAAATTCATAGAAAAAATGTTGTGAATAATGCTAATGTCTAATGCTTGCATCAGGCAATGGTGATTTACACACCTTTTCCTAGCCATGACTGGAGAACGGGCCCATTTTGGTGCCACGTCGTACTTCACTCCCACATAGTTCTCGTTCCCCCTAGGGTTCTAGAAAAAGAAAATATTTTATCGTGAAATGAGTGGTGAACCAACATTTGATTTTACTATTTATTTTAAGAACATTGACCCAACATTTGTTTTACTGTTTAGTTTAAGAACATTGACCACTGTTGACCATACTATGGTCATTTGAAAAAAAAATTATGTTGACCTTATGTCCACGTGACACCCAAACATGTGTTTGGGGTCACAAAAGGTCCAACATTGAACCTTGGTCCAAGGCCGCTCCACTGGCATGTAGCACCAAACATTTCGAGGTGTGCATGGCCGATCCATCATCAATAAAAGAAAATTAATCATTGTTATTAATGGTGACTAATTTTATTTTTATTAGGAAGGTGAAACCTATGAGGGACGGGTGCGACATGACCATTTTGGTGCCAACATAGGTCCCTGGACCAAAGTTCAACGATGGACTCGGTCTAGGCGTCTTTTTTCCACATATTGGAAAATGATCCTCTCACTCAACTGATTGGAGACAATGCCCCTACTCGAGTGGGGATTAGTTCAAGTATCGCCTTTTGAAAAGCCAGAAGGTGGGTGCTAGGGGCCAATCCCTGCTTGAGTAAGGATCTTGTCTCCCTTCACTGGAGTGATTATGTGCTTGAGTAAGGATCTTGTCTCCCTTCACTCGAGTGATTATGTGTGTGTGTGTGTGTGTATATATATATATATATATATATATATATATATATATATATATATATATATATGTACATATCTGTATAGTAAAAAGGTTCCATGGTCCCAAGGACCACCTTCAATGTGGCTCCATCTCCATTTCATTCTCCATGTGGCATCCAAACGTGGTTGTGGGTGCCATGTGGACTGTGAAATGGAGTTGGGACTGTGTAAAAGGTAGCCTTTGGGACCTTAATAAAGGTTGCCTTTGGGACTACCCAACAGGTGTCCACCTTTTTAAAAGTCAGATGGTGGGTGCTAGAGACTAAATCTCCACTCGAGTAATGATCTCCCTTCACTCAGGTGAAAATCATGCTCCATATATTCGTACAAATAGTCAGATCTGTCTTATTGAGACCTCTCTGTCTTATTGAGGCCTCTATAAGATGAGTTGCAATGGGGAAATCTAATCTGACAATGAATTTTGCAATGTCTACAAATTTTGTTAGGACAAAAATTACACTCACGACTATTTATTTATTTATTTTTGTGGCAAATGGAGGTATGTTTTAAAAATCGAATTGTGATGATTAAAAGAAAATGCCTTGGTTTTCATTTTATTTACACATGTGACCCATAAATTTGCCATAGTTTTGCCCTCTCTATCACAAGAGAAAAATTGTAATATGTTTGTATTTTTCGTCCAAACAAATTTTGTTGACATTGGTAATTTGATCTTAATGAATTTTGCAATGTCTACAAATTTTGTTAGGACAAAAATTACACTCACAACTATTTATTTATTTATTTTTGTGGCAAATGGAGGTATGTTTTAAAAATCGAATTGTGATGATTAAAAGAAAATGCCTTGGTTTTCATTTTATTTACACATGTGACCCCATAAATTTGCCATAATTTTGCCCTCTCTATCACAAGAGAAAATTGTAATATGTTTGTATTTTTCGTCCAAACAAATTTTGTGGACATTGGTAATTTGATCTTATAAGGCTGTAAAGTTCACATTTTTCCTATATATGACCAACATTTAATGTGACACTAGTAGTATCCATACAAAAAAAATTAGATAGTAATTGCCTCTCAATCTCTAAGGCCTCGTTCAGGTGTTTCCTGGCTTTTCCCAGAAAAGATCTGAATCCCGACAACTCAGAATATTTCTGATTCTTAGCAGACTCTGATTCCTGTCTTTCCCTAGACCTGTTCTTAAGTCGCCCTGATTCTTGGCTTTTCTCATAAAAGCTAATTTCTCAGTCGTTCTTAAGTTTTTATCTGAAAAGCTCAAAATCGGATGAATCTGTGGTTGTGCTACCGTCATACAAATGTTAATCATAGGACTACCTGTCGTACTCGGATTTGGCTAAAAATTTTCGGGCGACCAATCCATGCGAGGTTGGACTTATGTGACGGATTTATTTTTGAATGTAATTTTTCGAGACATACTTATAACCCCAAAAATGTTATATATATATATATATATATATATATATATATATATATATATATATATATATCAAATACAAATTAGAAACTCATGAAAGTGTCCGGACTGATATCGTTAAGGGCAAATGATGAAGTTCATTAGCCCAATACATTCAAAATTGGCTTAATCGAAAAGCCAAAATACAGAAATACAAAGTTAAAAAGGACCTACGAAAAGCGACATATAACACCGAAGATGACTATGAGGTAGCGCCGTCGCTATCCTCATCCTCGGAAGAGTATGAGGCAATCATCATCTATCTGGGAGAACCAGTATGATCGTCCCAACTATCGTCGCGAACATGCTGTATAGGAGGATCCTAATCGGGGTCCAGCTCATCCTCGGACTCCATCGTATGGTCGAAAGTATCAACCTCTGGATATATAGCCAGAAGCTCACAACTTCCAAAAACCAAAAGCGACAACTCAGTTTGTTGCACTTTTATCACAGTGTCGGTCAGTTTGACTTCATTGTTATGTTTGGGTTACTTTATTTGTAGACCATAAGTGACTCATCTATCTGATGAATCAAGACACTCAGCCGTTAAATCGAATGATGGCCTTTGATTACATTGAATCAGATGATAGATATTATGCTTTATACTAATGTTTAGTACAGTACTAAAGATCTTTAGATCAAGACGTTCAAATCAAATGGCTTAGATGGTGTTTTAATATGACACAACCGAAAATACTAGGTCCTTTTAAATTGTGTGCTTGGGCCAACTTTGTCTGCAAGTATTGGCTCCCTATGAACTTAGTGCAGGACAGGTATATGGACAAAAGTCAAAATTTGACTTTCAAGAGATTGATGTTCCTCAGATGCATCATATGGTAATGCAGCTTTCTTTAGCCAGTCATTGAATGCTGAAACACGCCTGTCAAGGCTCCCAAAGATTGTTCTAGTAAGCCTTTTCACTTAGATAACCAATAGTTGACTCTAAGAACCACAACTCGTAATAACAACAATAGAGCAGGGACCTTTAGGTAATGTACATAACTCCTCAAAGAGGAGATATTAGGGTTTCATGGGCTATATAGACATCAGCTGTAATGCTAAGTCCCTCACATTTCTTCTTACTTCTTATTATTCTTCTTTATTTATTTATTTATTTTGTGCCTCTCCTTTCGGCTGCGGGAGAGAGATCTGAGTATCTATTTCTTTATGGCTTTGTTCTAGAGGCATATATTTAATTTCAAACCAGAAATTAGGGGCTCTGTATATCTGGGGAAGTTTCTTTTTCTTCTTTAGATTTCTCTACTCTGGTAAATTTTTTCTTAATCATAATTTATTTTTTAATTTTAGGATTCGTATTTTTAATAGTTTTCTGCAACGAACTCGGTTGTGTCTTCTTTATAGCCGTTGTAATGGCACATAATATTTCTGATTCTCGTCTTTCCCCAGACCTGTTTTTAAGGCGCCTTGATTCTTGGCTTTTCTCAGAAAAGCTAATTTCTCAGTCGTTCTTAAGTTTTTCTCTGAAAAGCTCAAAATCGGATGAATCTGTGGTTGTGCTACCGTCATACAAATGTTAATCATAGGACTCCTTGTCGTATTCAGATTTGGCTAAAAATTTTTGGGCGATCAATCCATGCGAGGTTGGACTTACGTGACGGATTTATTTTTGAATGTAATTTTTCGAGACATACTTATAACACCAAAAACGTTATATATATATATATATATATATATATATATAAATTAGAATACAAATTAGAAACTCATGAAAGTGTCCGAATTGGCAAATGATGAGGTTCATTAGCCCAATACATTCAAAATCGGCCTAATCGAAAAGCCAAAATACAGAAATACAAAGTTAAAAAGGACCTACGAAAAGCGACATATAACACCGAAGATGACTATGAGATAGCGTCATCGCTATCCTCATCCTCGGAAGAGTATGAGGCAGTCATCATCTGTCTGGGAGAACCAGTATGATCGTCCCAATTATCGTCGCGAATATGCTGTACAGGAGGCTCCTAATCAGGGTTCAGCTCATCCTCGGACCCCATCGTACGGTCGAAAGTATTGACCTCTGGATATATAGCCAGAAGCTCACAACTTCCAAAAACCAAAAGCGACAACTCAGTATGTTGCACTTTTATCACAGTGTCGGTTAGTTTTGACTTAATTGTTCTATTTGGGTTACTTTATTTGTAGACCATAAGTAACTCATCTATCTGATGAATCAAGACACTCAGCCGTTAAATCGAATGATGGCCTTTGATTACATTGAATTAGATGATAGATATTATGCTTTATACCAATGTTTAGTACAGTACTAAAGATCTTTAGATCAAGACCTTCAAATCAAATGGCTTAGATGGTGTTTTAATATGACACAACCGAAAATACTAGGTCCTTTTAAATTGTGTGCTTGGGCCAACTTTGTCTGCAAGTATTGATTCCCTATGAGCTTAGTGCAGGGCGGGTATATGGACAAAAGTCAAAACTTGACTTTCAAGAGATTGACGTTCCTCAGATGCATCATATGGTAATGCAGCTTTCTTTAGCCAGTCATTGAATACTGAAACACGCCTGTCAAGGCTCCCAAAAATCGTTCCAGTAAGCCTTTTAACTTACATAACCAATAGTTAACTCTAAGAACCACAGCTCTTGTAACAACAACAATAGAGCAGGGACTTTTAGGTAATATACATAACTCCTCAAAGAGGAGATATTAGGGTTTCATGGGCTATATATAGACATCAGCTGTAATGCTAAGTCCCTCACATTTCTTCTTACTTCTTATTAGGGTTTCTTCTTTATTTATTTATTTATTTTGTGCCTCTCCTTTCGGCTGCGAGAGAGAGATCTGAGTATCTATTTCTTGATGGCTTTGTTCTAGAGGCATATATTTAATTTCAAACCAGAAATTAGGGGCTCTGTATATCCGGGGAAGCTTCTTTTTCTTCTTTAGATTTCTCTACTCTGGTAATTTTTTCTTAATCATAATTTATTATTTATTTATTTTTTAATTTTAGGATTCGTATTTTTAATAGTTTTCTGCAACGAACTCGGCTGTGTCTTCTTTATAGCCGTTGTAACGGTACAGAATAAAGAGAAAATCAGATGTATAGCCTTCGGAGAACTATACTTACCTCAGCTCAGTTCTTGAGCTTTTTTGAGCAACAATCTCAGAAAAGGAAACATCCCTTTCAGCAGAAAATGGCCTGAAATTGCAGAAACCGAGAGAAACTCCCAAACAGCAGAAAGCACGATTCTGAGCTACAAATTTGCACTTTCTGAGGAAGAAACTCAGAATCTGGGCTTTCCCCAGCTCTCGAACCAGGCCTAAATGACAACTAATTTCAAGTGAAGTCGGGGAATAGTAGAGTGAGCCCTTGGTATTCTTATAGTTACTTGGATCGTTGAATATGGGAGAGAGTGAAATAAATGCTTTCATTTTCTTTTGAAAGTGGCCAGAATATCACATAATGAATCTTACCATTGAATATGTTCAAGGTCTTTTATCGACCAAGGATGTTTGAATAGTAGAGAGAGCCATCGGTATTCTTGTAATTACTTGGATCGTTGAATATGGGAGAGAATGAAATAAATGCTTTCATTTTATTTTGAAAATTGTCAGAATGTCACAGCATGAATCTTACCATTGAATATGTTCAAGGTCTATTATCGATCAAGGACGTTTGAAAACATGACCTACTACCTAGAGCACAATATGTACTCCATTTTGGAACAAAATTCACATTTATCCCTTGACTATGTTCTTTTAATTAAAATATAACATTTTGATTCTTCCTCCGTCTCTTTTTGTACAGTGGGGATTCACCCTCGAGCTTGAGGGTTGGGAGGCATTGTCCCTACTTGAGTGGGGATTGGTTGACACAATCTACTTTTTTGACTTTTCAAAAAGTAGTGAATAGAGAAGTTAGTTATTATCATATACTCAAAATGCTGTATTCACAATTTTTTCAATATCAATCACTGGTTGACTGATTGACTGTTGAAGTACAACTGCATTCCATCATAATATTTTAGTTGAGTTAAATAAGGTACAACAATATGCCTACCGATATATATATATATATATATAGTCATGTCATTTAGACAAACTGTCGGATGGTGGTGCGCGATTTGTTAATATATTGAGAACTGAACGCATTAGATTACATAAAATTGCTAATGTATGAAAACCCTATACTAGTTGGCCCCTTAGAGTACAAGAAAATTAAATTGGTGCCATAGGATACTTCTCATATACAACTGATATTATACATTTATACCTTGTTTTCCTTCTTGGTAATATTAAAGGAATTTTCTTTTTTCGCGAGGTTGTTATTCTTGTACTTCACCTTCTCTCTTCTCATATATGGTTGATAAATGCATGTATATCTTCAAGGTATAAATGTAATATTTTCGTTAAAAAAATTCTACAAGATTCGGAAGGTATATTGCGCTAATTAAATTTTGTTCTTAAAGACAAGGATGGTTTATCTTATTGGTGTCAGAAGCTAACTTGTTCTATTCTGATACCGACATGACTTTAGCCAGTATGGTACTTATTTGGTTCACATTAATTAAAATTATGAACAATTTGTTTACGTCTTGGATTTACATCTGTATTTATGTTCTTACTTCATGTAACTAAATTAGGCTGAGTTCCAAGTCACGTGTAGTGATCATATCTGACTCCCGCAATGCTAATATCCTGTTGATGACTCCTATCATACAGTGGCATAAAACAGTCAAACCATGTTGATAAGTTGATACAAGAATCTGTTTTCATGCATAGCTTGCTAGTATTGAAAAGGAGGATGATATGGATACGTACTACCCCAGGATACAGTTCATTGCATTTTATTATAATGGAAACAATTATGCCTTTAACTTGATTTTGAACTGTCTTTATGTAGTTAGTAGTTTGGCTTTGATTCAACTCACATGTTGTGACCATGTCTTATTCCGGCAATACCAAACTGACACTGGACCAGCGTTCTTGGCTGATCAAGGGTCCAGCGTCCCAGGCCTCATATATAAAACATGCTGTAATATATATGTATATATATATATATATATATATATATATATATATATATATATATATCCATTTGGAGTTGGTTTTGTGATACTTATTTTTCCACTCGATTTTGTTCAGGGCCAGATTCTCTATTACTTCATAGTCTGTCATTTCTCAATACCTTCTCCATGTTTTCTATATGTCTTGCTCTTCTCCTTTCTTGTACTTCTACTCTTTTAATCCCTTGCATAGGGGCTTTGCTATTGCCCAAGCCATCCCAATTGTCATGCTGTAAATTAGGAACAAGTACATTAGAGAAAATTTCAGAGGGTCCTTTGCATAGGGGCTTCGCTATTGCCCAAGCCATCTCAATTGTCATGCTGTAATTTTCTCCTTTATTCGGCCCCTTTGAAATTTTCTCTAATGTACTTGTTTCTAATTTAATCCTTTCTCACTAGCTCTGTGAGTTTTTGTACCTTTGGTATGATTTGAAATTTCAAAGGGTCCTTTGCATAGGGGCTTCGCTATGGCCTAAGCCATCTCAATTGTCATGCTGTAATTTTCTCCTTTATTTGGCCCCTTTGAAATTTTCTCTAATGTACTTGTTTCTAATTTAATCCTTTCTCACTAGCTCTGTGAGTTTTTGTAGCTTTGGTATGATTTGAAATTTCGCCTGGAAAAGAGTTGTCATGTGTGGTACATTTTTTTGATAGGTGTCTTGGGCAGTACATATTGTACCCCGAAACGAGATGTCTCCACCTCGGTTTTAAAGGTGGCCGGGACGAGACCCAAAATTATTATTTAAAATCCATGCTCATCGGGCATTAACTTGTAACTCCCAAATTGGATCATATCCACTCAACCATTATGGTTGGTAAAATTATCCATTTTGAGAGATACGATTTTTGGACGGAATAAGTCTATATGATTCATGATGAATGTTTTCGAACAAGATAAGCTAGTGAATCATAATCCAGTACCTCTTGGTGTAATTTATTCTTTCCAACTGCTTCGTCACTTTGGTGTCTACTGTCTAGCAAACATGCTTCGATGATAGAGGACTGGCTTGGGAAGATACTCCATCAAATATCTCGTTGTCATCGACGACTATTATAATGACCCACACTATTATAATAGCCCATTGGCCCAAGTTCATCAGTGGCTCGACCATTATTTGATTAGCGGTTCCTGGTCTTGACAGTGGCAAGGCTTCTCCTCCCTTGATAAGCATCCCAACCCTCTTGGTTGCTATGCCCACTCTTGTGCCACAACCAACTGTCCTTTTTGACTTGCTTTTCCTGCAGACCTTCTAGGACATTGCCTTACCTGTTCCCCTCATTCAAAAATTGTTTTGTTTGTAGTCTTATGAATGTTCAACTATTTTGAGTCATACTCTCTCTTCTCCTGCCTCCTCCCTTTGTTGTTCGACCCCAGAGGAGGCCTACACCTAACTTGGTGTTGGAATCCTTCATGGTTGCTCTCGGAGAGGCTGAAGAGTCAAAATTTTGACCAGCTCTCCCCGTCAACTCCTCGAAGAGCTTTGGAGTCCATGTGTGAGCCTCAGTCCTCCACCATCACCTTAGAGGTTGTTTGCGTTGTTCTCTGATTGCTGGCTTCTCCCGTCTCTCTATCCCTGTCTGCACCGCTGAACTTGTCCATACCTCCTCCACCCCCTCCTAAAGTTGGTGATGCCCTTAGCATGAGGTTGTCCGCATGCTTTGGACGAACTTGGTTGGACTTGTATGGTGGCTGGGGAGATTGGGTATCTGCTTATGGAAGGTTCGAGTCAGCTTACCTTAAAAAGTAAAAGAGCCATTCTGCTTTCACTGCCACCTGTCATGGGGTCACTCTTTCAATGTGCCAACCTGCGCAGTAACTAACATCCAACACACTAGATCAGCTTAATTCAATTCCCAGCTTAGCAACGCTTTGCGGATTCCCTGATGCTACGATGAGTGTGATGCTTGGCTTGCTCAAGCTTCTCCTCGCCTCATACGTTAGGACTTCGCCTGCAAAGCAATGCAGCAGATTAGGGATGACAACGATGACGGAGAATGCAATAGGCAGCAACAATTAGAGAGAAAGCCCCCATTGGGGGTAAACCCGCACCGCGGGGGTGGCTGGAAGCCACCCCAAGCACGATGGCCCTAGTACATGACGTAACTAGAGCGACCAAGCACCAAGCAAGGCCCGGATGCACGCACTCAAGCCGACAAGGCTAGTGCACGTGTTGGGTCGGGGGACCCCAGCTCATGTCCCTCCTATATAAGGGTTAAACATCATCGGGGGCCAAAGGAATGGGAGGACCTCAGACATATTGGTTCGTCATACCACCATGGCACACGATCCCTGCCTGTGGCACACAGTGCCATTTTCCACACCACAATGCTCACAAGGCCTCGCATCCTTCCCTCATAGGATCGTGTCGCGACCATGTCACGCCCAAGTCTAAACCCTTCATCCCATTGTGTCGCGATGCCCTCGTGGCCCACGGCCAACACACTGTGGCGCAACCCTCATGACTTCTTATGCACCAAAGATGCTCTGATGCGGAGAAGAAAATGGCCCTACGTCTAACCCAGATGGCCCTGCCGCATGCCCCCGTCACATCCTCCACTCAAAACCGTCAACGTCCTCGTTGACGCCAAGACACTCCTCCACAAGAACATGCTCTCCCCCACATGCTGAAGCTCTGCAATTTCTGTCCATTGCCACGGTCCCTTGACAACTCCCTGCCTTCACCCTATGCAACAAAACTGTACACAACCAAAACTGCACACTTCAAATTCTGTACACTATTGGTGTCTAAGTCTTCCCACGGCCCACGCCAACAAGACCGAGTTGTCACGCCTTCTCAACAGCTGATCAGCCGGATCGCTTCTACCCTAGCGACAACCTCCTCATCATCAACTTCGCTCTATTTACTCTTCCCTTTCTCTGCGATCATTGCGTTTAAGGCGGCCTTCTGGGGACACTCTCGCACTAGATGCGGCCCACCATGCAAGAAACAACTCTTTGGCCTCGGCCTGTCCTCTCTCTTTCTTTCATACCTACCCCTCTCCTGGCCAAACCGCTCATGCCCACTATCATATGACTTTCTCACCTGCTTGTCAACATTGCTCTTAAGTGCATGGTCTGCCTTCTCTTGCTCTTGGCGGTGCTCGGTTAGTTGCAACCAACGTCTCATCCACGTTATTCAGTCCTCTATGAGTCAACTCATACTGCGCCCATGACGCCAATCCGTCGATGAAGTAGAAGACTTGATTTTTCTCGCTCATATCGTCAATGTCTTATATTAGGCTCGTAAAGGTCTTGATATATTTGTGTAACGGCCTAGTGTGCTTTAACGTCGACAATGCCTTTCGTGCTATCCATCCGACGTTGGTAGGTAGAAAATGAACACGCAACTCTTTCAAATTGGCCCAAGAATCGACTGCCCCATTTCCCTGACGCACCTCTGACATATGATGCCTCCACCATAACTTGGCATCTCTAACCAAGTATCTCGATGCAATCCTCAGCTTGATTTTCCCATCGACGTCCCCCAACGATTCAAGGTATTCCTCCACGTTCCAAATAAAGTTCTCGAGGTCTTTCGCCTCGCGAGAGCCCTTAAATGTTTTTGGCTCAGGGAACTTGAACCGGGGTGTCGGCGTCCTTGCCGGCATTGGAAGAATGAGCTTCTTCAACACGCTTATCTCGTCACGCATCTCTTCCTACGCGACTTTTATATCTCGCACTTCTGTGACCAACTGCTCCACATTCTCAGTCAAGGCGGTATTGTTTTTCTTATGCCTATTTAGTCGCTCCCTATGTAACGTCATGACAGATACCACCGAATCAATCTGTTTCTTTCGAGCTTCTAAATCCTCCAACCGTTCCCTAGTTGTCCGTCGTCTCATATCCTTGCTTGTTTCTCTCTGTCTCAACCATCTCAATGGCTCTGATACCAAATTTCATGGGGTCACTCTTTCAACGTGCCAATCCGTGCGGCACCTAACGCCCAACGCGCTAGATCAGCCTAATTCAACTCCCAGCTTAGCAACGCTTTGCGGATTCCCTGATGCTACGATGAGTGTGATGCTTCGCCTGCTCAAGCTTTACCTCGCCTCATACGTTAGGACTTTGTGTGCGAAGCAACGCAGCAGGTTAGGGACGATAACGACGACGGAGAATGCGATAGGCACTGCGGGGGTGGTTGGAAGCCACCCCAAACACGATGACCCTAGCACACAACGTAACTAGAGTGGCCAAGCACCAAGCAAGGCCCGGATGCACGCACTCAAACCGACAAGGCTAGTGCACGTGTTGGGTTGGGGGACTCCAGCTCATGCCTCAAACATATTGCTTCGTCATACAACCATGGCACACGGCCCCTGCCCGTGGCACACGGTGCCATCTTCCACACCACAATGCCCACAACCCCCCGCGCGCATGCGGCATTCTTTCCTTTGCGAAGTTGAGAATCTCGTCTCTGCCGGCTTCTTTCCTGTTGGTGTCCGTCTGGGTTTTATTAGCGATTCCCACCAACCGTTGTATGATAGCATTACTGGCTATTATGGTTTCTGACTTCTTCTAGAAGATCTGTTGTCAAAACTCCTTTACCGCTCCTCTTTGTGGTTGGCTTTCTGGCCCACATGTTGGCTCGTCATTTTTCTGGTTTGATATAATTTCTGTCTGTTGGTTCTCCTGGCCCCGACAGAATATTTTTCGTGTAATATTATTCAATAAAATTTCACCTTTGCCTTTCAAAAAAATAAAAGCTAGTATGTATAGAATTTGGGTGCCTTTTTATAATTTGTGTCATTCTCTCCAACTTCACTTTGTAAATTCCTTCTTTTACTAGGATTTTGTTTTCCTTGATTTAAAAATTCATGTATGGAGGGGCTCACATCTTCTGGCAAGTGATGCTTTTCTTGGTGTCAAAGATTAGTGGTCCACAGCATCTAAACTGCCATTTCATTTTGAGAGTTCACTTTAGAATTTCTTGGCACTTTTGTGTCTTAACTTGGAAGGCTGGCCACTTAGTGGAAACCAGAATTGCTACCTTGGAACATTCAAATTCTGACCTGGCTGCTGTTGAACTTTGTAAAATGAAATGGCCAAATAATAGGAAAGTGAGGTCATTCAGATACACATGCCAGTGCACAATTCCTGGAAGTAGATCCATGAAAGAAAAGGCTCATGATTCGTCCAAAATGAAAATGAAAGTCCAAAATGAAAATGAAATACAAGATACAATAGAACTGTGGTATGCTCAATTCCAATGGTAGTTCGATAATTTAGCGTAGCGTTTTACGCTTGAAGTCCTATGTACGATATGTTATTATTATTTTTTACAGAATCGTGTAGTGGGCCTATTTGTGGATCACACACTGTTAGAAGTATAGTGCCTGGATCTTTTTCTCTGCTGGTTTACTGCATTTAGCATCACTGGAGACGAACACACTCACACCACTGTCATAGATTCCTCTCCTCTTTACTTCTCTTCCTCTCTCCTAATAAATCACCTTCATTTACTCCATATTCACCAACCTAGAAGAAGAGGATTTATTTCTCTTTTCAGGTTTACTTTTCTTGTAACAGCCATAGACTTGACTAGGTATATCCAACTCACACAAAAATTCATACCTAGCCTTAATTCACTCCTAGTTTCACTTAACTCATGACTTTCATGACCTATCCAACTTTTCAGAGTCAGGCACGTGATCTGACAGGATGCATGATATTTGCTATTTTACTAAAAAAAGTTCAGCCATTTTCATTAGTTTGTCTATGCTCAAATCATTATTCGTGTTTTACCTGAACCAAAGCATGCATGAATTACTATTCATTCTGCTTATCTTCTTATATATAAAATGGCCAGGGCTATGTGATCTATCGTGTCCGTGTTAGACGTGGTGGTCGGAAGAGGCCAGTTCCCAAGGGTATTGTGTATGGTAAGCCCAAAAACCAAGGTATTACTCAATTGAAATTTCAGCGCAACAAGAGATCTGTGGCCGAGGAGCGTGCTGGCCGGAAATTGGGAGGTCTGAAAGTCTTGAACTCCTATTGGATAAATGAGGTAAGAAAGGATTCATAATCCCCGCAAACCCATTTCAAATCTGGTGGCCATATGTTGCGATGCTTAGAACTTGTTATCCTTTTTTTCTGCAGGATTCGACCTACAAATATTTTGAGATAATCCTGGTCGACGCAGCTCACAATGCTATCCGGAATGACCCCAGGATCAACTGGATCTGCAAGCCGGTTCACAAGCACAGGGAGCTTCGCGGGCTTACTTCTGCTGGTAAGAAATACAGAGGTCTACGAGGAAAAGGTCACTTGCACCACAAGGCCCGTCCTTCCCGAAGGGCAACCTGGAAGAGAAACAACACTCTTTCCCTGCGCCGCTACCGATAGATTTAGTTTTCTCTTGTCATGCTTGTTTTGGATTTTTAGCTCGACTTATAAGGTGATTTTGGTGAAAGGATTGATATTTTGATATTTAGCATTGATTAGGGGATTAAGACTACTGCTTGTGTTTTTGTTTGCCGTTTCACTTTGCTGGAAACCGTGACTCCTATATTTTGAATACTGAGGTTATGAAATATAATGGGTCAATTGGGCATGATTGCCCCCATTAGCACTACTATAATCCAATCCATCAAATTGGTACCACTCATTGGTAGCAACTGTAGGTCCAAACTTCACACTTGCTGGAGTCTTTGAACTGTCTGATTTAGGCAGTCTAATATGGACGGTTTTGCTAATGAGGGGTTGCTAGTTGCTCTCTCACACACACACACACACACACACATATATATATATATATATATATATATAAGGTATGGTTCCAAAGCTCACATAGGCTTGATTCTTTGGCGTGGACATGCCAATGAGGGGTTTGCTAGTTGGACTATTTGGACAGACCAAAGATGTCTACTCTTGTGTAGAAGTGGGCTTTTCGAAAAGCGGTCTTTCACGGCCGTAATTTGTGAACATGCTGCCTGAAGAGTCAAAATCTCAACAAAAAAAGGTCTAAAAACTGAAACAAGATCCCGTTGGCAACGGAAAGAATTATTTATCTGGAAAAATAATGGAACTTTGCTCAAGGTGGTTTGGACGGATTCATCATTCATTGGAGGCAGAAGCGGCCTCTAATAAAATGGTTGATACCGTTATGGGAGAAGGCCCTGATGATTGATCATGATAATGATATCTGCAAAAGGTCATCGTCGTCAGGTCATGAGTAGAATCCTAGAAAGTACAAGATAAAATGTGGTTATATTAAGACATTCTTTCCTCAACTGTGTTGAGGAGTTATATCATATCACAATTTATGTGCAAATATGAGACTCTAGCCCCTGCTACAGCCTATTTTAGTTGGTTCTTATTCTCTTTTTTAACTCCTTGTAAAGGAGGATTTATATGTTCTAGCAGCAACTTCTCAGCTCTTTATTAACTTCCTATCAGAGTAAATAAAATCTGCATTGGCAAGGAGGGTAGAATTGTTGAACAGGTACATCCTGTATAAAATCTTGTTATGCAAGGAATTATTAAAGAGAAAGGGTATCTATCCAGGATCAAAATTTCGGGTATCATTTTGGTTTCGAAGGGGACTGAAACCGAAATTTTGATCGAAAATCGAAATTTTTGGTCCCATGCAAAAATGTCTGAAATTTTGGTCCAAATTATCTTTTCGGTGGGGACCGAAACCTATAATTTTGGCCAAAATTTCAGTCATTTCGGTCGAAATTTTGATCCTTGGTACCTGCTAAAACAGGTAGTAAGATGTTAGTAAAGAGGGTAGGAACCTATTAAAGCAGGTGAACTTTGCTGTGGTAGGACCATAGTGACAAATTTTGTTTTCGGTAATTTTTCGGTGGGAGATCCTTTCGGTACATTTTGGACTAATTTCGATACATTTCGGAAAAATTTTGGGATTAAAAATATATAAAAATATATATTTAAGCAATTGTTCTAAGTGCTAATAGACAAAGTGCAAATAGAACTATAGTAGGGACGCTCAAGCGTAGAAATACGCAACCTTAGTGATCGAGTTTGATAACGGGCTCAACCAAGTTTCAAGGCACTTTCATATTTAAAAATCAAAGGAGTCAAAACAATCCAGCTGCAACAAATGGCAGGCCGGTGTCGGTGATCAAGACGATTTTAGAACCTTGGTAATGAAAAAGCCCCCAAGTGCCGCTGAAGCATAGAGCTTTTCACCTCGTTTAAGTTAAAAGCCTTTAGTCCCACATCGCTTAAGTTTAAAAAGTGAAAACTCCTTTCACTTATATAATAGGCTATCCTTTCTACTTTTTTCCTAAGCAAGCAGCACGTCTTGTGGTGCCCACTGAGCATACTATGCTCTTGCCATTTAGCATTAAATTACTAATATCGAAAAAAAAAAATCCAAAATTTTAAAATTTACCTAAATTTATGAAATTTCATTGAAGTTATTGAAATTTCTAAAAACTCTCGAAATTTTTTCAAAATTTCCGTTTGACCTTCAATTTGCTAATTTTTGCAAAATTTCAGCAAAATTTGTCACTATGGCAGGGGCTAACAGAGAGCTTATGTCATATGCTGCCTAAGGCACTATTATTACATTACTCACATCAGTGGGTAGTACAACAGGTTTACCACAATCTGATGGTGTCATTTGCATATTTAGCTCATGTACCTTCAATCCAAACCAAAGCCATCAATCGGCCGCATTTCAGATGTAGGGCATCACAAACCAGAAAATTTACCACCATTTAATGGGACTTAAAATATGGTCCGCGGCACATGGCACATTTTTACCAACGCGAGTTTGAATCTGGAGAGCAGCAGGTTAGTGCGTAAAAAAAGTCATCATGCCCACTTCTTCCAGCACCCATATATACTTCTTCCAGCACCCATATATACTGGAGCAGCATAGCGTAGTGGCATGTCAGGTAAACAGATCAAATTTTGTTCTGCCAGCCTGCCAGCCCAACTGAACCTTGGTTGCACACAGATTTTTAAAGGCACGAAATCTGTGCAAACTCCGTAGGCTGTGTAGACGGTCTGAGATTTATAAACGCACGTGCCAACTCCGTAGGCACGTGCACTGCAGGTACAACCATGGTCTGTTTTAGCCGGTCATTTTCTAGTGCTTTGTAGCCTCTTATTTACACGGCGAAGGTAGTTTTTTATGCAATCTTGACGCTGAATATGGTCTCTGATAGCCCCATAAACCACGTGATCACATGGCATCAAAAGGTGCCACACCAACACCATCAATGACTCATTCACTTTCAAGAGTTAACGCGTGGGTTACCCTAAGAGCTGATACTGATCCTTTCCTAGTATAGATTTGGACCGGTCACATAGCCTGTACACATGGCACTATTTTTCTTTACATGTGTCATTGAGAAGATATAATGTTTTAAAAATTGCATCGAAAAAATATCCCCAATGTGTGATTCAAAGCGGTAGAATGAACCAAAGATCAAAATAGCAGTTTCGAGCAGACAAACCGAAAATTTGAATCAAAATTTCGGCCAACAATTTGAAAATTGGCCAATAATTTCTCCTCCATATATATTTGGACCAAAATTAGCCGATCATTTGAGTTATCGGCCAAAATTTTGAACCATGGAATGAACTGTTATAACCTAAACTTCGAAATCTATTAATGAAGCAGGCATCATCAGCCTTCGACCTCATCAATCATGCGAAAAGCTGACTTTCACACATGTTAGGGCCCATGAAAATAAGCTGTGACAAAATTCCGTGCTGAAAAGCCATCATTCAGAAGGTTAAAAATCTTATAATGTTGGTGATGATAGTCAATGTAAGTTAAAATAAGAGGGTAAGCCAAAAGGATGCAGGCTAAATAGTAATCGATTTAGCTCCACTAAATCCCAAGGGTTAAGGAACTCTGCCCTGCTAGTCCCAAGGCCGGTTTGAGAGCCAATGGTAAAAAGCGTACCTTAAATTCACCCACCGAAACGTTTTGAAAATCCATTGCTTGTTTTGAATCAAATGGTGGAGATCATTTTTGGTCTCAATCTTCCACACAATCAATCTTGAGATCATGGGCGTACCATCAGACGGTCAGTCGTTGATTTCAAGTGCAACACATCCAGAAAAGCGACCTTAACATCACGTAGAAGTGTAGAACTCATCACACTCAAACCTGATTTGAAGTTCAACTTTTTGGGATGTGTCACGTGAAAAAAAAAAAAAAAAAAAAAAACCATTTCATGGTATGCCCATGATCTCTAAATCCATTGTGAGAGATTGGGACGAAAAACGATCTCCATCACCTAATTCAAAGCAGTCATTGAGTTTCAAGGTACTGTTGTAAAAACTCTGTCAAATCTCCCCGCTAAAGCTAGTTTCAAGCAAAGATGTAAAAAGGGATTAGCATCGATTTACAACTGGCTATAACAATCCTATCAAATCCTTCAGACAAGTCATATTACAATTCCATGTCAAGCTACAGTGTTCCATGTTGACAAGCTATAATGAAGCACTCTTGTAGTAAGTAGACAAGGGTTGGCTTGGATGTTCCCTTACAGGGTGACGCACACAACACCTGGTTGTTGTGGATTGTAGGAAAGGATCCCCCCGGTTACTTGGGCAGGTGAAGGTGGAGAATTTCAATCGAAAGCTATAGTTAACAACTGGAAACGTAGGTACATTAACTGGAGAGAGCACCGAGTTGGTGAAAAGTTTGATGATGATTACAAGTAATTTGCAAGAAACTAAATGGAAGGGGAAAGAAGCCGGAGACATGGGAGAGATAAGTTTAAGCTTTTCTACTCAAGAAAGTAATTCTAAATATGTGGTAGACATATCGGTCAATAGAAAATTAAAGGAAATGATTGTAGATGCTAATAGAAGGAACCACAGAATTGATGATTAGTTTTTTTTTTAATATAAGTATTTTAAATATCATAAG
The DNA here is from genome assembly GCA_021018995.1 of Chloranthus sessilifolius. Classification (NCBI taxonomy): domain Eukaryota; kingdom Viridiplantae; phylum Streptophyta; class Magnoliopsida; order Chloranthales; family Chloranthaceae; genus Chloranthus; species Chloranthus sessilifolius. The sequence continues at coordinate 45,658,901 of CM037589.1, read as the reverse complement.
TGCCGACAAGCCACAAGTTGGTTTAAGCACAACTATACAAAAAGGAATTATCGAAGAGCTAGTAACTGATATACCTAGTTGAAGAAACGTATTCATTGGTGGAGACATGCGAGGAAATCAGGAAGCATGTAAGAGATGGTACATGTAGAGGACAGTTTTGGAGAAGAAATGAGCTGAGAGAAACTATCCTTTATTTACAGTGGGCATTCTATCTTACAACGATAATTACTTTAAGAAGAGGGAAGAACATCCTGTAAATGACGAATAGAACACGAGGATGGGTAATCTAGAACGATTATAAAGCTATTCCAATGAGAGTGATTTTGGATATGTTTATTAAGAGCCAAATGATTAGAAAGGTGATAAAAGAACACCTAAGAATAAGGTAATGAAATTAGAAAAGAGAATAAAAAAAAAATTAATGAGGCAAGTGAAAGCTTGAGGTGTGAATCTAAATGATATGTGGTAACAAATGGTGAATTGTATTAAATGGATTGCTAAAGAGGTACTTAGGGTGTGAAAAGGATGGGAGACACATATAAGGAAGGTTACCTCTGTTCGTGTCTACAGGATTATTGAGGGAGCCTACGTCTGATACCCATTGATGGTCATATGATGGAGATTGTTGTTCACCCCAATCTTCCACACAATAGATCTAGAGACCATGATCTTGCCATCAGAGGGCCAATTATTGATTCTATGTGGCACAGATCCCAAAAAATTAACCCTAAAATCACATGGCACACAACATGCTCAAACGTGATTTTAGGACATATTTGGGATCTGTCACATGGAATAAAAGGTCTTAGAATTAAGAGGTTTAAAAATTAGCAAACCAAAGACAATATATGGGGTATACGTTTAGCAAACATGAAAGAGGATGATTTGGTCAAAATAGTAAATCATTTACCGTCAAACTGTAGTAGACTTTGGTATTTGAACTCTACAATACAGCTTGGTGGTGGGCTCAGAAAGGGAATCTCAAATGGGATCAATGCAGGGTCACGAAGTGGAGATAAACAAGTAGTGTGTTGTGTGATAGGTGAATGCCACTTTGATTGAAGGAATAATTTTATATGATGGTAAGACTTGAACTACTGTATATAGAATGTGGGAGTACAACGAAGTGACTAGAAGACAGTTCACGTGCTTGAAATGCATACGTTGACGTTGATGCATGGAGTAAAAAAGACAATATTAGGAACAAAACATAAAAGGAAGTTTTTGTGTGGTTTCAATAAAGGAGAATAAAAAAATGTGACTTGAGATGGTGTTAAGCCTATGTTCAATGGAGATTTAAACAACAATTGTACAAAGGGGATTGAAAAAAAAAAGAATAAAAAAGGGAGAGAGACCAATATGACTTGGAGAGTAGTGAGAAACAACATGAAGGATTTTTGAGTGACGAAGTTTAACCCTAAAAAAATTGAGTGGAGAAATAAGACTCACAAAACCGACCCCAAATGGATGATGGGACAAGATGTGATGATGTAACCTCAAGGAATAAGAATGAAACAATACGATTTCCATTATGTGATTGACTGTCCTCATTGACATCAATCAAAAGTCGTGTTTAGAAGCAACTTTTGGTGAGGAAATCAGGTAAAAAATTGACCAACTTTTGATAGCACTTCCAAGCGCCACTGGCTCTTGATGTCAGCGATGACCAATTATATAAACTCAAACCTCTTGTTTTCTATCTTTTGAGACACTCCAGTCAATCTAAGCCGTCCAATTGTTTGGAAAGTTCTTGGGGATCATAGCTAGAAATCAAAATGATAGGGCACTCCTAATTGATTGCCTACATTTGGATGGCCAGTAACATTATCAGCAGCCATCCATGAAACGGCATATTTATCAAATGCTTGGAAACATGTGGTCAGTGTAATTTTCCTGTGTAGCCCATACAAGAGGTGGCCGACAGTAGATGGTTTGGATCAGCATGTGTTCTAAGAGGTGGCAAAAGAGAGAACATTATCCATACGACAATTGAGTGAAACCAGAATATGCGTGCTCAATCATTTTCATTTAGTGATTGTAATGGATCAAAATTTCAGTTTTCCGCTACGTATCGGCCAGCTCCAAAACCAATATGTATCAGATGGTATGTATCAATTTTGAACGATACATTGGAAAGAATCGGCCGATACATACCAAAAGATATGGGTTGATACATTCAATGTATCGACCCGGTCTGCTCCGAAACCGATATGTATCAGACAATACATATTGACTCCTTCCGAAATTTTGACCCGTGGGGATTGTACATTATCTAAATGACAATCAAATGAAACCAGAACACACAAGCTTGATCATTGCATTTGATCATTTAAATGCACTTATTTCATTTCATACATAGGTCCTTTTAATATGGATATACAGGATACTGGTACAGAAGGAACGAAATCCAAAGACAAAGAAATTGATATATAAAAATACCCTTACGTCTCTTCCATGACTTCTTGAATGGTAACAAATCGGCCTCTTTCTATTGAAAGCTGGCCTGCAACTCCCATGGCAACTGAGAGCAACCCGTCTTGCAAGTCTACCTCTGGCGCTCGGACAGCTTCATCTTTAACAGAAGATAAAAAGTTAAGGTGTTCCAAATAGCTCGATCCGTGATGCAGCCCATCATATCTGAGAAAAATAAGAATCCATAAGCTACAAAAGCAAAAAAGAAAACAAAATATTTGTTTACCAAAATTTCAGCATAAATATGAATCGAGTATAACAGTCATCTTCCGCATTTCAAAATTGTTTTATAGTTATAGAGGCCGGAGAAAGGATCACTGTTTTTGTTACAGTTGGCTTTCGGTAATCAAATTTGTTCCTTCTTTTCTTATAAATGCTGAAAAATCAATGTTGATTGTGCAATCATATACTCTCTCTTAGTCACAGAAGCTCTAACATATCCCATGTGTAAAATTTACATGGTAATTTTATATCGGGTGGTGTTATTTCCACTCGTTTTTCCTATGAAGAGCACTCTTTCACAGGAAAAAACCGTTGACTGCATTAAATCAGACGATGGAGTTTGTTTTTCATTCCAATCTTTCACACAATTCACCTATCAGGCGGTCACATGTTGATTCCATGTGGCACACATCCCCAAAAGTGACCGTGAACATGGGTGACCTATCAGATGGTCAATTTTGGGGATGTGTGCCCCATGGAATCAACATGTGACCGCTGCTAGGTACGCCATGATCTCAAGATCTATTGTGTGGAAGATTGGGACGAAAAATGATCTCCATCGTCTGATGCAAGGCAGTTAATGGTTTTTTCTTGTGAAAGAGTGTGTGTTCTTCACAGGAAAAACGGGTGCAAATAACGCAACCCTTTTATATGTAATAAAAAGACAACTCAGCTACCTAAAAAATGCCAAAAAAGGAAGAAAATGGTATTATGCCCTTCTGAAAAATTCTGCTCAAGTATTGCCTTTTATTCAAAGTCTGGGAAGATGTTTTTATTGGTCCACTGTAATTTCTGTGTTTTATTTATTTATTTATACTTGGATTATACTTTTCACTTCAGAACATGGGACAAAATACCGGTCGATACCGGCCAGCACATACCAGTATGTGGTACACGACACGTACCTTTGTACCACTGGCCTGTAGGCTATTTTTTATTCAAAGTATCACCGATACATTGAATGTATCGGCGATACCGGTATGTATCAGAACGGTTTTGAGGGTGGGGGATACGTATCGGAAAAACGAGATTTTGACCCATGTTTCAGAAACAACTGGTAGAAAACTATTTATCAGAAATTCAGAATGGCTAGAACTAAAGCACATACTTTATTCGTTTATCCTCAGCTTTTATAGTCTGAACTCCAGCTCTCCCCTCTGCTCGGCTGCCAATACGCACGATACTCTCCGGAACAAAGGCCTCACCCTGTTAGCAATTTCTGAGATATATCAAACACAAATGTAATCATAAGCTTACAAATTTCCATTCTATGTTATCTCAATCTTAGATTATCGAGAGCTGCTGCAAAACAAATACCCATGCGAGGAAGCCAAGGAGACACAGGAAGCTGCTTCAAGAACTTTTTAGTGGGACTGCAAATGGGCAGGTCAGGGTCAACATGATTATCAACTTACCGTTACCTCAACCGAACCTGACTTGACCCAGTTATTTCAGGCCTCAACCCTAACTGACCGAATTAGCAAAAAAATGGATCTGGTTGGGTTGGGCTGGGCTAGGCTGGGTTCATAGTCGGCAATTATTCGACAAGGTTAAAATCCGGAAAAAGTCGGCAAATTTGGGGAAATATTCAGAGAAAAAAAAAAATAAAAAAAAATCATGATTTATTGAAAAAATTCGGGAATTATTCATGACTTATTCTCAATTTTTTTTTGAAAAAATCGCAAATAATTCAGGATTAATTCACAGAACCTGATATTCGTGAATTTTTCAAAAATTCGGGGAATTTTGTGACTATGGTTGGGTTAGGATATAAGTAGGGAGTCAGGTCAGGCACAGTTTGGGTCCAGAACCAGGCCAGGACTCAATCCCGACCTCTTTAATAAACAGATCAAGACGTCAAACCGACGTGTAGTTGGTCAGGTCACATTGCTCAGCCTATTGGGTCAACTTGACCCATTTGCAGCCTTATTGAAGATGGAAGTAAGAGTAAATATGAAAACAAGAATGAAGAAATACAGGTCAGATTAATTAACTAAACAGTTTGGGGACAGACTAAATATTGTAGGTCAGAATGTGCACCCATTAGAAAATCAAAGATTCAAAAGAAACGAATCATGGGTCAAAATATCGTCCGGCGTATCGGTATCGGATGCCCGTGGTACGATACATACACCAAATATCGCCTGGTGTATGTATCATCCAATGTACCTGCAGATACAAACTTCGTATTGTTTGTATCGGACGATACATTCGTTTTTTCAATGTACCGGATGATACAGTCAATGTATCGTCCGAGTTTTTTACATTTTTTTAAAAGGGTAAGTACGGCGATACATTAAAAAAATAATTAAAATTTACTGGCCGATACATTGATCAATGTATCGGCGATACAGTCAATGTATCGGCCGATACGCTGATACGTATTGAATTTTCGATATTTTGACCCATGATACCAATAGTGCATTACCTTTCCAATGTCACCTACGACGGAGATCTCTTGCTCATTTTTACTGCCTTCAGCAAACATGCAAAGGTCGAGCATGCCACGAGAATTATTATCAAATTCTATGATAACAAATGCATTATCAATAATGTCAGGAACCTGTTTTAGAGATGAGAATTGCCAAAAAAATAATATTAATATCAATTTGTTAAGTTAGAAACAAGTTAAACAAGTCAAATTTTGTTTTATCAAGTAAATATGAAACTGGTGTATCCTACTAGAGCAGTTTCTTCTAATGGTGCATTAAATATCTAAAAACACAATATCATAAATACAAAATTTCCGAGCTTGGTTTGGGTTTGGAAGAAGCTTCTAAAAGTATATAATGCAGAAAATATTTGGTTCAAATAATTATATTAAAAAAATATATATATATAAAAAGACACTACGTGCTCACTAGGGGGATTGTAATTTGTATCTCCCCTCGATCCACATATCCTAGCAATAAATAAATATGATTTATATAAAAAGGACATTATATATTCATATCTGTACCGGCAGTACAATAAACACATAAGTAACTATAGCATTCATTCAAATTATAATATCATAAAAGAATTTCCTGAAAGAAGTCTTGACATCAGCTGTTGGACAGTGCTTTTGTCTCTTCAGCTCTTGAAGTTTTTTTTCTGATCGGTAAGCAGAAATTTATATAAAAAAGGCAAAAAGCGAAAAGTACAAAAGGACTATGTACCAGCGAGGGGCTGGAAGTGAAAGGATCCCCGGATAGACAAAAACAAAGGAAAACAATAGAAACAGGCAAACCCAAACAAAAAAAAAAAATGCTACCCAGACCCAATGATCAGCCCAAAGACAGTAGGGGACCTCTACTAGCAAGAGGAAAAAGAGATTAGAAATGCCAAGCTGTTCCATTTGTGAGGATAACCCCTGCCCTCCGTGATCAACTACCTCGGGGCCAGGCGCGCCCAACTGATGACCAGATTGCGGATATGTCTTTTGATGAGGCACACCGATCTTCTTACAGCAGAAAACCGTGTTGTTGTGTTCGTTCCAGATGCTCCACAGGACGGTGAGGACCAGGATATCCTAGAAAAGTCATTTGATGCCCTCCAAATTAACACCATCCAAGGCAGCGACCAGGTTACCGAAATCAGACAGAAAGACCCACGCCAGATTGAAAGAAGAGAGAACCATGTCCGAGATGTCTCTGGCCACCCATTCCTCTTCTTCAAGGCAAAGAGATGGTCCACCGATTCCTCTTCTTCGAGGCAAAGAGCACATTGGTTACTCAGGTGCATTCCCCTTTTGAGGAGCTGAGATCAATGATGAGAATATGCCTCCAGCCCACAGACCAGCCAAAAAATATAATCTTATTAGGAACTCTGATGTGCCACAATCTAGTCCAATTCTGCCAATGAGCTGGCTGATTGCACAGAGCTTTGTATAGAATTTAACCGTGAAAATGCCATTTGTAAACCCACATTCTTAAATCCCTATTAGCATTATTGCGATGAGTTCTGTTCAACAGGGAGAGGAGAGGGAAGTACTGAAGAACCTCTTCTTTCAAGTCACTTCCTAATTGGATATACCAAACCACCGTTCCATTAGAGCAATCAAACATATCAGCGACCCAGATTTTATCACAGGGAACTCTTCCTTAAGTGGTCGATCCGCATCCCAAACATCCTCCCAAAATCTAACTTTTGTATTGTCCCCCAGCTAAATTTTGCCCCTTAAGGTACTCTTTGGTAGCCAAGCTCGCCCCTTTTCTCCAGCCAGAAAGCCTCTGTTCTAGGAGCTTCTAGTCTCCCAAGTTCTCATCCAAGCTATCATATTTGAACTTGACCACTTCCCCCCAAAGGCTATTCTGCTCTCTGATGTCGCCAAATCTCCCCACCGACTTCCCCATTAAAGCCTTGTTCAACTAATTCAGTTTCTAATGCCGAACCCCCCTCGTCCTTAGGGCGGAAGCAGACCTCCCAATTGACCAAATGGAACTTCTCATCTTTTCCACCATCCCAAAAGAATTCTCTGATACTCTTCTCCGACCTTTTATGAATACCCAGAGTGTTTTGAAATTGTAGTATAAAATAATCTTTGGGAAAGTTCTTGGTAAAATCCTAGTATAAGATAAACTATCCGCTCACATAAAAATCTTTTGCTCCTCAAAATCTGGGAATAGATTCTAGACACCCCAAATTTTCCCTCTCGAAGTATACAAACCTGTTCGGTCAACCTTTGACCTTGCCTACGATCTCCAGAGAATGATTGAGCTTCTTCGAAAACCCTAAATACGGGGACCACATACTGAAACAATAGTATATGGTTGAGACCCAGTCTGAAACACTAGCTTTGTGGCTCAAACCCAACATGAGAAGTCCCCGAATTTCACGCCCTCACAGAATCACGCAATTCGATTGCACGCATGGATACATGTGTGCAATTGGTCCCACTTGGACCAGGTTCGTTCTTCCTGTGGACCGACTTTGGACCTGATAACGCGCCCTACATAAGCCGCGCAATCCGATCGCACGCCCAACCACTGGCGCGCAATGGGCCCCACTTGGACCCGACTTCCACCTCCCATGGACCGCCACAAGACCCGATTACATGCCTCACACAGGGTGTGCAATCGATTGCACGCTCTACCACCAACGCACAATTGGTCTCTAGTTGGACCTGGTCTCTAAATCCTTAGACCGCCAAACTCCTCAATCAAGCGCACAGGAGCAAGCGCTTAATTGGATTGCATGTTGCGAACTGGATGCACAATTAGTTCCAAGTGAGTTGGAACTAGGATACCCGGTGAGCGTCACCGACCACTCCGAGTTCTGGCCGACTCAAGCTGGATTAAGCGCCGGATAGAACATGATCAATTACGCATTAGACGGTGGCATAATTGAATCCGATCGACCAATTGCGCACCTGCCCAAGGGCGTGGAATTACCCCGATACTTATAAAAGGACCCCCTTACCTCAGTCAACAACACCAATTTTGATAGCAATCTCTCTCCTTCCAAGCTTAGGCCTTCTTAGGAGTTTCGAAGTTCTCTCTGCAGCAGGGAGGAAGAAGTGCTCGGCTTCAAGTAATCTTTTAGGTTCTAGTCTCTAGCTTTTAATTTCTAGCTTCTAGTTCTTAATTTTTAGGTTCTAGTTCTTAGCTTCTAGGTTCTAATTCTTAATTTTGATTCTAGTTCTTAATTTTCGTCCTAGTCCCTAATTTTTATTCTAGTTCTTACTTATGATTATAGTTCTTAGTTCTAATTCTTAATTCTTAAGTTCTAGATATCAATTCTTAGTTCTTGATCCCTAATCCTTAAAATCTCGAATTCTCAGTTTTTAATCCTTAGGCCGTTAATCATCAATCCAAACTCAGTCCTTTCAAAATTATCCTTAGCCATAAAAACAATTTACTATTCAATTCTTCTTTCCTTCAAGCTTCCCCCTTAGAGAAAATTCGAGGTTCTCTCTGGGGCTTCCCAAAAGGGATCGAGCTGCCTTCTAGACTAGTAGAATCGCAAACTCTTCTCTGGGAGCCCCAGGTAGTCAAGCTAGCGGCACTAGCCCGTTAGTCTTGACTCTCGAAATAGTATTAAACGAGGAAGCGCCTAGCTTAGAGCCAAATAGGTCTCCCCAACCTTTCCCAATTGTCAATCTCGTCACTTTTATGTTTGGCCTATTTTGAAACATCAAACAAAGTCGGATTGATGTGAAATTGATTACATTTGAAAGGTTATCGAAGTAGCTTTCCAACAAGCCAAAAACGCGCAATTCCAACAAGTATTGAAGAAGTTATGACCAGTTTTCGGAAGCTGCACAAAAAGTGATGAATTTCAAGACTCCTAATGGAATTAGGATTAGTCTCTTTATAGTCTTTTTCTAGTTTTAGTTCTTAATTTCTAGTTCTAGTTCGAGTTCTTAATTTTCTTTCTAGTCCTTAATTCTCCTTCTAGTTCTTAATGCTAGTCTGAATTCTTCGTTCTAGTTCTAAATTCTTAATTCTCGATCTCGGTTTTTGATTCCTAATTCTCAATTCGAAGCTCAAATTCAGTTTTTAATCTTCAATATTTACAAAATAATCCTTAGCCACCCGATTTGCCTAAGGGAGCTTACGGAAGGTACCCGGGAACGGGGCCGATCCTCCTTAGCATAACGGGCCACAACCCCCTTTTTAGTTAGAATGGTATTAGGAAACTAAATTAATTAGAGTTAGAGTAGTCGTAAGAAACTCAGTCAGTTAGAGTTAGAGTAACACTAGGAGACTCCTAGTCAGCCAGACTCAAAGAAGAATCAGAAGACAAAATCAATTAAACTTAGAGCAGGATTAGGAAACCAAACTAGCTAAACCCCAAGGCAACCCATAGCTGCTGAAGTTGACCGGCCGACGTTCACTAAAGGAGTTCAACCTGCAAGCCCCCGCTCTTTTTAAAGCGTGATCAGTGACATGTTGCAAAGTCGATAAATATCTGCAGCTGGCGATCGTATCAACACAAGTATCCTCCATTTAATATTCACCTTTTCCTTTCAGCAATTTAATATTTCGTAGTTTATTGTTCCACGACCTTAGTCAGAGTCCACTCGGACCAAATTGGACCACTTATTCCGGGGACCGAAAGGAACCCAGAAAAAGCGCATACCAACACAGATCCCTGTTCCTAGAGCACAAGCTTTTGCAAGGATGACTTGTGTAAAATCCTAATGGGCGCCCAAATGAAGAGAAGTACATTACTCCTATGTTTTCTTGCAATCCCACATAAAATATTGAACACTTGTTCATTTAGCGTCCATAGGCTAGAATTATTTGGAAACATTTCTTCAATATTTGAATTTACATGAACCTTGAATTAACGAACTCTTTGCCTAACTTCTGGAAGGAGTGAAATAACCTGATGGTTCCACTTGTACAAAATTGTTTTATGTTATTTTTCCATTGCAATGCTCTGGGTAAGTTGGAGGGAAAGAAATCATCATAAAGTCAACAAGAATTCAACTGGCATTTTCAATATTATATGCTGCATGTGAAGAGATGTAGAGACTAGAGACAGAGCAAAGTAAAAAAAAATTGATTTGATGGCGTTTCAATGGAAGAGTTTGAGGGTGATTGGAGGGCCATGTGTGCCAAAGTCATTCAGATCAGCTAGAGTGCTAGACAATTGCTAAGTTGGCTGGCTCCAAAAAAGGTCGAATAAAGCTCAACTTTGATGGTTGTAACAGTGCACAAATGAATTCAGGGATAATTTTTTTAGCTTATGTGCATTCAGTTAGTCACGCCACTGGGGTTGATTTTGAAGTTGAGAAGTTCTATGAATGAGAATTCCCTTGACTAATAGACTTCGCCTCCAAAAGCTGTGGTTAAAAAGAGAATCCTCAAACACTATTAGGTGGGCATAAGGCTGTCAATAGGCCGGGCTAAGCCCTAACCCTGCCCGGCCCTCCTTGACTTGGGTCGGGATTTGGGCTCAAACGGAATCCGGCCTCGCCTGAACCCGGTTCAGGTCGGATTTGGGATTAAATAAAAAACCCAACCCTAAAAAGACCCCACCCAAATTTCTATCTGTCCGAGTTTTTTCGATAAAAATAATCGGGGCTATAAAAACCCGACCCATTGACAACCCTAGATGGGTAAGCATGCTTCAATAGCTGAATCGAAATCCAGAGAAGTCGATAGAATCCTAGACACAGTAGAATCTAAATAATTCTTTTACATCCTCAGGGAAGGAGGGAAATGCTAGAGTTACAAGCTTGTAAATAATGGTGCTTCTCTGGATAGGTTGGTATGAGGAAGGCTGGAGTAAGATTTGGGGAGCCTTTTAGTCAAATACAGCTAGACTCCTCAAACACCATTAGGAGGGAAAGCATGCTTGAACGAGTGAATCGAAAATTAGATAAATTGATTGTAAATGATGGTTCTTTTCTGGATAAGTTGATATGAGGAAGGTTGGAGTAACCGAGTAAAGATATGAGGGGTCTTTTGGTCAAAATCGACTGCATAGGTTATTTGATATATTTTGTTGAATTTTAAGGGCCTTGAGCCTAGCATTTTCCTCTCTCTACACTTTTCCATCATCATCATCATCATCATCATCATCATCATCATCATAGCCTGTCCCATAATCCATTTATTGGAGGTCAGCTTTGCGAGTCATAATTCTTCACTCGTTTATTATCCATGGTAAGCTCTTCGTAACTTTTCATAACTTCGCAACCTTTCATATCTCTTCTCACTGCTTCCCTCCAAGTCTTCAATGGTCTTTAGGGCTGTCAAGGGGTCGGGTTGACTCGATACCCGACCCGAGATTTTACAGGGTTGGGTACCTAAACTTGGCTTGTTGGGTCGGGCAGGGCATGAGACCTCCAACCTGACCTTCGGGTCGGGCTGGGTCAACCAATAGATTTTGTCGGGGCGGGTATTTAGAAGGTAGGATCGGGTCGACCCGGCCCGACCCGATATTTATACTTAAAAAATATGGTTTTTTTTGTCAGGTTTGGTCGGGTTTTTGGGCCGGGCACCAGGTCAGGGTAAGTTCTCGGGGTTGGGTCGGGTCTACTTGTGTGCAATGTCGGATCGGGCATATGCATATTTCTTGTCCGGCAGCCAAATTTTTTACCTAACCCGACCTATTGACAGCCCAAATGGTCTTCTTCTCCTACTTGTGCTTGTCGTGTCTCAACCATACTTATAGGGTCTGCTTTTGACCTTTGATGGACATGTCCAAACCACCTCAAGGGACAATCTATAATTTTTTACTTCTCTCTTCGGTAATAATGTGAAGATTTATTAAAGATAGGAGCATTCCTGCAATACAACAAGATGCTAGACCACATTTGAACCCAAAATGGCCTAGACCCAAAACATACTAGAAACACTAGGACACGCCCTTTGCACCAGGCCAACACTGTCTCATAATTTTTTTCCTTTATAGGTGTCAAAAATTTCTTCTTATGGATTTCTAATTTTATCCTTTCTTCTCTTACTCGATCATTTCTCTGAGTGTAGGAGTTGACTAGCACCTCAAGCGGTGATCTTAATAGAATCGAAGAACAATTAATATTAAAAGATGATATGGCAGTTAATTTACGATAGTCAGGCCCGCCATGTCAATAGAGAGATCGATGGATCCCCTTTCGGTCCATTGAGCAGGTGTCATGGTGTGACCGCGGTGTAGTGAAAAGCAATTGCAACTTTGAATTATGCAGCCTAATTTTATTAAATGTTTGAAGATTATGCTACATACTTGACTTGAGTATGTTACTATATTGATGTCTTCTTTTGTTACACTTTTTTTATGATTTATACTTGCTGTATGCTCCCTGACTTTTTGTATTTTCTTAATTTTGAATTTATGTAGTTTAAAAAAAAATCGAGAGTGGTGAGCCTCATGCCTCGAGGTGTACCACTTCACATCCCGACTCTTAAAGCACTTTGCATGCATTTTCCTTTAAAACAGTGTCCCCAACGTGTATAAATTACCATATGCTCCATACGTAGTCCATCTTACAATTTCTTGGGTGCATAATTACGCTGATATAGCTGGCTCTTTTAGGTACTTGAATATTTCCCAATTGTTCTGGTGCATTTACAGTTATTGCCTCTGTGAACATAGTAGCTAAATAAAATTTCAAAAAAAATAAAAATATTATCTCATTTTTTTCCCGATTTTCCGTTTTTTTCGTCTTCCGTATTTTACAGTTTTTTTACCTTTCGATTTTTTCCCATATATTGCCCTTTTTCCGACTTTCTTGCTCACTGTATTAAACCTGTATTTGGTCACTTTGGTTTGAACATGTCTATTGGATGTCAGAAACAAACTCTATAAGAAGGATTGAGATGTTACAAGCACCACGAAGTAGGAGAAAAAGAAGACCAGTAAAGACTTGGAGGGAAGCAGTAACATAAAAGGATTGCCGTGTTACGGAAAGCTTCGAGTTGAATAGAAAATGAATGGAGAAATAGGACTCGCAAAGCCGACCACAAATAGATCGGACAAGACTATGATGATGATGGTGATGTGATGATGATGGTTTTTCAGCTGGGTGACTCCGCATGCAATACTGCAATTGCAATCCTGACATCTTCACAATATAAGAAACCTATCTACAAGTCCATCCCGCACAAAGCATTTAATGGTGAAAGATTCAGAAGCCATGCATAAACACATGACAAAGAATCTTAAGGTGACAAATTAACAAACTAAGCATGCCAAATTAAGATACCTTTCCATCATAAACTTCGTCCTTGTGATTAACATCAATAGATCCAGAGGCCATCACTCGAACTGGATTTGCAGCTGCAATCAACCTCATTAGGTCAAAAAAGTGGCAGCACTTCTCCACCAGAGTTCCCCCTGAGTTAGCATTGAACCGATTCCAATTGTTGACCTATATGAATCTGGAAACAGTGAGAAAAACAACAACTACTGAAACATGGAGAAGTGCTAAGAAAAGACGCGCCAAATCCTATTGTCAAAAATACTTGAAGACTATCAGTATCATCCACGAGATGCACCATAAGACAAATAAATGAAGTAATCCAGTACCTTGACTAGAAAAGGAAATCGATGTTCACGTATCGCCACCATTTTCACTTGTCCAAGTTCTCCATGCTTAACTATTTCAATTAACTTAGCAACAGGTGGCATGTATCTGTACTCCAGTCCAACTTGCACCAGTATCTCAGGCCTCCTTCTGGCTGCTTCTATGACCTAAAAGCACATATGAAAAAGGAAATCCGATGATAAAGAATAATATCATATTATTGAGGCCCAGGGCTATGCACCAGGTTGTAGAGAAATCTCTACAATCACGCCAACTGGGTATCATGTGGCACCCACCACGAGGATCGGGTGACACAGAAACATGGATAAGGTCGGTCAAATTTTTTTGGCATGATCTGAAACATATCCACCGTTAAAAATATGGTCCAAGGTCAATAAAATCAATGTACCAAATTTGTGGGGCGTCACCTTATCTTTGACCCATCAAATAGAGGTCAAAAAGTTATAAAAAAAGAAAAAGAAAAAGGTAATTTTTTTAAAGCACATGCCCCATGACCGATCGACCCAAAACGGGTGTTGTTATGGGTTGATCATGCCATGTGGCATGTGAAAATGAACCGGTTGCATACTCCCCAAGCTCCTATATATATATATATATATTGTACATTATCTAGATTAAGCATTTAATGGGACTCTTCTACTAGACAATTACCCTAAGGAAGGGTATATAGTACATAAGGAAGAACAGGACAAAGGAAAGCTAACCACATACAGCACAATGGAAAGATAAGTACAGCATTCTGGGGCAGGTCTTAGGGTTTAGTGTTTGAGGTTTAGTAATTTCAGCACAATACCAGAAAGAACTTTTTGCTAAGACTAATATTACATACGATATTTCAAAAAATTAAACATAGGAAGCTTGTCAAAGAAAAAAATATGTTTATCCTCGGAAATTTCAGTAAAGAAAAATTTCTTGATTCCTTCTCCGTTACAAAGAGGAAGCTGGCATAAATGTCATTTGTCTAAGCATGTAAGATCAATGTATAAAGAGCGACTTGCGACTTTTTAATTACCTTTGTGTTATGAGGAACACTGGTGCCCATTCAGGTCGATCCCCCCTGATTGATCGTTGTTTTGACTAATGAAAGAATGAAGATTTCAAGTTGCATTGAAATACTTTCCTCAAGGACCCAACTCTCCTAACCGTCATCTTACACCACTAAGGGTGAAAGACGTGGGTAATCCACACCGTCAAAGTGATAGATCATACATTGAAGGGCAATGGGCCCAAAAATCGAACTTTTTCGAGGATTTGAACCCTTCAATTTGTGGACTATAATGTCAACCACTGTTTTTAGTTTTAATGGCTGATATTAACTAGTAGAATCTGTTAGGATTTTGAATTCCCCCATCAGCAGTTCTTTTATTTGTCATTTGTGGACACTTGCCTACTTATCATTGGCCGGGAACAACATTGTTCAACAACCACTGTTTGTGTACAGATAGCAGAGAACAGGAGTGTTGAACAACCATGGATCAAAATCTCAGCCGAGATTTCAATTTCTTGGCCAAGATGACTCGGTGCCGGCCCCTACCAAAACGATAATTACCCAAATTTCGGGCCGAAAATATCAAATTATCAGGGTATAAGGCTGAGAATAGCCCTTCCCAGCCATTTGTTCGGTTTTTTTTTTTGCCTTCTCTCCTCTTCTCTCTCCCTCTTCTGGAAAGCAACCAAATCTTGCCGGTTTCTCGCTGGAAATTGATGGAATGTTGCCAGGTTTGTCCGTATGTACTTGGTTCTCCCCGGTTTTTCACCGGATTTTGATGAAATCTAGCCCAAATTTGCCGTAACTTACCGAATTTTCTCAAGTTTCACTGTATCTACTTGGCTCTCGCCGAATCTTGCCGAAGTTCGCCGGATCTAGCTGGTTTTTTACGGAAACTTGCCCAAAATTTTCATAAGTTACCGAATATTCTTGGGTTTCGCTGTATCTACTCGGTTCTTGCCGAATCTTGCTGGAGATCGCCGAATCTAAACCGGTTTCTCGCTGGATTTTGGTTGAATCTTGCCGGTTTTTTAAGGAATCTTGCCCAATTTTTTCGTGAGTCACCGAATATTCACAGGTTTCTCCGTATCTACTTGGTTCTCGCCAAATCTTGCCGAAGTTCACCGGATCTAGCCAGTTTGTCGCCGGATTTTAGCCGATTCTCGCCGATTTTTTACAGAATCTCACCCAAAAATTTCGTTAGTTAACCGAATATTCTCGAATTTTGCCGAATCTTGCCGGATCTAGCCGGTTTCTCGCCGGATTTTGGCCGATTCTCGCCGGTTTTTTACGGAATCTTGCCCAAAATTTCTATAAGTTATAAAATCCTTATTTTATTTTATTTATTTATATAAAATCTAAATTACTCATGAATTTTTTATAATATTGGAGTAATTATTAGGTATATAATATTTATTATATATATATATATATATATACCTGATTAATCGTAATTTTTACTGGGAGATATTTAAATGATCTTGTACGGGATATATTTGTTAATCTTTTTTTTTTACTAGGAGATATTTTAATGGGATATATATCAGAGTTAATCTTTATTTTTTATGAGATGTATTTAAATTAAGGTCCCTACTCCCTAATTATAAATTAAAATCCCTGTATCCGAGTTAATCTTTTTTTTTTTTTTTAATACAGATTTAAGAATTTGAGATATAGAGATGGTTCACAAACTCCATCCTGCATGGGAGTACGACACTCCTTTGAGGCCTAAGAGGCTAAATTCAAAATGTCACTTCTGTCATAAAGAGTAAAAGGGTGGTAGTGTCAGCAGACTTAAGGAACACTTAGCTGCAGTGACGGAATCAGGATTCTCATCTAGGTGGGGCGCAAAATGAATTAGAGATAAATTTTGTACAATGAATATAAATTTAAACTACTTATATTATAAAGTATAATTTTCATTAAAATTACATTAAAAAAAATAATAATTAACAATAAGCCATTGACAATTGTATATCAAACTTTGAATCCATTGCCAACTGTAAAGAAAATTTCTTTTAAGGCAATTGTCCTCGACGATTTGTCATCTTCTGAAAGTAATTAGCAATTGTGGGTGTGGTTGTACTCCCTCACAAACTTCATTTTCTCTCGCAGAAGGCGATGCTAGTTCAGATGTTGACTTAAAATATCTGTGCATTACTGGGTCAATAAACAAAAGATGCAAACCAGTCCTTCATATCCTCATTGTAATGCACTCTATTTCTATCATATGTTATATGATATATCTATATTTCAAGCCTCAACTTACCTCAAATGTGTCTCTTTAGAGCTTTAAGTTTAGGGATTTCCGATTTAGGGAATTAGGATTTAGGACTTAGGACTTCGGCATGTGAGATTGAGAAAGGGCTTTAGAAATGACAGGATTTTAACTTTTTAAGCAAAGGGACCAAATCTCTTGATCATCATGTAAGCACCAAAATACTAACACTGTGTTGATATGGAAGCACTTTCAAGGAAGTATGTGGTGCTATGATCAATTTTACTAGTATATAAATTAATATCTATACTTAATCATTTTTGTCAACAAAGATGGGCATTGACACGATAAATATAACAGGAATTTAGGATACAAGCTCAAGATTTCTTAGCAAGTGAAGCCAATCTAAACCAAAGTAGCAAATAAAAAACAAACATTTAGGACAAAGAAATAACATTCACATAGAATGGATGAAATAAAGCCACAGTTATTAAAATCTCTCGAACCAAATTACATAATAACAAAATAAATATAAAAACAAAGTGGGTTTACCTAGAAAAGATGAATCCTAAAGAAAAAATCATATCCAACACAAAATATGAAACAAAATCAACTAAAAAAACAACCACCACTGATAAAATCTACTATAAAAAACTCTTTCATCTTTTATAACAATAAGTCCATAAATATAAATAATCAAAATAAAAAACCCACATTCGAGCTTCATCATGAATCATCAATAATCAAATATACAAAGGAGAATTACATGAAATGAGCTAGAGAATCCCTTACCAATATGAGAGGTAGCAGACGAAAGAGCTTCTTTAGAAACTGGAGAAGGTTGAGGAGTTAAATAGAGAATTGTGGGTCCCACGCGTCAGCTATGGTTCTTTAAGCAGGTTTAGGCGACCTAATCTGATCCATTGATCTTTCGGCAGGAGAGGGCTTCGGCCGGGGATTTAGCCGCCACTGGTTGGGTACTTAGGTTTTAGAGAGAGAAAAGAGGGGCCATTTTAGGGATTTGGTTTAGGGAGGGTGATGAGCCGACGACTTGGGTACTTGGGTTTTAGACTTTTAGTCAGAGAGAGAAAAGAGGGAGAGAAAAGAGAGCACCATTTTAGGGATTTGGTTTACGGAGGGCGACTTGGGATTTGGTTTAGAGAGAGAAAAGAGGGGGAGAGAAAAAGAGGGCGCCCTTTTAGGGTTTTAATTTAGGGAGGGCGACAAGCTATCTTGAGGGATATATTTAAAAATAATAATAAAAGTTTTATTTTTTGGGTGGTTTGAGTGCAGGCGATTGCCCGCACAATGCTATACATGGTTCTGCCACTGCTTAGCTGGCATATAGGGTGACGTGCAGCCATGCACTAGCATGCCCAAGGAAATTAGGGAGAAAGTTAAAAAAACAAATTAAGACTGCAAAGGAGAAAAGAATAGAGACCGAGAGAAGGAATAAAGAATTTATGGAAACCATATCGCGGCCTCACCGTCGTTCAATTCCATTCGACTTGGATGATAATGATGAAGGCAATGAAGAGAGTCAGCATAGGAGGGTAATGAGGCAGAGTTTGAATGAAAGGAGAAGATGGGAGGATGAAGATGATGCATTTCGGAGATTTCGGTCTAGCTTGCATGGACAATCTATGACAGCAACTGGGGGAGGGTCAGGTCATACCCAAACCTATGGAGACACAGGTTTGCGCAGTCATCCACTTTACAGACTAGATAGCTCTAAACAGTCGAAGTTAAGCACAACGTTGTTGAAGGTCTGTGGGTAAAAAACTAGGTAAAACAATAACGAAATTTATTGTGTAAAATCATATTTCAACTCAAGTGATTAAATCACCGTACTTGAAGACCATGTTGAACACTAGTGTCGAGGCAGGGCCTGGTGTAAAAATCCCAACCGCTTATGAGATAGTTGACCCGTATTTAGACGATGAAGTGGCCGAGGTAAGAATATGAGTTTGAGGGTCATATTTAGACGATGACGTGGAACATTTTGTCTACGTCCACTATAATATGAGGTTGAGGTTCAGAAACATCAAATGAGCGAGCCGTGGTAAGAATATCAAATAAAACCAAATTTACTTTCAAAGTGATCCATGAATTATAATGTTTAATAAGACGTATTAATTAATTTTGTGTTCGTCTTATATAGAGAAGGAATATTTTAATCCGATCGAATTGGATTATATTTTCTCGGAAGATGATCCTTTGAGAGAGCGGATTGAAGAGAAAGAAGCTCCAATTTTGGATAATGAGGGCACAAAATAGTTAGATCAAGTTGAAAGAGCAATCGAAGACCAACCCTCACAATCTCGTAGAAAGCGAAGGCTTTGTCGCCTAGGACCACCTCCTACAGATGACGATGAGGGAGGTGGTGGTGGTGATGATGGTACTGAGGGTGATGACGGTGGCAATGGAAAGGGCACACAATGGGGGTGATACCTATAGTGGTGATGGAGGTACTTTCTACGGGCAGTCTTCAGACGGAGTTGCACAGTGGGCTGATGATGATAGGACTATGTATGACACTCCTACATTTATACACGGAGGGTTGGAAGGAAGAGAACCATCAGAGTGCTACCAAACTTCACATGATCAAAACGCCATTAACTCTACAATTAGTAGATTTGGTGGGTTTGGAGTTCAACCTAAACCCAACATGATCAACCACCATGATCAACCTAAATCCAACATGATCATCCACCAAAAGCATCTCAGCATAGGTCATATGACTATGAATGAGAACAATATTATAGGCCACGACAAAACAATGATGATCAGGATGCTGATGAAGAAGAGCCCGCCAGAAACTCTATGTGGCTTTGAGTAGTTGGTTTCTTGAGTTCAGGTAATGAAGTCCACTTTTGCCAATTTTATGATAATAGACATATGTTAATTTTATGAAAAATAGCCTCACTAGTTCAAATATGTAATATTGTGAAAGAGTTTAAAAAAACCAAAAACTAAAGTTCAGAGCATATTTTCAAAAAATTTCGAAATTTACCGAAAATTTAACCAAAATTTGACTAATTTACGGTTTGGGTGGTGAACAAAACCGAAACCAAGATTTTGATCCATGTGAACAACTTTCATGTGTGCACTGAACGCTGACAACTGTCTCTTATTAATGTGGATTCCTAGTAACAGAGCTGCGACTTCTGATTCCCAACCTCTTAGTTGGATCTCCTGTTTTTATAAATAGAGGAACGAGGGATGCATCTAAGAGGACTTTCCATTTCAGCTTTGCGAAAGTTTTCCTTGGAGGGATCTGTGCCTCTGATTTTGTATCCCTTTGAATTTGAGATCCAAAATCCTATTTCTTCTACATTAGATTAATTACCCTAGCACTAGATCCCAAACACATTTAATTTGTTTGAAATATTTTTATTACACTTTTTCATCTTAAAAAAATATATTTAAATGTCAGACTTTGTGGTGTGATCCCTTTTATTCTATTTATTAATTCAGAAAATCACCTACGACAACCAGATTGAAGGACAGACGCATAGTACCTTTGATTGTCGTAAATAACTTGTCCCAATAAATTCTGATATTTCGTTAGATGTGCCTTCAACAAGGGTCAAGATGAAGCTTTTACAACAAATTCACACACAGCTTGGATTTTATGTAAAGGTAAAATGGGAAAAAAAAGAGTCAACAGAATTTAGCGTGCTTGGATAACAAGCAGATGGTTTTGAAAATAGTATAATGGTGATTATAAAAACAGCTGGGGTTAACTTAGGGTACTTTAATATTTGATATTATTTTGGATGGTTAAGCTGGGTTTGAAACTGCGACTCAAGGTTGCATTATTGTCAACCTTACATTGAGCTATAGGCACAACCCAAATGAAAGCATTTATTATTATTTATTAGTCTTTTGATGTTGAAGTCCAATGAAAGCATTTATTAGTCATTCAAGTTTCTTCATTATAATTTGTCATTTTGCCAAGGGTTTTCTAGATATCAAGAACCCCCATTTTTTTATAGATAAATAAAATGGAAGACCACCTTATAATTTATCAGCTCTCCGATGTGGAGCTAAGCTACCAAAAATCATCTTATCCTGCAAAGAAATAGCCCATTATTTTAATCACTTTTATAGAAGAGACCTTAGGTATAAATCTAGCCTTTTCATTGTAGGGTAGAGTTTTGATTCAATTGTTAAAGTTTTCTTGGGAATTAAGTTAGGAATAAGTTTGATTCTGAATTGATATAGATATTAATACAACAAACTTGTTGCAAGCTTTTAATTATTTAAGAAGCAAAAGATTATTGAAAACGCAAACGGGTTGAACCACAAGTCTCCCCTTGATTATAATCAATTTTTTTTAATATTTTGGTTTATTGATATTCTCTCTGATGTTATCTTTTTTGAATCAATTGGTATCAGACCTGAATAAAGATTCATAGAGTTCCATAGCCCTCATCATATTCATATTTTCGCCACAGCCCAGTTAATGTTTTTGCAAATCGTGTGATCTTGGGCTCACAAAAGTATTGTTCGCTACTAGAAACAAGTCAAAAGAGTGACAAAAGTCAAGATAGCATAGATGAAACAATCTGAAGGAGATGTGAAAGATCCCACGAGACAAGGAGCCCCAAGAAAGCATGGTTGGCCATGTGGATCTGCACAACAGAGTAACTCGAGGTAACTGGGTGTCCCTTCAGAAGAAATGTTATTCGAATTTAAGACACAAGACACACACCAGTCCCAACACCTTCAGTGCAATGCGAGGCTAAATACCAGTAAGCGAAAAACACAATTTAAATACCAGTAAGTGATTATGTACTGTATCGGCTAATCGTTACGAATTTTCTTCTTTAACAAAAATCTGGTGAAAACCTTTAAAATATTAAAAAACTAAAATACAAATATGATAGTTTCATGTATACGTAAATATAACTAGGCAATTTTATGCAAAAATGATCGCTACAATGAGATCTAATTAATAATTTAATTATAAATAAGTTAATAATTTGCAATAGTGAGTACTTCTATGACATATTTCATATCAATATTACACAAATGTCAATAAAGTTATGAACAATGAGGATTGAGCATGATGATGAATTGATGCGTTACTTGATATAGACTACATTTATATACGCCTACAATAACTTTTCATTTTCCAACTAATGCTTTGCTCAACAATTGCTTATTTAATCAACCTGAAAACACAATTAATTTTAAGAAAACAAATGAGAAACTAACAAAGGAGCATGAACATTTATTAATATGTGGCTGAAAACTTGTTCTTTGCTCAACAATTGCTTATTTAATCAACCTGAAAAATAACTAATTTTAAGAAACCAAATGAGAAAATAACAAAGGAGCATGAACAGGTACGAATATGTGGCTGGAAACTCTGAAAATGTTAAAAGTTGTTTAAGGGCCCAAGATTTCCATAATCTTCGTTTTAATTCAGATCAACATGATCTAGAGTGTTTACTTTTATGTTAAAGTTTTAACTTTAAGAATATATAAAAGTTGTAAAAGGTAAACACACACAGACACACATATATTAAAATAAATAAAACAAAATAAACGTATTGGTGATACCCATTAGTGTCGGCCGATACTTGGGGGATAGTGATGCACTAGTATTGAGATTGGCTAGGCCAAAAACGAATCTGTACCAACTGATTCCTAACATTAACCACTCCATTGCTGTTTGGGTCATAAGATGGCTAGTTATATAACTAGTAATGACATTGACTCAGAACGAAACCCATAGTTAAGCACTGTGAATATAAATCAAGTAATGCACGAAAAAATAAAGGACCCAACTCTCCTTGCCGTCATTTAAACACCAAAATGGTGTTTAAATGATCTTACAACATCAATGGTTTAAGATTTGGGTGATCTTTACCGTCAAAGCGATAGATCATAGATTGAAGTACAACATTCCTAAAAATAGTGTTTTAGGGAGATTTAAACCATCCGATCTGTTGACTATAATATCAACCATTGTTTTTAGTTTTAATGGCTGATATTAAAGTTCATCAATCGAATGGTTTACATCAACTTATAGGCATGTTTCTTTGGCTGAGGTATGTTCCAATGATAGATTGCCACTTGGATAATTTAGATTGATCACATATGTGCGCCACATGGCATAATGATAAATCAGTATGCCAACATTCATCTGCGGTGTTTAAATGTCTATCCACTTTAATGGTGTGAGATAATAAGTATAATTTTAATGGTGTAACATCATTTAAACACATGTGGTGTTTAAATGTCGGTCAGAAGCCATTATCCCAATAATAACACTCAAGAAATTATCCAACACAACATTCATCTGCTATCTAATGGAGGCTTCAGCTTGTGGATTGTTTGCTCTATATTTTTCCACCTTGCATAGTGAGTAAATCATTGTGTCATTGGATAGACTCCCAAGGTAGCAACTCTCCATAACAACTTGTATTAAACGAATAGCTTCCTAAACTGATTCTTTCTGGTGGCCCTATATGGTTTCTCACATACATCAAGTTGGTTTAGTGGAAGGTACCCAAACTTTTGAGTCAGCAATGATAACTTTAGCACCACAACGGATTGCATCTTTCCTTGGCTTTGGTACAATTTATTGGAATTCGATCACTTTCTTGTTTAAAATGGCAAGCTTCCAAACACATGACCAAACAGATATCTTCTAGATCGATATTAAAGTTCTATAACTTTACTTTTGAACTGCCATTTTGATGGGGACATCACGACCAAGAGCATCGGACGTGAACCGCAAAAGATTCTTAAGCGCCGGAAGAAAACAAAAGGGAGTCAAAACGGAAGAACCGAAAAGAAATAGATTGAACAGTTCAAATTTGGAGAAATTGAAGGTTGCTACGGTAACTCGATTGATTGAGCTACAGTGCGAATTTTGAAGGAATTTAAGTTTTAAGGGCATACTCGTTTTTTTAAAATATTTGTTTTAGAGTTTTCTTTTATTTTATGGCCTACTATATAAGGTCTTTATAACTTTGGAATAAACAGTTTTTTATTAATGAAAATTTGAGAGTTGCTTTTGTGCAAACCCTAGAGAACTTGTGAGAAGTTTTCGATCGAAGGAGCGAATCTTTCGAAACTTGAGGAGTGTTTATGCATTTCTCGTGCGACTTGGTGTGAAGCCGATGTGCAGCCTTGGTATGAAGCCTTGGAAATCCTTAGTGTGAAGCCTCGGACCTCTATCCTCTTATTCTATCTTTTCTCTAGTAATATTTTTTTTTTTTGCTAAGATAAATTCCAAAACTCCAAAATATTATTAGTTTATCTTTGATCTATCCCTTTTGTTAAATCTAATCCCTTGAGCCGTTATTTTCAAACCCGAGTGGAATCAAGAGACAACGGCATCACTGTCGCTTGGTACCCTAAACTAGAGAGAAACTTGAATCCTTCATCGGATCTGTTTTTCTAGATCAGGAAATATAGATGCATGTGAACGCTAAATTGAATTAACCTAGTTGCTTTATTGAATTTATTAAATTTATTTTATGTGTTTGAGTGAATTTGATTATTCTCATTATTCAATTTAATTTGTAGTTAATCCTAAACTTACATAATTAGAGTTTTAGCGTTTGTCCCGCATCAGTTTGGTATCAAAGCTCAGTTCTAGGTCAGGGTATATTGGTGTGTCATTTTAGTCTTATTGCATTTTAATTTTCATTACATTTTATGTCATTGGCGTTCATTAGTGTGCATGTCTAGTGTTTGTTAAGAGTCCTCACTCACTGTTGGTTCATAATTGCATATCATTTTAGAATCCGTGTAGTAAACCGTGACTACAATGAATCCGGAACAACTAGCCACTTTTATAAAAAGCTTCAACACCCAGATGGCTGCCATACAAACCCAATTGCAAAATCAACAAGCCCAGCAAGCTGATTTGGCGGCACAACTCCAAGAGTTGTCTAGATCGACTCATGGTGAATATCATAGGGTTAATCTTAATGAGAGAAGGAGGGACCTTCCTAGACACACCAACCATCCCGACCCGGATGAGAGTCACAAAGTCGGTAAAGGTTGATGCTCCCACTTTCGAAGGAAAGATGGACCCCAAGATCTATCTAGATTGGGCAGCCGCCATGGACCATTATTTTGCATGGTATGAAATGTCGGATGAGCGCAAAGTACGGTTTGCCAAGATGAAACTTGTAGGACAAGCCAAACTTTATTGGGCAAGTGTGGAACGATATCGAGAAGCCCTCAATCGTGAACCCATCGCCACGTGGGTGGACATGAAGGAAAAACTTCATGATAAATATGTTACCATGTCCTACAACCAACGACTCATGGATCAATGACATGATTTGAAATAGGGAAGTATGCCGGTTGATGAGTATATCAATAAGTTTGAGGAGTACTTGTATCGGGCCAACACATATGAGAGCCCAAATATCACCTTGTCTAGGTTTCGCATTGGTTTATGTCCGGAGTTACGAAAAAACTCATCCCTCACCCTGTTGAAGACCTAGAAGAGTGCTATGCTAGGGTGCAAGAATTATAAAGGTATCTTGACGCTCCGGTCCGCGATCAATCTAAACCTTCCAATTCTGGTCTTCGATTTGGCCTTGATGAAAAGGCGACTGATGCCTATAGTCAATCCTCCAAACCTGTGAACCCTCAGATTGACAAGGGTAAAGGGCAATTGATCGAAAGTTCTAGGCCACACCACAGTAGTGTTACGAGTGCTAAAGTTTTGGTCACTTCGTGTCTCGGGGTCCTAGTAAGTCACAAACCTTGATTATCCAACAGGATATTGAGAAAGAGAACAATGAGTTGGACGAAGAAGTTTATGAACCCGCTGAAATGCCCAGTGACGAGGAGAATGAAACTCCCGTGAAAACCATAGGTTGCCATAGGATGGTTCCTATTACCGAAGAAAGTGTTAGAAGTGTGTCCGTACCACATGAGTCATTAGAGTCGGTAGGAACATATCATAATTCTAACTTGCATGGGATTAACAAGCAGATTTTATCGAATAATGGAAATACATGTAATTGCACTAACACATTAAATATGTTTACTGAATTTAATGATGACAATTTTGTGTTAATCCACGATAGTTCTAAGCATGTGGAACCTTTTCCAATCTTGAAGAGGGGTAATGATGGAGGTCTAGATCTTCCTCAAGACAAAGACAACCATTCGATAGTTGTAATGGTGGATCTTACACCTATCCTAAGTCCTGAGACTATACCTTTGGATCTATTCCTTGTTACCCGACCAAACGAGCCAAATCCATTGAACCAATTCATAACCTGTATCCCACCAGAGCCGTGTGAGAAAAGGTTGAATGAGAAGGGTCTTAAGCATCCAAGTTTCACCACCAACGAGAAAAAAAATAAAAAATACCTCACTACATGGAAGGGCAAGCCGGGAGACAAGCGTCCAAAGTGCACCACACGTGAGTTCTACAACTCATCGGAGATGAGTTTTTCCCACCTGGGGAGAATTGATGGGGACATCACGATCAAGAGCATCGGATGTGAACCGCAAAAGATTTTTAAGTGTCGGAAGAAACCAAAAGGGAGTCGAAATGGAAGAACCGAAAATAAATCGATTGAGCAATTCAAATTCGGAGAAACTGAAGGTTGCTATAGTAACTCGATTGATCGAGCTACAATGCTACAGTAACTCGATTGATCGAGCTACAACGCTACAGTACCTCGATAAATCGAGCTACGGTGCGAATTTTGAAGGAATTTAAGTTTTAAGGGCATACTTGTCATTTTTTTAGTATTTGTTTTAGGGTTTTCTTTTGTTTTATGGCCTACTATATAAGGTCTTTATAACTTTGGAATAAACAATTTTTGATTAATGAAAATTTGAGTTGCTTTTGTGCAAAACCTAAAGAACTTGTGAAGAGTTTTCGATCGAAAGAGCGAATCTTTCGAAACTTAAGGAGTGTTTATGCATTTCTCGTGCGACTTGGTGTAAAGCCTCGGAAATCCTTGGTGTGAAGCCTTGGACCTCTATCCTCTTATTTTATCTTTTTTCTGGTAATATCTTCTTTTTTTTGCTTTGATAAATTCCAAAACCCCAAAATATTATTAGTTTATTTTTAATCTATTCCTTTTGTTAAATCTAATCCCTTGAGCCAGTAGTTTCAAACCCGAATGGAATCAAGAGATGACGCCGTCACTGTTGCTTGGTACCCTAAACTAGAGCAAAACTCGAATCCTTCATTGGATCCGTTTTTCTAGATCGGGAAATATGCATGTGAACGCTAAATTGAATTAACCTAGTTGCTTTATTGAATTTATTAAATTTATTTTATGTGTTTGGGTGAATTTGATTATTCCCATTATTCAATTTAATCTGTGATTAATTCCAAACTTACATAATTAGGGTTTTGGTGTTTGTCCCGCATCACATTTGCTTCTTTTTCCACTAAAGTTTCATGAGATAGTGTGATCATAAAGGAGTGTGGGATAGCAAGTTATTAATTTTTTCTCTAAAACAAATGTAAATTGGTAAATAGTAGGGTGCACGATAGGCATACAAATGACTCGAAATGCACGGAAAAAATTGTGTTAAATGGAATGTAGGAGAGAATCATGTGAAGCCATGAATTAATTTTTTTCTTGGATTTTTCAAGAAGTGATTGCCGAAATTACGCATCATATCCAAAAGTTTTGCATCTTTATCAAGTTATGATTCCATATTGTTTAGTGGAAAGTAAACAAATAAATAATATATTTGAGCGCATAAAACAGAAATCAATCCGTCGTATCAAACAATTAATGAGCATAAAACAGAAATCAAACCTACGTATAAGGAGAGTTTAAAATATCTTCATACCAAAATATCACAAAATAAAATCATATACCTGACCTTTTTGCAGTGATGAACAGTGGTGCACAACGGCTTCTCTACTAGTATGTGATGAGGTTTTGGGTGGTTGATGATATCCATAAGGATTTGATAATGAGTCATGTTTGGTGATGACACAACCACCACATCACAAAGCCCACTGTCCAAAAGCTCTTGGTGTCCCGAGAAAACCTAAACAATACCCAAAATCATAAAGAAAATGTCATAAAAAAGTAGTTATTTTTTTGGGAAGAATCATAATCTGTACATTATGTGTAGGGTTTTTAAGCAATTATTTTTTATCTGTCCACGGGATATAAGAAAATGAATAACCTTATGCTAGTGTTAAGAATTTAACAAATAATAAGGGCTATGGCATAATAAATAACGAAGTATTGTAACCATGGTATCAGAACTCAGCCATTGCAGATACGTATCAGTTTTGTTGTGAACTGATATTGCCTCGGTATATGCCGATACTGTCTCGGTATCACCTGATACTAACTGATACAACCGTTTTATTTTTTTACTTTCTTCAAAGATAAACAAAATCGACTATACGGAATCGGCCGAACCCAATACCGATACTGATACCGACACTGACACCTTGATTGTAACACAAACCTCATGGTTCGGATCCAGCTTACCCATCCAAAGTGAGTGCATAAAAGGATGACTTCACTCACAAGCATGATGAAAAACTTGTTCCAACTTTGTAATCCATGGTTGTCAAGGCCACATTATAGCCTCGCTATGGCCTCGCCACGGAGAATGACGATGGGAAACGCTATATATAACAAAATAGCCATGATGGCTAAATAGCGACACCATAGCGTCGCAATAGCGGAAGAGCATTATGGAGTCGCTATGCACGCTATAT
This sequence comes from Chloranthus sessilifolius, assembly GCA_021018995.1. Taxonomy (NCBI): domain Eukaryota; kingdom Viridiplantae; phylum Streptophyta; class Magnoliopsida; order Chloranthales; family Chloranthaceae; genus Chloranthus; species Chloranthus sessilifolius. The sequence goes on along the minus strand of CM037589.1, from coordinate 45,630,319 downwards.
TATTTTTTGGATAATAACGTTAGTACTTATAAGTTATGACATTTTTATAATATATAAATTACAAAAGTTAACTTACAAGTCATAAAACCTCAACTTATAAGCTACAAAATTTGTGACCCTCTCTCTCTCTTGTCACAGCAGCTACCAACACCAGCTCGTGTAACCTCAGTGTCGGTGATACTACCGTATTTGTACTTAATATATCATATTTTTTAATATTCTATATTTGTTGATATTTCATATTCATTTATTCATATTTACCATGTTGCAAATTTGTTAATGTTTCATATTTGATTTGTATTTATTGATATTCGTTTACTCCTAGGATATGAAATCCTCAATATTAGAATCAAAGTATGATGCTTTAGTAGTTGAATTTTTTTCTTCCTATATATTTTTTCTTATATAAAAAATATTAAAAAAAGAATTCTACTAATTAATAGATAAAATATTTTTTTTTTTAAAATTACAATAATAAATAGTGTCGCCATGATTTCGCTATGGCCACGCCATGGCGTAACGAATCTCTTCACCATGACCTCGTCACACCGCCTTAACTACCTTGTTGTAATGTCATAATATAGTTTCCAAGTTTGGCTACGTAACTAGAAAGGCTTTGATAATTTCTTCCATATAAAGAGTTAAACAGTTAAAAGAGTGAGATGTTATAAAAAAGAAGCTTGATGCATGATCATATTGTAAAGATTCTCCCTTGATGCCCTTGATGTGTATTGTGACTTAGATCGCAGAATTTTGTTCTCCTTTATTCTTCTTCATCTTAGTGAATTTTGGTGAGTCAGCAAATCCAACAAATTAACAAGGTAAGTGTTGTTTGGATGCAAATATTCAAACCAAGTAGTTAGATATCAGGATATATGCAGAATTATGGCAATCAAAATAAAGCAAAAAACAAACAATTGCAAACACAAGATTTACATGGTTCAGCAATTTACCTACGTCCACTGGTGATGTTGAGTTCCTTTCACTAAATTTGTGAAAAATAGGGTTACAAATCTCTCAGACCTCACTCCCTCAAATCCTCAATAGGAAATTGAGTTTCCTTCTTATGGAATGCTAATTCATAATTAGATTTTATATCTAATGCAAAGTGTAACTGCCCTATATGAAATATGACGAAAATACCCTTAGTCACAGTTATGATTGGGTGTACAATCCAACCTGTTGATTAGTACCACCAACAAAATTCAAGGCACAACCTCAACAATAGGATATAAGTTCCAATGGGATATGAAAAATAGTAGTTTTAAATATATTAGCAACTATCTTTTAGACAGAGAAGGGATATGCATATTTGGGGAAACTGTGTAAAGAGGTTGGCGAGGTAGGACGTACATTCTCTACATACCATTTAAAGGGTAAAGGAACACCAACAGAGAGTGCTTATTCTCTCCAAGGTTTCTTATTTTTCCTACTGTTGTCATCTTGAAAATTTTGGTCATTGTCATCAACGTATTGTAGCCATTAGATGACTGTTAGAGCCTTTGATTTGTTTGGGGGCATTTTGATCTGTTCTCGCTGTTTGCGAATGCGAACTTGCATAGACAGCGTTAGTGTTGAAAAACTTGATTTACATAGAGCTTGATGCAGGATACTATGAGTATGTTTTTCATATTACGTGTGTGCAACCTCATGTTTAGTTGCATCATAGGATTGAATGTTATTTGAATATAAATTCTGTGGCCTTGAAGATTGTTGTTGTTCTTGGATTTTATTACAAAAAGTACTTTCTTACAGCCTTATGTTAGGAACTATAAGCCGAGTTTTTTTTTTTTTACTTGTACATATATTTAAATGGAGCAAACATGCATAATAAATGAATTACTCAGTTTGTGCCTTTCATGCCTCAAGTTGACCTGGCACAACAGAATTTTATAAATTCCCGTAACCAAGTACTTGTACATAATTAGTGCTGAAAATAGCAATCTTTTGTATCTGTTACCAGGTGATCTGATCAAAACTTATTATTGGAGATATGTTTCAATGATGCAAAGGACACGTCAACATTCTTTACTTTATAAAGATTATTTCACAATTATAAAAGTAGAGCAAAATCAAGAAAACATAAGAAATATCAATTGTATCAGATAGTTATCATGTTATACCCTTCTAATTAGGGATGGATTTAGATTGATATTTAAGACTTGATTTCATTTTATAATTCCATCTAGATAATTATTATAGATTAGGATATCTTAGTTATAAATAAAAACTATTTTATAATTTGTGTAAATAAGTTCATAGGGAGAGCATTAGGATTTAGGATAAGTTTGTACAATTATGTGAGTTCCTTTGAAGTGCCCTTTGAAGTGCACATTGTGAGGAGGTAGCCCCTCAAAATCAAAGGGTATTATCATGTAAGGAAAACTTCCCTTTAAGAAATATTATATAATAAGTAATAGTTTTCCAATGCACATGCACGCACACACATAAATAAACGAACATGAACGAGGGTATATTCATGATTATCCATGGGTATATTCTGGATTATCCATGGAGAACTCCCATCCAGAAGTCGTCCATAGAGCACCAGGTTCGAGAAACAACTTCCTTCCTTAACGTGGTGTGGCGGGTGTAGACACCCTATTTTCGCCCTCTCGAAGTATACAAATCTATTCGGTCAACCCTTGACCTTGCCCATGACTTTTGGAAAGAAACCAACCCTCTCTAAGAGTCCTAAAACCCAAAAAACTACACAATCCGGGAATTATGCACCATAACAATAGTGTATAGCTAAGCCCCAAACCCTGTTGACCGAAGGTCAAAGGTTGAGCCAGAACCATGACAATATATTCCCCATTTGGAAGCCCAAATGTGAACTTTTTTTTACTGGACTTTAGTATTTTAACAATACTTTGATATAATATAATTTATGGGCTTCAAATTTTCGCAAAAAGGCTTTCCATTTGAACGTTAGAAATTTGACCAAAATGCAAAAAATCGGATTTTGTTCTTGAACTGGAAAATTGATTTTTTATTCTTTGAAATTTTTTATCCGAGACTATTTGTATTGAATTCAAATGGGGGGTATTTCATTATTTACATGTAATATCTTAAGTAAATGGAAAGGAAAGAGTTATGACATTTACTTAATGATATTACATGTAAATATATATATGCATGTCTGCCTGCTGACCTGCGCACAATTGGCCCAGAGTTGAACCAAGATTATGACACTCAGAACTGCCCGAAGTTCCGAATTACGCACATGACTACATGCGCGCAATTCGATTACGCACATGACTTCATGCGCGTAATTAGCTCAGTTGGACTAGAACTCTAATTCCCGGTTGAGTCAGTCAGTCAATCATTCTCCAGTCGATGACCGACTTCCAGGGAATTGTGCGTACCTTACCATGCGAGCAATTCAATCATGCACAGGTATACACACGCGCAATTGTCCAATTGACCACATGCGCACAATTATCCGTATACCTATAAAAAGACCCCTACACCACACCCAAAAACACAAATTTTCTTCTACAAATCGTCTCTCAAGCTTGTTCTTTATGAAAATTCAAGGTTCTCTCTAAGGTTTCCAAAGAAAGGGGTTGAGTTGCACTCTGGGTGCGCACTCTAGGCGCAAACTCTTCTCTAGAAACCTCAGGGCAGTCAAACTAGTGGTACTGGCCCACTAGCCTTGACTCTCGAAGGAGTACTGAAAGAGCAAGTCCTCCCTTAACCTTAGATCCATCCCCTAGGAAACCTCTGCCGAAATTCTCCCCCTAGAGCCAATTAGGTCCCCAACCCCTCTTAATATTTCCCAAAATAGTCCTAGCCTCACCGATTTGCCCAAGAGAGCTTACGGAGGGTACCTAGGAACGGGGCCGATCCTCCTTAGCCTAGTGGCTACAACCCCTTGTTTAGATAGATCCCAATAGGAGTAGGAAAACCAAACTAGTCAGATCGTAGGCAACCCATAGCTGCTGAAGTTGGTCGGCCGACGTTCAGTAAAGGAGTTCGATCTACTTCCTGCAAAGCGTGTACAACGTCAATAAATATCTGTAGCTAGCGATCGCATCAACCTAGGTATTCTCTGTTTAGAATTCGCCTTTTCTTTCAGCATTTTAATATTTTCTCTATTATTATTCTATCGCTTTCCGCCAGAGTCCACGTGGACCGAATTGGGCCACTTATTCCAGGACCCGAAAGGGACCCCGAAAAAGCGCGTACCAACAAACTGGCGATCGCGACGAGACCCTTTTTTCTAGGGTTGCCCCAATTTAATTAGTTTAGTTTTTGTTTATTGTTCTGCTTTATTTTTCACTTTTTCACACACACCGCATACTCGACTCTTTTTCAAAACTAAAATGTCAAGAATCTGCAAATTGAACTCTAAGGATAACGACCCACCCTCATGGGGATGTCATAACAACCCCGAGTATAACGTTAGGCCATCTCAACAGTTAGCCCGACGTCGTGCTCGAATAAACATAGTCAACGAAGGCGAAAAGTTCCCCTTTACTCCACTAAATAATAACAGCAGAGGCAGTGGAGAGAGTAACGTCGAACAGAACTACACAGCCAACCAAGTCATAGATCTCACTGCCAATGCACTCACAAAAGGAGGAAAAGAAGTCGATGCCTTGCAATAATCCCTAGCAGGTTTATACAAAGCCGCAGTAGATCGAAAGCTGATAGATGACAGACAAATCACTCCGAGAAGTAGGCGAGAAGAAAGGACGTCGACTCCTCCACATGCCCCAACGCCCCCAAAATCACCTGACACACATACCCTTCACACCTCTTACAACAACAACCACCGAAGACAACTCTTCCCCGAGACACCAAAAAGAAACGCCACCATAAACATAGACGACCTCCCTCAGATTTAGATAGCTACATGGCTAAGAGAGAGCGTCCAAAACAATCTTTCGGATTCTACAAATTTTATCGAGACCTTGACTTCACTGTACCCACGGGCTTTAAACCCTAAAAATTCAACAAATATAACGATACCGGAAATCTGAACCACCACTTGGCCCTATTCTGTAACGACTGCCAGCCAATCTGCACTAATCATGAGCTTCTGATCCACTACTTTCAAAGAAGGGGAAGCGCTTGACTGGTTCGCCACTCTACCTTTAGCCAAAATCGAAACATTCGAAGACCTAGCTGATAGATTCCTAGACCAATACAAACACATGACCCACGAAGAAATCAACCTTAGCGACTTGATGAACACAAAACAAGAAGACAACGAAGACTTCATGACCTTCATTAGTCGTTAGAGAAAACTTGCCGCTCGAACAGGATATCACATGAACGAAACAGATGTCATAGACATTGTAACAACACCCAAGAGTCCCTTCGGAGTGCTCTCATACTAAGCGACTATCCTGACTTTTCTAGCCTATACTCATGTGTCTCGCGCATCGAACGTCACATAATAAACGGGAACCTTAATTCCTCTACTCTAACATCCGGAGGACCCTCTTCCAACAATCCTAAAACAAAGACTCCAGACATAATTCCAAAGCCTGAACAAAATCAACGCCAACTAAGAATCACACCAAATAAACTTTCACCCATACGATCAATATAGTCAAACTCAACACACAAACCAATACCAACCCTAATCAACACACACATCTATACCATAACCAAGATCAATATCTACAACTTAACCAACTATGCCATAACCAAAACCAGCAGCCATACCCCAACCAGGATCAAAACCGACTCCCCAACGCCATGCAAACCAATATCACCTTTTACAACCTGTTATTCGAACAAACTCAATCAAGCCCTCAACTCGCATGCGACACCATACACTCATTCACCCCTGCCCCAGTCCACCCTACTAGCCTGATTCGTAGAATTGAACCCCCTTCAGATCACGTCCATACCTTTCACTCACAACCAACCAATCTCGCCTTTCACACCATTAAATCTGAAGCCAGTTTTCCCACTGAACCAATCACTAAAGTTATTAAAACCCAACCTATCACCAAACTCATCCCAACTCATCCCATCACCAAAGTCAACACGCACATTCCTAAACCAACCCAACCAATCCTTAAGATCAGCAAACCTATCCCCGTACTAACTCAACTACTTTTAAAATCGACAATCCACCAATCCTCACGCTGTCTGAACAAATATTCAAACCAATCACACAATCTACCCCTGAACAAACTTACATACCGGTTCCAGATACAGCTCTCGAACTAATCTATCAACATATCATAACACCACCAACCATCCCGCTAATCTCAAAACTAAACTCCGAATCTAAACCTATAATCAAACCTATCTCCAAAATCACTATCCCTCTCACTCCTGAACCAATTTCAAAATTAATCGCATCTGAACAAATTGTCGAACATGTTGCCCCACAAATCTTAGAACCGACCCCCAAATCGATCCCTACACCTACTTTAAAACATGAACTTAATAATAAAAACGTCGCCCCACCAACCTCAAAAACAACTCTCAAATCAACCTCTACACCCATTTCAGAACCCGAACCCACTACCAAACTCATCACCTCACCGACTTCAAAACAAAATCTCGAACCCGAATCTACTATCAAACATACCTCCAAACCATCCATTTCACTCAATCCAGAATCAACTGTTGAATCAATCTCAGAACCAACTCACAAATCAATCTCCACACCCACCTCAAAACCTAAACTCACCACCGAACTTATCACCTCACCAACTACAAAACTGAGCCCCAAACTCAAACATATTATAAAAACTAAACCTATTATTAAAACTAAACCTATCATCGAACCCAAACCTATCATTAGACCCGACATTGTCACCAAACCTAAATCTACCATCAAATATAAACTTGTCATTAAACCCAAACCTATCATCAAATCTAAACTTGTCATCAGCCCCAACATTGTCACCAAACCTAAATCTACCATCGAACATAAACTTGTCACCAAATACAAGCCTCTCATCAAACTCAAACCCATCATTGAACTTGAACCAAACATCGAACCCGAACTTACCATCAAATCTAAACCTATCATCAAACCTAAACTTGTCACCAAACCTAAACCTATCATTAAACCTGAACCTACCATCAAACTCGAACCTATCATCAAACCTGAACCCACCATCGAATCTATCTCTACAACATCAATGACACTCAACCCTGAACCAATCACAAAATCCGACGATAAACAAATCCATGACCCCGATCAACCTCGAAATCAAACCAAACTTAAATCTTACGACCCCGATCAACCTCCAAATCAATATATCGCCAAATCCTCAAACCTCACTACAACATAAAATTGACGTCATAACTCATAACTAAGACCGCTTCTGATCCCCAAGTACAAATTCCCATAGATCTTACGACCAACATCCTTATAGACTCCCAACTGGTAACAAATACTACCACATCAAACTTCTAAAACTAAGCCTCCTCCAAAAAATCAAAAACAAAACTTTAAAGCAACCTCCTGATAAGCCCAAAGTACATATCAAACAGGACACGCAAAATCAAGCAAAACTAAACCTTCCCACGCCAAGGAAGGGCCCACCATGGCCCACACTTCCTTACCTTCTTCTCACATTCTGCCTTTGTCTCATCTTATCACTCTCCCTACGAAATACACATCACATCTCCCTCCAATTGACTCCTTTCATAAAATCAAAACAATACAACCCAAACATATTCTTGCATAACCACCAACTAAAAATGATAACACACAAAACCTCATGGGAAGGAACCTGTTCCATGCTCCCACTTTACAAGATGCCTCACTCCATCGATAGATTAAGGAGGGTTCCTCCTGACAAGGAGGCCCCCAACCATAAAAGATTTATCAAAAGAAGAAATCAAACGACTCCACACCCTATTCAATAAATCTTATGTCACTCAAATCATGAAGCTAAGCATAATTTCTCTCTCGTCCCTGATCAATCAGATCGAGGGTGATCGAGGACCCCAAAACAAGATCATCTAATCGAACGGTCACTCCGACCATTCAACATGTCCCACTAAGCGGATTTTCCGAGTCAGTCCTTGCTTAAGGAACTGATGTTGTATCCTAAAAAAATAACAAAAAATAAATATGCAAAACAAAAAATATAATAGTACTCAAAAATTGAAAAATAAAAAAAATACATAAACACCTAAAAGTAAAAAAATACATATATACTTAAAAATATAAAAAAATTATATATATATATATATATATATATATATATATATGTTTTTACCCAACAGCGTCCCTGACCCCCATATTTTGTGCCCAGAATTTCCCAACATATACTTATATTTGACAGAAAACTCGAAGTTGGAGAGCTAGTGCAAAGAAACAATGCCTACACAACCGCCTCACCTGGAAAGAAATTAAAACCCACGGGGGAAGTACTCACATTATTTTTGGCAGCATGCCCAGGAAACAGCTACCAGGGGAAGGACTTCCTAACCCCTAGAATGCCATCCATAACACAATGATCATCATATCTCGTATATATATATATATATATATATATATATATATATATATATATATATATATATATATATATATATATATATATATATCATCCCTGTAGCCGTCACAAGGCATTCGTTAGTTGTAGGTCATTATTCTTTTAAAGCATTTTAGGAATCATCTTACTCATTGACCACCTTTCTATTCCAGCAAGTTGATCGAAAGGACTAGTAGATCATAAAACTCTTTTTTGGAATGTAGAAAACTATGGATTCTTATACACCTCTTCCACCATTAGAGTTGATCTTAGAGCACGAAAAATGAAAAAGTAAGGTTCCATCAAAACTCGAAATTCTTGCGGTAGCAAGTTGTTTCAAAAAAATATACATACATGCTTCAAAAAAAGAGAGAAAAGAAGCACAACCGAGCGAAAGCATGCGACGAATGAATAAGTCAAAGAGCCTCAGAAAACATAAGCAAATTGTGAGGGCATGGTTGGTATTTTTAGTAGGAAAGCATAAGCAAACTATGAGGGCCTCCCTGGTATCGTCATACTATTAGAAATCGTCACATGGTGGCGGAAGGAGGACAAACTGCTGCTAACCATAGAATTTGATGATTTGATGGTGTTGGACAATGACGAAGAGCTCAATTATAGCACCGCATTATACACCCGAGGAGAAAGTAGTTGACTACTATTTCAGAAATTGATTGAATAAGAAGCTATCCCCATATCAATAAACCTTACCTCCTCTTCAGCCTTAATTTTCCTTTTTGGACAATGAGTCAAATAACTTTCAAAATCTCTTTCAGAATAAAGCCAAAAACTTTCAAATGACAAATGATGCAACCACTCATTATCTACCATTCACCCAATTCTTGTTAAAAGCTACGATACATGATAATCGTTCGGCGCTTACAACAATCAAGCCTGACATATGACCGAAATAATCGAACTACTTCCCAACATGGGATCATTACAAGCACACTCCAGGATATCTGCGAGACCGAGAAAAGTCCCGCCGTATCTTGACACTGGGGCATTTTTTTTAATTTAATTTAATTTCCTGTTTTCTCCCCCAATGTCTCATCGTGGAACCAAAAATATAGTAATAAGAATAAAATATTTTCCTTAGTCCCACAGTATGACCCCAAAAACAAACACACACACACACACACACACACACACATATATATATATATATATATATATATATATATATATATATATATATATATATATATTAGTTTTTAAAGCCCCATCGCGAAAGACAATAGTACTCTACTCTAAAAGTCCCATCATGAACAAAAAAAAAAAAAAACATTTACTCCACCCTCTCTTTGTCCCACAGTATAAACAAAACATTACCTTAAATCCCACCCACCGTGGAACTAAAAAAATGCAATAACAATAATAAAATATTTTCCAAAGTCCCATCGCATGACCACGAAAACAAAAAAAAACCTTTACAGTCCCATTGCGCAAACTCAAAAAAAAGAAGAGAACTTTCTCAATCTCTTTCATCCTCAAATCTCTACAAAATAAATAATCAAAATCCTCCTCAGAATCTCTTTACTATCCCTTCTCATCACCCTCTCTATCACACTTATACAACTCATCTTACCGAGAACGAGACTGCAGAATCACTCCCAAACAACAACGCCAGAATCTTTTCTCCAAAGAACAGTTGAATATTCCCCGATGGACACTCTTTTTTTGAGCCGCATCCTGATGCACTCGTTGCTGATATCACTTAACACATTTTATCTTAAATCTATCTTATTATCACTCTGGTTGCACTACCTGTGCCTCGACTACAGTATAGTCTATTGTACGATTGCGACATGCACCCACGACAGCGGCAAAAGCCCCTCGATCGCCACAACCGATCTCCAGATGAATCAACCTTCGCGCTTCAAGATAAGGAATACAAAAGTCAATACCAACCCTCTCATCAAAGAACACTCCCCATTCTATCCTGAGCAAAGATTCACCTCTACATGCGAGTCTTTGCACTCATTTACGTAAGTATCATCCCTTAAATCGAAATTCCCATATATAATTATTCTAATATTAAGTCAACCGCTTTCGAAACTTGACTTGTGATCTCTCAAAGAAACGAGAAGGCACCTTGAAAAGGGGTGTCTACTTCTTCGACGCATTCTTGCTCCACAAGAACGCGTCGAAGAGGGCATCTGTAGACACCCCATTTTCGCCCTCTCGGAGTATACAAACCTGTTAGATCAACCCTTGACCTTTCTCATGACTTTTGGAAAGGGACCAACCCTCTCTAAGAGTCCTAAAACCCTACAAACCCCACAATCCGGGAATTATGCACCATAACAATAGTGTATAGTTAAGCCCTAGGCCCTGTTGACCGAAGGTCAAAGGTCGAGCCAGAACCATGACAATATATTCCCCATTTGGAAGCCCAGATGTGAACTTTTGTTTTTACCAGACTTTGGTATTTAGCAATACTTGGAATAATAGAATTTATTGGCTTTAAAGTTTCGCAAAAAAAATTGCTATTTGAAAGTTAGAAATTTGACCAAATGCAAAAAATTACATTTTGTTCTTGAACTAGAAAGTTGACTTTTTATTCTTTGAGATTTTTGATCCGAGACTATTTTTATTGAATTTAAATGGAGGGTATTGCGTTATTTATATGTAATATCTTAAGTAAATGGAACATTTACTTAAATGATATTACATGTAAATATATATGTCTGTTTGTCCTGGCCTGCCTACTTGCCTATCTATCCTTAACCTGAAATGTCTATTTATCCTTAACTTGAAATTTCACAGGCTCTCCCGAATTATGCGCGGCATAACTATGCGCGCAATCGAATTGTGAGCATATCTGCATGCGCGCAATTAATTGCACGCATCTTTCTACGCGCGCAATTCGATTGTGCGCCTGTTGACTTGCACACAATTAGTTCAAAGGGGTCTCGAATTGCACGCATCATTCCATGCGCGCAATTTGATTGTGCTCCTATTGACCTGCGCACAATTGGCCCAAAGTTGGACCAAGATTATGACACCCAGAACCGCCCGAAGTTTTGAATTACGCACATGACTTCATGCGCGTAATTAGCCCAGTTGGACTAGAACTCTAATTCCCTGCTGAACCAGTAAGTCGGTCATTCCTCAGTCGGTGACCGACTTCCAGGGAATTGTGCGCACATTACCATGCACTCAATTCAATCACGCACAGGTAACATGCGTGCAATTGTCCAATTGACCACATGACCACATGCGCACAATTATCCGTATACCTATAAAAGACCCCTACCCCACTCCCAAACTCACCAATTTTCTTCTACAAATCCTCTCTCAAGCTTGTTCTTTTTGAAAATTCGAGGTTCTTTCTAAGGTTTCCAAAGAAAGGGGTTAAGGTATACTCCGGGGGTGCAGACTCTTCTCCAGAAACCTCAGGGTAGTCAAACTAGTGGAACTGGCCCACTAGCCTTGACTCTCAAAGGAGTACTGAAAGAGCAAGTCCTCCCCTTAGCCTTAAATTCATCCCCTAGGAAACCTCAGCCGAAATTCTCCCGCTAGAGCCAATTAGGTCCCCTCTTAATATTTCCCAAAATAGCCTTAGCCTCACCGATTTGCCTAAGGGAGCTTACAGAGGGTACCCGAGAACCGGGTCGATCCTCCTTAACATAGCGGGCCACAACCCCTTTTTTAAATAGATCCCAATAGGAGTAGGAAAACCAAACTAGTCAAATCTTAGGCAATCTGTAACTGCTGAAGTTGGTCGGCTGACGTTCAGTAAAGGATTTCGACCCACGTCCTGCAAAGCGTGATCAGTGACGGGTTACAGCGTCGATAAACATCTGTAGCTAGCGATCACATCAACCCAAATATTCTCTGTTTAAAATTCGTCTTTTCTTTCAGCATTTTAATATTTTCTCTATTATTATTTTATAGCTTTCCGCCAGAGTCCACGTGGACCAAATTTGACCACTTATTTCGGGACCCGCAAGGGACCCAGAAAAAGCGCATACCAACAGGGGGTATTTTCTGTGGAGCTGAGAGAGTCATGATGATATTAGTGTTGGTTCTACCAACAAAAAGAAGCATTTTCTTGTCTTCATAACGCTTACCAACTGTGGGTGTGTTTTAAGATATTTAGGCAAGCGAGTGGCACTTTGATGCGGAATTTAGATCTGCATGTTCGGATCGTAGTCGGGTCAAAAGAAGAAAGTCAACAAAGAATAAGTTGACCCATAAATGGACTTTCAAACTGCCAATGATTGAGCAGCTATACGAAATTTAAAAGTAAAAAATCTAAAATTTAAAGTTTTAGTTGTTTTAAGACTTTCTAGTGATTACTTTAGAATTAATTTCCTTATTTAACACATATGTGACATTTGAACATTAATTTCGTCACTTTTAGTGTAGCCCTTGGAAAAGGTTGTCATAACTCTGCCAATACATGTCGGAATTGCACGATTCTTGTCATGTTGGAAAACCACTTCAATAAGCTTTCAAACAAGACTAATCTCATGTTAATCAGATACTATTTGACCCTTCAAAAGTCGTCGCGTAATAGAAAAAAAGGATTAGTGGTGAAATAAATTGTGACCGTTAGATTAGAATTAGGAGTTTTATTTTTTTAGGGTTTTTTAGCCTATATAAAGGCATGTAAAAACTTTATTTAATTTAGTTGAATGATTAATAAAATTGAGAGCTTGCTTTTGTCCCTAGAGAACTTGTGAAGAATTTTCAACCGAAAGAGTGAATCTTTCAAAACTCGATGAGTGAATCTTCATTTATCATGCGCTTAGTGCGAAGTTGACGTATATCCTAGGTGTGAAGTCTCGGAATCCTTAGTGTGAAGCCTCAGAATCCTTGGTGTGAAGCCTTGGAACTTTACCTTTTCATTTTACCTTTTTAAATATTGTTAGGTGAATGATATCTTTTTTATTTCTTCGATAAAAATTCAAAATACTAAGATTGCTATTTGTTTAGTTGTTGGATCTTTTCACACCTTATTATTGCTATATTCTTGATTTCCCCTTGAATTAATTAAACCCGTCGGGCCTTTAATTTCTTTAAACCCCAGAGGAGTTAAGAGACGATTCCGCAGTTGTCACTTGGTGCCCTAGATTAGATCAAACTTGTGTTCCCTCATCGGACCGTTTTTCTAAATGGGGAAACTTAATGCATGTGAGCGCTAAAATTGATTTACACCAATTGCCTTAATTAAATTTCTTAAATTATTTTATGTGGTTGTGTAACTTGAATATTTTCGCTATTCAATTAAATCTTAAATTAATCCTTAAATTCGCAGAAATAGGGTTTTAGTGTTTGTCCTGCATCACACTTGTTCATAACAAAAAGAGGGAATGGATAATCCAAGAGCAAACACTCTAATAGACGCTATTGGAAAGAGCAAACAGGGACACTCGCTTTCACATAGATCACGCTACTGGAGTGGAGACCTGTATATCACACTGACTCATGTCATATACAAAGGAAACCCTATCTTGGATAGAAGGTGAGCCAGTACTCATTGTTTGGGGGCACAAGGTCAAGGGGGCTTACCTACTCAACCAATAGGGCGAGGAGACAGATTGATGCTAGGGAGGCATTCCCATCCAAATCGCCTCAGAAAGAGGCCTACAGGTTATATCAAGCATGCCGACACCTACAGCTTCTGATTGGTCACAAGCTCTAATACATAGTGACGACACTGTAGCCCCCCACCCCCCCCCCCCCCCCCCTCTCTGTCATGCATGTCCCCAACACAAAAAGACTGGAAACCAGTCTTTCTTATGCGAAAGAAGAACCAGTCTTATATAACGTATGCCTTTCCCCCTTTTGTTCTTTCTTTCTTGTACATCTCTTCCAACCAAGGAGAGCTTATATATCCCCCCATCTATGTGCTACGATGGCGTTCGTCTCTACTGACCGGAGGGGGAGGTAAGAGCCTGACTGAATCATCCAATCCATACATTGATTTGAGAAAGACCAACACCATTAGTCAAGCCAAGGAAAGAGCTATATAACTCATCCGACTCTACAATCAGCAAATCGTTTCTTACCTAACAAGAAAGGGAAAAAGAGATTTTGCCTGGAGTAGAGAGAGGGAGAGAGTGAGAAGTAGCCTGGCTGGCCCAGACTACAGAGGTGTATGAAGGAGCGTGGACTAGGCCATATTCTCTCCACGTGGCACCATAAAACGTGGCTTGATGTCACGTGGAGAAAGGAGCCACAAAAAAATATATGTACTTGTCGTTAGAAACATTAAAAAATGAATGGTTAAATAGGTTTGGTTTCATCATTATGTTTTGTTGATAAAACAGCACAATAGAGGTCATTTTATTAATTAATTTAATTTGTGTGTGATCTATATGATGGCACCTGCTCCATGTGGCACCAAACCTATGTTTTTGTGCCATGTGTACCTTGCTCTTTCCTGCACCGCTGGACCGAGAAACCTTTTTCCATATAGAATGGCAGTGGCCTGATCCAGAGGTGCATGAAGGAGCATGAACTAGGCCATGCTCCAAACCAATCCCTTGATGCATTCAGCACCAAACCCATGTTTTGGGTGCTATATGTCACCGTTTTGCAGGCTTAGTCCATGCTCCTTCCTGCACATCTAGACTAGGGAACCATGCATTTATAAGTTCATACATGGTTTCATTTCGTATCAGTCAAACCAATAGTTACTTGATTCACCAGTACCCTGAGTAGAGTTCCAGGTTCATGGTTTAGAATTTGGTACTTGTGTGATGAATTTGGTACATTAGAGTCGGTTTAGTTGGTTAATTTCATAGTATTTGCCTAATAAGGATGGCACACTCATCCTCACACCTATGATCGATTGGGTAGTACTAGATTCATTTGTATCTAATGTAGATATAAGTGATTAATAAAATTTTATAGAGGGCTCTTTTGAATCACATTCTTAGAAACTTTCAAACCTTGCTACACAAGTAACATCTTTAAAAAAACAAAGAAAGAACAAAGGCAAAACCTAAATATTATCATTTTGCGCTGACCAACATATATAGATAAGTATGTTTTGGACCTAGGTGTCCTACATGTACCAATTCTTCCAATTTAATGAAATTATCAGCGTATATTTTCAGAAGCAAGATGTCGCACAATAACTGCTACACAGATAAATATTACAGTGTCAACTACCTATGAAAAAGCTGATTGGAGAAGTACACTTGCACTGAACCATTTAAATTAACTTCAGTACAATTGTACTTCATTAGTCAAACATTTAGAATTAAGGTTGGTGTAAGATTTGTGTAGAAATCTGCATTATATTATCTCATATCTTTAAGAAGCAAGATGTTGCTATACACAGATATTACAAAATCAACAACCATGTGAAATGTTTGATCGAAGTTTAATTAAATGGAGGTACTCCACCAGTCAACCATTTAAAAGGGTTGTTGACAAAATAATATTTACAT
Organism: Chloranthus sessilifolius; assembly: GCA_021018995.1. Taxonomy (NCBI): domain Eukaryota; kingdom Viridiplantae; phylum Streptophyta; class Magnoliopsida; order Chloranthales; family Chloranthaceae; genus Chloranthus; species Chloranthus sessilifolius. The sequence continues at coordinate 45,614,445 of CM037589.1, read as the reverse complement.
TTATAGCAGATGTTGTACACATATTACTATATTATACGGTGTCGAATGTTGGTCCACGAAAAAGTGACAAGAAGGTAGAGCGCATGTGGCCGAGATGGATGTGTGGAGTAACAAGAAAGGACAAAATTCAAAACAAGTACATATGAGAAAATTTGAGAGTGACACCTATAAAGGAAAAAGTCACGGAATGTTGCTTGAGGTGGTTTGGACATGTTCCTCGGAGGCACAAAGCATACTGATGCGGGACGCCAAGATCAAGAGCCGTAGATTCAAGCCGCAACAAATTTTCCAGCCAAGAAGAAGCGGAGCGAAAACCGGAACTAGGTGTAAAGATGAAAATTCTGAAGAAAGGAAGGAGCACATGGCAAATTCGATCGATCGAATTTAAATTTCGATCGATTGAATGTCGACGGCAATATTTCATATATATGAATTTCGATCGATCGATTTTCACTTTCGATCGATCAAATTTCAATTTCGATTGATCGAAACTGCGCCGAGTTAGTTTAAATTTTTTTTATTTTTCTATTTCGAACTTAAGTTTTAAGGGCCTAATTGTCTTTTATTTAGTATTTATTTTAGGGTTTTATTTTATTGTAAGCCCTCCTATATAAGGTCATTAAGAAGAACATTATAGGGAGTTTTTGATTATTGAATGAAAGAGAGTTGCTTTTGTGCAAATCCTAGAGAGCTTGTGAAAACTTTTCAATCGAGGGAGTGAATCCTTCAAAACCTTGAGGAGTGAGCAATCATTTCTTGTGCGACTTAGTGCGAAGCTAACGTACAGTCGTGGTGTGAAGCTTCGAAAAACCCTTGGTGTGAAGTCTTGGAATCTATCTTTTTAGTTTGTCTTTTCTCTAGTTGTTAGGTATTATTTTTCTTTCTTTCCATTGATAAAAGAATAAAAATCTCAAAAAGAGTCGTATTCCATGATATCATTAATCTCCCATTTTGAACTATTTATTCAAGTCTCATCTCCTTCAAAATCCCCAAGGAATCAAATCCAATATTGCAATTATTGCTTGATGCCCTAAACTAGAACGAATTCCGAGTTCCTTCATCGGAACCGTTTTTCTAGATTGAGAAATTTTACGCATACGATGCTAAAATGGATTAATCTAATTGTTTTATTAATTTCATTGAATTAATTTTATGTGTTGCTTGATTTTGAATATTTCTGCTATTCAATTCATTCTAAAAGTTAATCCCAAATTCGCATATTAAGATTTTAGCGTTTGTCCCGCATTAGTTTTGGTATCAGAGCGCAGGTTTAGTTTAGGGTTCGTGTCATATAGATTTTAGGGTTCACTTGATTTGAATATACTTTGTCTTACACCATCTAGTCTTGCATAACCCCAACATGGATACCAGTAGCTTAGAAGCCCTTATTAGAGATCTTGCATCTAAGGTGACCGCTAGTCAAACTCGGATGGATGAACACATCGCTGATCAACAAGCCTGACATGAGGCTTTAGAGACTCGTTTCGAAGAGATCAATGAGTTAATCGCTGAGAATCACATTAGAGTCAACAACCGTGACCGTAGGAGAGATGTTCCTCCCCGACGTGAGGTCCAAGCCAATCTGGACGATAAGGTCATGAAATCTGTGAAAATGGACGCCCCTACTTTTGATGGGAAAAGACAACCCAAGATCTTTCTCGAATGGGTCGCCAGCATGGAAAACTACTTTAAGTGATATGCCATGTCCAAAGACCGCAAGGTCAGATTTGCCAAAGTCAAGCTTATGGGTCAAGCCAGACTTTATTGGTTGGGAGTGGAGCGTCGTAGGCAAATCCAGGGTCTTTGTGCTATTTCCACGTGGGCTGAAATGAAATTCCAACTGCACGAAAAATACGTTCCCGTATCATATGATGAAAGTATTCTTGATCAGTGGCAATCATTGCATCAAAGAGACTCCCCAGTCACAGAGTACATCGATTGGTTTGAAGACCTGATGACCCAGGCCGATGTCGATGAACGAGCAAAAGTTACCCTCTCCCGATTTCGAATGGGTCTTCGTCCAGAGTCACAGAGGGAACTCATTCCTTATCCCGTTGCGGATTTCGAGGAATGTTTTGTTAGGGTCGAAGAATTAGAATGGTATCTCGACACCCTCATTCATGGCCGATCTAAGTCTTCCAAATTTAAGCATCAATCTAACCCTATCGAAAAGGAAAATAATGCCTCTAGTCAATCCTCAAAATCCATAATTCCCCAAGTTGACAAAGGAAAGGGACCAATGGTCGAGAGTTCTAAGCGTGCCCCGCAACAATGTTATAAATGTCAAGGTTTTGGTTACTTTGCATCCCAATGTCCTAGTAAGGGTCAAACTTTGTTCATTCATGAGCATACTAAGAAAGAGAGCAACGAGATACCTGAAGAAGTGTACGAACCATGTAGCACTCCAAGTGATGAGGAAGGTGAGGTTCCGGTCCGAGCCATAGGTTGCATTAGGACAATTCCCACTGCCGAGGACGGTGTTGATAATGTGTCCATCTCAAGTGAGTCATTAGAGTTGGTAGGATCATATCATCATTCTGATTTACATGAGATTAACAATCTAAATTTATTGATCACTGGAAATACACATGATCAGACTAACACATTGCATATATTTAATGAATTTGATACTAACATTTTTGTGTTAATTCCTGATGGTTCTAAGTATGTGGAATCTTTCCCAATCTCAGAAAAGGGTAATGATGGAGACCTCGATCTTCCTTTAGACAAGGGCAACTATCCGATAGTTGCCATAACGGATCTTACGCCTCTACTATCCGATAGTTGCCATAACGGATCTTACGCCTCTTCTTGATCCCACTACCCCGCCCGTTGATCCATTCCTTATTGAGCATCCAATCGAATCACCCCCATTGTCTCATTTTCTATCCCGTACCTTACCTATGCAACATGAGAAAAGGTCAAATGAGGAGGTTATTGAATTTTCAAACTTCCATGCCAATAGAGGTAAACATCATTAGTATCTCACAGCATGGAAAGGTAAGCCACGAATGAAGCTTCCGAAGTGTGCCATCTATGGATTCCCTAACTCATCGGAGATGAGTTTTTCCCACCTGGGGAGATTAATGCGGGACGCCAAGATCAAGAGCCGTAAATTCAAGCTGCAACAAATTTTTCAGCCAAGAAAAAGCGGAGCGTCCTATTTCGATCGATCGAATGTCAATGGCGATATTTCATATATATGAATTTCGATCGATCGATTTTCACTATCGATCGAATTTCAATTTCGATCGATCGAAATAGTGCCGAGTTAGTTTAAATTTTTTTTATTTTTCTATTTCGAACTTAAGTTTTAGGGGCTTAATTGTCTTTTATTTAATATTTATTTTAGGGTTTTATTTTATTGTAAGACCTCCTATATAAGGTCATTAAGAAGAACATTGTAGGGAGTTTTTAATTATTGAATGAAAAAGAATTGCTTTTGTGCAAACCCTAGAGAGCTTGTGAAAAGTTTTCAACCGAAGGAGTGAATCCTTCAAAACCTTGAGTGAGCAATCGTTTCTCGTGCGACTTGGTGTGAAGCTTCGGAAAACCCTTTGTGTGAAGTCTTGGAATCTATCTTTTTAGTTTGTCTTTTCTCTAGTTGTTAGGTATTATTTTTCTTTCTTTCCATTGATAAAAAGAACAAAAATCCTAAAAAGAGTTGTATTCCATGATATCATTAATCTCCCCTTTTGAACTATTTATTCAAGCTTCATCTCCTTCAAAATCCCCGAGGAATCAAATCCGATATTGCAATTATCGCTTTATGCCCTAAACTAGAACGAATTCCGAATTCCTTCATCGGAGCCGTTTTTCTAGATCGAAAAATTTTACGCATGTGACGGTAAAATGGAATAATCCAATTGTTTTATTAATTTCATTGAATTAATTTTATGTGTTACTTGATTTTGAATATTTCCGCTATTCAATTCATTCTAAAAGTTAATCCCAAATTCGCATATTAGGATTTTAGCGTTTGTCCTGCGTCACATACCCTTTATGAAGACTTGAGATGCTACAACCACAAGGAAGTAGGAGAAGAGCAAGACAAGTGAAGACCTAGAGGAAAGCCATGAGAACTAAGAAAGGACATGAAGGATTGCGAAGTTACAGAGAGCTCAACACTAATTAGAAACGAGTGGAGGAATAAGACTTTCAAAGCCGACCCCAAAGAGATGGGATAAGGTTGTGAAGATGATGATGCCTCTACATTATTAATTTTCTTCATTTATCATCTTATTAATAATAATAATATACAATATTAAAAAAAACAAGTAAAGAAAGGGTCATAATAACTCGTCAAATCATGGAGTGGAGTGGTGTCTCCATGTTGGATTTTTGCAAGGACAAAATAATTATGGTTAATGGGAATAGAGGGAGCTAGACTAGTCCCTTTATTTACATGTTTTCAGGTGCCACATGGCACTTATTCCCTCTAGCGTTCACCCTTCCCTATGGGTTTTAAAAAAAAGAGGATTTATTGTTTATGCAATAGTGTGAAAACAAACGATGAATTGATAAAATGTTTCAATATTCTTTTTTTAAACCATCGACTATCATTAGATCGACAGTGGTGAATTTATTTTTGTTAAATTTGTTTGTGTAAATGATAAGTCAACGATGGGCTTAAATATGTAGCACCCAAACGTGTTTGGGTGCTACATGGTGCTTAAGTGACTCGGGTGTTGCACCCTTTACCATCATCCTTGGCCCTGGCGCTTAGTTAATGAAGCGTCACCTTCATCAATAGATAAAATCCTCAACAACACACGTTTTTGCAACGTAGCGCACATCTTTGATTAATCCAAGTCTTTCCAAGTGGTGGAACATCATATCAACCATTATCAACTATTTATTTTTATTTTTTCTTTTTGTTTCTAAAAAGTGAATATCAGCTCATATCATGTCCGGTTAATGAAGTGTGCCCATCCCAGGACTCCCACCATCCAACCCGGGCACTTAAGGGAGCCATTACTTGCACACACAAAGTTGGCCCAAGCACACAATGTAAAAGACAGACCTGGTATTTTGTGGATTTGTGCCATGTAGAAACACCATCTGAGCCGTCTGATATGAAAGTTGACCTAAAGATATTTGGTGCAAAAGATTGGCACTAAATACAATCTCTATATGTCATATGATTGTGTGCTTGGGCCAACTTTGCGTGTGCAAGTAATGTCTATCTACTGCTGCTAAAAGGACTTTGATTGGATGGAACAAATTCAGTTGTTACCAAATTCGATGTTTTATTGAAAAAAAACTCATTTAAAAACGTCGAAAACATGTTTAAAACACGTATAGCGAGTTTTAAGCTTTAAACGGTTTTCTATGAATATTTCCTAAAAAAATTTCTTATTTTTTTCAAAAAAAAAATATATAATTTTAAAATATTTCTATTACATTTCCCAAATGCTTCCCAATTTTTTCCCGAATGTTGCCCATTTTTTCACGTTTTTTTTTCCTTGCTGATTTTTTCCCAAATTTTGACTTGGTAACCATGAAATTCTGAATTAAATTGGTCAAACCATGTGTGCACCGTGTGGGCTAAATCTAATAGTGTGACGAAGAGGGTGCCATCAATTGATGTTTGTGAACAGAGTCAATCTCATTAAGCTAATAAAGCGTCCATCTAACATGCGCCACAGGGGTACAGGTACACCAGATAAAATGCGCATAAATGATACAGACAGTCTCATTCAAAGCACTGAAAGACGATGCTTCGGTTACACGGCGCAAGTTAGAACATCGCTTCTACAACTTTGCAGAAAATCCAAGAGGAGTAAAAGTAGATTTAGAGGGAAATTTGTAGTTAAATTTGGAGAAAATAAATTTATACCTTTAGAGACCAGTTAAACGATGCCGCTAAATCTAGAGCACTTTGTTGGGAAGGCACATGTGGATCAGCAACGCAAGAGACGGAGGCGCCTTCGCTTTGGAGGTGAGCCAAATTTATCATGTGCTCTCTTCCCATCATTCCCACCCCTACGATTCCATACTTCACAGCGCCAGCCCTCATTCCCACCCCTACGATTCCGTACGTCACAGCGCCAGCCATCTCTCTCTCTCTCTCTCTCTCTCTCTCTCTCTCTACCACCTTCGCTGATGCACTAGCTGCTCGTGTTTTTCCTCTATGGTGTATTCTAAGGTTCGCCCATCGGTTGACGGATGTTAACGTGCGCTTCTTGGATGAATAAGACAGGCAGGCCAAGGAGCCCCTCTGTTTTAGCGCGAATTCATACATCGTGGCCATCAATCGGTCGGATCGGGTCCATTATGGCGCACTCATTGCAGTGCTGACCCGACCTGACCCAGATATCCGATGGCCAACAAAACCCGACGGTTTGGATCGCGTGTTCATGTCTTTACTCGATAGGTCACGTCAGCAGGTCAGGTCAAGTGGTCAACAGGTTGGGCATTCGAGTTGGATCAGCTGGTCATAAGATAACTTAAACTTATAATTTAAGCTACATAAATTTATATTCTAAGGGCGCATTCATTTCGCTATACATATTATGTGTGAGCGCCTTATTTTATTGCAAAAAGTATAATTTTATATTTTTTTTTATATATAATTTCTGGTGGTTTGTGTCCAAAATATTATTTTCAATATTTTTCACTTACGACGCTATAGCTCATAATTAAGTTCATTCATTGTAAGTAAAATTTACAATGATCACCTTATATTTGGACTTATAGCTCCTAATTAAGTTCATTCATTGTAGGTAAAATTTACAATGGGCACCTTATATTTGGACTTAAAGGTATATCGGCTAAAAGTAAATAACTACCTTTGTTTATAGCTAATGAATTGCAACCTCAACCAATCTCCTTTAATCGCATCCATTGATCTCCTTGGAATCAAACAATGGAGATTGTTTCTTTGACTAATCTTTCACACAATGAATCTTTAGATCATGGACATATCATCAGACAATCACTTTTTAATTCCACATAGCACACCTCACAAAAGGTGGCTATATATAATCATGTTTGAACATGATATGTGCAAATCATTTTAGGTCACTTTTTGAAATGTGTGCTACCTTTAATAGAAAATTAACTGTCTGATGGAATATTCATGATCTCAAGATCCTTTGTGTGAAAGATTGAGGCAAAAATCAAGCTCCATTATCTTATTCAAAGGTATTCAATGTATACCGCCTGGAGGAGTTAGGGTAAAGTCACAGATTTATGGATTGTGCAATATTATACAAGTTGTTCACTTCAGCGTAAAATAAATAATATCTCATGAAGTAGATTTTACATCCTCTTTTTAAGATAAAGTGAACAACCATTTTAAATTATATATATACTTTTTTACAAGTAAAGTAAATATTACAAGAGAAGGGATTTCCTTGAAATGAAAGTGAAGCTATATATTATGACATAAACTCATAACTTGAGTTACTTAACAAATCGATCCAGTTAGTCGTTTTTTGGGTCACAAGGTCAAGTCAAGTTTTGGGTCGGGTAGGAGAGGACGGGTTTTCAACCTAGTCGGGTAAGAGGGGACGGGTTATCAAATTGAATATTAGGTGGGCTCGAGTCGGGTCAGGGAAGGCAGATTGTGGTGAGCCCGATCTAATCTGATCCGACCCAAAAAGTTCACTTAGGCTGACCCAATCCGACCCAATTGATATATTTTGCTTGCCCAACCCAATTAAAAACTTGGGTCCGGCAAGTCGGGTATCGGGTCGATTTGATCAGTTGACAGGCCCTACGTACATGTTCATTGATTCTCCGGTCTCGTCAACATCCGATTTTAATTCCCCAGATTCTATGGGCATTAACACCAACTACATACATGCTTTTGGCATGATTAGGCTGCTAAGATGTGTTAGTGTGTATGACCACACAACAAATACTGCCAAAGCCTGACTTCCACGAATTTTATGGGCGTTAACACCAAATACATGAGGTAGGACCTTTTGGCTGGAGTAGGTTGATAAATCTGTGTTTGGAATTGCTCTTTGGAGGCAAAGAACAGCCCACTTAAAAGAGTAGGTTTAAATTGTTTTATTAAAGAGACCCAAGTCCATTTCTTTCACTCTCCAAAAGAGCTAAGAGCTAGCACTTACAACCAAACACAATCTCATATTAAAGTGCTCTATGTGAGAGTAGAGTGCTGCTCTTTGCCTCCAAAGAGCAATCCCAAACAAGGTGTAAGATGGCCCAGTGGGTATAAGCACAAGTTGAAGGTGATGGTGTCAAAGTTTAGCCTGCATGGAGGGGCGAAGCCAGATTGAGCTTTATGGGGGCTATGTCCCCATGTAATTTTGGAAACCCTTATATAATATACTTTTTATACGACCTTCTTCCTTGTACAAGCTCCCAAATCTACAACATAGTAGCCCCTAAATTGATAACTCTCTTCTATTTTATTATCATTTTTTCTTTTTTTTAAACAACTATTAACATTTGTCGATCATTCGCTAGGCCCCATTAGGAAGAAAATTCTGGCTACGCCCTTGCTTTCATGTGTTCTATTAACTTTCATGCGTTATATTATGCATGCGTCCTCATTGTTGGGTTATTTGGTAGGTAGTTATGGAGAATGTGGGTGGTGTCACTCCTCTTCATGTAGTGTTAGTATGAGAAGTCTCAAGAGCTAGTTATAGGTACTCTACAGTGTGGGTGGTACCACATCCCCACTCTTCTTATGATGTAGTGTTAGTTATAGAGTAATTGTAGGAAGTAGTGGAGTTCCTGTACGAAGGCATGTTAGCCACTAGAAAGTGAAGCCATTGTGTGTCTCATTAGGACACTGAAAAATAACAGCAAATTGAGCTCAAAGAGCCCAAAGGAGACTGTTGGGTAAAGATGCAAGCCACGTCGAGGGAGTAGATAACGCTCGTCCAATTGAATTGGTTCGTGAGAGGTGATCGCGCCAAGAATCGGATAAGTGGAGAGAGCTCAAACCAAGCTATATATAGGTGAAGATGGAAGTCAAGGTACTATAGCAGGAGCTTCGTTGGTTGAGCAAGGTGCTCACGCAAAACTTTTGAGTGAAGACGGATGGTTGAGGTACTAGAGCGCTGCAAAATCAAAATGATCAGCTGAGAAAACATGTGTTAAGGTACTGGTGTAATAGCCCGAAAAATCACGCTAAACTATGACCTCGGGATCCATGCCCGATTGGTCACAAGTTTGACCAATCAGGAGATCAAGAGTTAGCATAGAATGTGATGAACGGGCGAGATGTGATGGTTTGAGTGAATATGTGGTGCGTGATGTAAATGGGAAGTCACTTACACCTACTGCGGTGTATGTGCTCAACACACAAAGAGGGAGATAGATAAAAGGGTTTAATAGCCCTAAAAGTAAGGGTTTGATGTTGTTGAAGGAGTAAAGAAGAGAGAGAGAGTAAAGAGAGTGATTAATGCAAGGAGTGAATGCTAGTTGAGGAAGGGAGATTCGAGCAATAAACGCCGGATTCGACGCGAGGGATCCGCTAAAAGCAAAGCTGGAACCCTAGCCTTCCAACCACTGGATTGAAATCAACTTGAGATCTATTCAAGGTAAAATTTTTGTAAATAAAATGCATAGATTATAAGGGTTAAGTTGTGGTTGAATGTGGGTTAAATCATAGGATAATGGCTTAGAAAAATAGAGGAAAAAGTATGGAAGAAGATTGGGAAGAACAACTCGAAAGGGGTTGAATCTGACAATTTCGATTAATCGAAATTGGGTTTCGATTAATCGAAATTGGCCAGGAAGTTGAAAAGTCAGAAGACCCGATTTCGATTAATCGAATTGGAGTTCGATTAATCGACTTTGGGTTTCGATCAATCGATTTTGGAAATCGATTAATCGACTGGGAACCTCCAGTGGACCCCAGGGGCTGGAGGAAATGACTTGTGGAATCGATTAATCGATTTTAGAAACTCGACTACTCGAATTGAGAATCGACTTTGCGAAAAGGAGAATTTCGATTAATCGAATTAGGATTCGATTAATCGAATGAAAACTCGACTACTCGAATTGAGAATCGACTTTGCGAAAAGGAGAATTTCGATTAATCGAATTTGGATTCGATTAATCGAATGAAAACTCGACTTCTCGAATTGAGAATCGACTTTGCGAAACAGAGAATTTTGATTAATCGAATTTACTTCGATTAATCGATATTGACCCTCGATTAATCGATTTTGGAATTCGATTAATCGACTGAGATAAATTGTGTTGACTTTTGGGTTTGACTTTAAGATTCTTGGAGGGTCTTATACCTTCTTTATTGCATCCTTTGTGATGTGTTTCACCTGTTATGTGGTACCATAGGTGGTACGTGTGGACTAGTGCACAAGGAGCCACGTGGGACCTTGATGCATTGATCAAATGAAGACTTGAGGTAGGGAACACCTTGAACATGTACTTTATTTTACAAGAGCATGTATGTAGTGATATAGAATTCAATTCAAATATTTATTTCTTAAGAATTTGTGAAAAGTGTGTGTGTGTGACATCCATAAGAGTAATCATAATGAGCCATCCTCAGGGGATGAAGAAGTAAAGAGATAAGAGCATCAGGTGTGATGCAAGTAAATGGATACATCCCAGGGATATATCCAAGGATTGAATCATGTTTGATAGGGCCTAACTGATATAAGATAGCACATTTACACGGTGAATAATTATATGTAAGGCACCGATATTTTTGTTATTTGAGGTTTGATAGGGTACCCCACCGACGTGGCGGGATATCCACGACTGACACGGCAGGATATCCGTGACCGATACGGGCGGCAAACCGTAGGGCCATGGAGGCTTATCCAGACATAGTAAGCACACCCTGTGGGTGTTGATTGAGACAAGTGAAACCGCCACCAATCCCTGTGAAAGGGGCTTGGTACTATTTGTATTCCCAGCGAATACGGTTAATACTGTCTATATAGATGACGATGATGGGTATCTCATCGGGGCTCGATGCTATATTGCTCGGGGATTACTTAAGTTGAAAGTTTAAGTTTTGCTTTAGGCCTTTTCAGCATCATTCATGAGTAAATGAAAACATATGTAATCAACAGTAAAACGAAATGTTATTTAACTGTTTCATCAATAATTGCATAGACACATCATGCATGGCATATCATGGAATATATGTGAGTCATAATTTATATGTTCAAGCTGTGTTTGTTCCTATTGAGCTAGGATGTAGCTCACCCTATATACTATCGTCGCGGGTCCACTACTAGCAGGCTTGAGGAGCCGATCCCAGTGGGACCTTCTGGCGGTGACGAGTTGGAGCCACCTCCAGAGGACTTCTTCTAGAGGACTCCGTTGTGCCACTTTGAGAGATTCTTGGAGAGGTTTTTGTACGGCTTGGTATGTCAAGCCTTTATTTTGTTTAAAATCATGTATATGAGGAGTTGGGATTTCTCTTTTGGGACGAACCATCCGTGATGATTGCTATCATCGATGGTTCGGATCGGTTCTCCATTCATGCAGAGGTATGAGGGTAGAACTGTCTTTTGGGGAGTTAATTAATATAGATTTAAATTCCGAAATTTCGTTTATTATACTTTTTGATGCTTGATATACCAGTGTTCCGTGCTTAGCTAAAGGGCACGGTCAAGATGATCGTGCTGATGGCACGGGTTTCGGGGTGCCGAAATCCGGGCTGTCACAACTGGAGTACTACAATTCAAAAGTTGAGGTACTAGAGTGCTGACATGCGCAATGAGTTGCGTGGATTTGGGCCGACAATGGAGCATCAAAGGCTTTATTTGCTTGGTTTCATTCCTAAACCTGCTATAATATATTTACCATGTGAATAGAATGAGCAAAATATTGTGTTGAACCTGAAGCTCTACTCACAACTACTACTACAAAAACTACTAAAAATTATCTGATACCATTCACCACTACAATATTTTTACCACCAATGCAGAAATTGCTAAAAACCACTTAAACCTCTTCCCCATTTACTCTACTCTTGTAAGCAGACTCTACTCTTGTAAGAAAGGATAAGTTAAATTTGATCACAGTGCCCATATATGATTTTGCTTTCCACATAGATGCATTAATTTTTTTGAGCTGCCATAGATGCATTAATTATTTGCACTTTGGCACAAGAAGGTATATTTCTACTTGTTTCAATTCTTAAACTCATTTTATCTTGCTTCCCTCTTTTTTGGGCATTAACAACATCACAGGCAGACCCAGTCAAACCACGCTCGGACACGTGTCTCAGTCTCGTTATTATGACAGTAGGAAACATTAAATAAATCTACTAGTAATTCTAAAATCGTCCAAACCCCGAGAAAACAAGCTTTAGATTTGAGAGTATAACTATATAACCACCTAGTGTAATGGTGCCTTGACCGCATAAATTAGGAATATTTAAATCCAAATTTGATGATAAATACATTCAATGATTGAATTGATATATTATATTCTTTTGTATTAAGAACCTTAAGCTGTTTAACGCATTGGAACTTGATTGAAGTAAGCATAAAGAAGATCGCAGAAATCACGACAAGGAAGAAAGGATGGACCACCTGCCGATCTTTGATCCAACAAAAGGATGCCAGAAGAATTTGATGCAGATTGATTGATACAAAAGACATATCCAACAATCTACAGTCATTGTTAAGATGGTGACATAGATTGGGATTCTGGATTCGTTGTCCTAGAAACGAGTACCTCCAGAACCTAAACACTCTCAGTTTTATCGGAAGAGGGACGAAATTCAAGCATTATATGATATGGCATTGAAGTCTGGACCATCAGCAAGGCTCTTCATGATAGAATTTTCTTCATTTTCTAATTCTTTTCTTAACCAAGGAATGTAGTTGTCCCTCTGATGCTTATTGCTTGACTTGTGATCTTGAAGATAAGCCTGATACTTCCTGTAAATATTAACTCTTAATTATATTATATCATTTTAAAAATAAAATATATAATTTAAAAATATAAAATAAATTACTTACTTCTCCCACTCAATGTTTTCTGGATAATGCTTTAGAACCCATCTACGTATTTGTTCATACTGCACGTGTTGAAGAAGATAAGTTTTTCCACTTCCATCGATAGGGTACCCAAAAGTAACATCTTGTTCCACGAACGCATTTTCTCCTTTCTTATGGCTTCCTCTGCTAGAATTTGGCATATATTCCATACAATACCTCATACATTCTTCCATGAGATATTGCTCCATAATACACCCCTCTGGATATGTCTGATTTTTCACATAATGCTTATATGTCTTCATCATCCTGCACATTTTTTTCAATTAGATATCAATGTTAACGTTATTAACTAAAAGAAGTTATTAATTTTACTGCAATAATTTACCTCTCGAAAGGATACATCCATCGATATCGGACAGGTCCGCAAACAAGCGCTTCCTCTGCTAAGTGAACAACAAGGTGTATCATAGAAACAAAAAATGACGGCGGGAAGTACTTTTCAAATACACATAGTGTTTCGACTATATGCCTTTTCATGTTCAAAAGGTCAACACGAGAGATAACCTTAGAACATAGGACATTAAAAAATATTGACAATTGTCGAATAGCAGCTCTCAATGGTTTCTCTTTCTTGAATGCATGCATCAGCAAGACTGGCAGTAACTGTTGCATGAGGATATGATAATCATGTGACTTCAAACCTTTGAGTTGGAATTCCTTCAAACATACCTTGTCCTTCCAATTTCCATCAGATCCAATAGGAACCTTCAAATTGTACAAGGTTTTATAAATTATTTCCCTTGCTTCTCCTGACAAGCAAAATGGGGCGGTAGGACAATCCGACTTATCATTTACTTCCACGGGCCCCCCATTTTTCCTTATATTCATACCTTTGAGAGCATAACGTGCTTCAACACCATCTTTGGTTTTACCTTTGTGTCCATAATTGTTGCAATTAGGTTCTCTGTGACATTTTTTTCCACATGCATTACATCCAAATTATGACGAATAAGAATATCCTACAAACATAAAGGACATGTATTAATATTTGAGTGAAGTGAAGTATAAATTTCATATTAGAAAAATAAAATATATTAATTATCCACCTTCCAATATGGTAAATCATATAGGATTGATCTCTTTGACCACGACCGCTCTTTTCATGCTCATCCTGGATCTCTTCCTCTTCTTGCTTGCTACCTTTCCAAATTCTGTTTTGATACATCTCATTTTGCATAGTACTTCAGAACCACTCAACCGGCGGGGATGCTTTCTATGTTCTTCCTTCCCATTAAACTGTGACTTTTGAGTTCTGAAAGGATGACTCATATCAGTAAGAAATTTTCTATAGCCCATGTACGCATATTTCTTTCCATGTGATAACCATGTCGAATCAACCTCTTCACTACAAACAGGACAACCATACTTTTCCGCTGTCCTACATCCCGAAAGATGGCCATATGCTGGAAAATCATGTATAGCCCATAATAGAATTGCTTTCATGCTGAACATAGATTTTTTATAAGAGTCATATGTTGTAGCACCGGCGGACCATAATTCATTTAACTCTGTAATCAGTGGCTGTAAGTAGACATCAATGTTGTGCCCTGGACCTTTTGGGCCTGAAATTAATAGAGTTAACATTGTAAACTCTTTTCGCATACACATAGATGGAGGAAGATTAAATGGAACAATCATAACAGGCCAGCAACTATAAGAATTACTCTTGTTTCCGAAAGGATTAAATCCGTCTGTTGCAAGTCCTAAACGAACATTACGTGTCTCAAGAGAAAAGTCACTCCAACGAACATTGATTGATTTCCAACTTGAAGAATCCACTGGATGACCCATGTAACTTTCATTTTCAATTGCATTTGCATGCCATATCATCGTCTCTGCAATCCATGGTACACTATATAATCTTTGAAGTCTTTAGGTTAGTGGAAAGTATCTTAACTTCTTCCACGGTAATTGTTTAAAATTTGGCTTTGAAGCTTCCACAGGTCTCCGTCTGCTCTCACCACATGTAGGACACTCATTTTTATCTGCATGATCTCTCCAATATAATATACAATCATTGCGACAAGCATGAATAATCTCATGTTTCATGCGCAAAGACTTAACTAACTTCTTTGCATCGTAAGTGCTATCAGGTAAAGTATTTGACACGAGCAAAATTTCTTTTAGCATTTTTAACAACTCCGTGAAACTTTTATTAGACCACTGATGTCTAGCCTTCATACTCAACAACTCAACTGTAGTTGACAATTTCGTATGCTCACCCTTACATGACGGATATAGTGGTTCTAATGCATGTTTCTTCAAATTACTGTACTCCATATCCTCAGGTAAATCATGTGGATCCTGATCATCACCTTCATCCTGATCATCATCTTCATCCTCAGGTAAGTCTTCAAGATGAACATGTCCAAATGTGTTGTTCAACATTTCTTCCATTCTTGGAAACATATCATTATTTTGGTTACTAGTTGAACTACTAGAAACCCCAACATCAACACAATTTGTAGAAGACGACTCCCCATGATATGTCCATGTCGTGTACGAACTATCCATGCCATCACAAATTAAATGCTCCATAATGGTTTCAAGGTTATACTTTTGAAAATTTCGACATTTAACACACGGACAACAACACCAATTAACATCCTCAACATTTTGTTTTGCAAACAAAATAAATGATGCAACGCCATCGAGATATTCAGAAGACAGACGTTCTACTATTGTCATCCATTTTTTGTTTGGGATTGCTGGAGGCATCTTCTACAAAAAAAAAAAAAAAAAAAAAAAAAACCAAACTCAAGTAGGAGAATTGAGGGAAAAGACAAGTATCAACAATATTAGCCATTAAAAACTAAAAGTGACAATTTGTTCAACAAAAAATGCACAACTCTATTGCAATCTAATTATCTACACATTCATGCTACCATAATTCTAACTAATATATTTTTTATAACCAAAACTTGCATCAATTTAAGTTAAACTTGCATCAATTTAAGTTAAACTTGCATCAATTTAAGTTTTATAGCGACTGGGTCCTAGGCCGGTACATTGGCAAACTCTAGTTGTTGATCAAACTCTAGTTGTTGATCAAACTAATACATTGGCAAACTCTAGTTGTTGATCAAACTAATACATTGGCAAACTCTAGTTGTTGATCAAACTATCATTTAAGGATATAAAATGCATTAATAAGATAATTGAAAATTGTAGCTAACTTATAACAACATTAAAATATATAGCGACTGGGTCCTAGGCCGGTACATATTTGATATGTGGCTAACCCAAATAGATAGTGAAGCACCTTTTATATTTCTAAAATAATATACAAATAATATTTTTTCGCAAAAAAGCTGTTCTGAGTCATTTCTCGACAAGGCCGATATGTCCTGATATGGTCTAATATTAGACCTGATATTTGACTTCATATAATATATATATATATATATGCAAAACGTAAATATTGAGAAAATTAGATACAAAATAGAAATATATAAATGATGCCATACTAAAATCACATCTCTTTCTGAAAATCTGACATATATAAAACTACTACATGTTGTATCATTGAGCATGACTTAAAATTGTTACAGAACTATAAAAAGATTTTGATCTCAAAATTCATTAGGTGGAAGATTGTGGAGAAAAAAATCTCCATCATCTAATTTAGAGTAATCAAAGATTGCTTTCATAATTGATCCGTCTTTGCATGAATAATAAGTAAAGAAAACACAAAAATAAGGGCTGCCGTGTAAATAGATGAAACACGGTGGGCGAAGTGCAAATACGACATATCTTACTTAAGTAAATGCCAAAAAACCCAAAAAAGTTTAAGAGTGACTTGTAGGTCCCCCACTCGGCCCAAAGTTGCCCCTGCCCCTGCCCTAACTCTGCAATCAGTGACTTGTAGGTCCCCCCAACTTGTAAGAGGTAATGAAATAACTAAAGACCCCGCTCCTTTGGTTAAGTGGTATTGTTCATCTTTTTCTTCTTATACATATATATACAACTCGAATCACGAGTACTGCCTCATGACTCAGCTCTTGGTTGGTACACATCATTGCTGGAATCCATAAAATAGAAATAGAACAGCTAGATATACAGAGAAAAAGTAAATTGGGATTCACTTAAATAGTGAAACTGTGCTCTGGTATCAACCCATTTAGAGGCTAATGGCTTGTCATGTGCTTCATAATTGCAAATGGTTCACAAATCAAGATATTTTTAGTTGTAAATTAAAGTTATCATTAAAGGGAATAATAGTAATAATAATTGTAAAGAAAAAACAAAAAGAAAAATAATAATACAATACCAAAAGCAAAGAATACTTACATCAAATCGGTGAGCTCTACCACGGACTATACACAAAATACAAGAATAGCGATGTTTAGGAACGACTCAGGATTCCTACCACCATATTATCCAGTATCCAGCTCAGTCCACAATTTTGAGGAGCAAAATTTTAAGTGGAATAAATTGGTGGACATTTTATAAACGTTTCCATCATCTTACCCTTACCCATTAGCAATTTTTTTTTTTCTTCAAGAAAAAATTGTAACTGATGGTTCTAAAAAAAAACAGCATAGAACAACAGAAAACACTTTTCCAATCCATTAGAAGAAAAAGTTGGGGGGCCCAAATCATGATTTTGTCTATGATTTTTGGGCAAGCGAGGCGGGGCTGATATGTAGGGTGCCATGAACTTCAGCTAATGAACAAAAAATACCTCAGCTATAGAAAGGTCATATAAGCCTGGGTAATGCTAGCACTAGCATAAAATTGGAGGACAAGATGAAAAAGTTAGCTATTTAAGGAAAGCAGTTCTGAGAATTTTTCCAAAATTTTAATTAGTTCTGAGAATTTTGAGATAGAGGCAACGAAATGAAATGTCGTGCTCACACATGCACATGCAAGGACACAGACACTCACACACACACACACACATACTTGTAAGGTTATTCTAATATGAACGTCAATAACAGCTAAAACTATGGTTATCAATTTTCTACATTAACAAATCTAGTTTTGATATAATAACCATAACAGAGCTCCAGCTAAGGCGATTGTTATTAGCTGGAGTCATAGTTCGAGTCAAATCAGACTTCCACTGAAAGAGTTAAAGATAGCAATGGGGATTCCTATTTGGCGAACTTTCTCAAACTTGAATGCATTTTTTCTTGAAATCGGAGGATGAATCATAGTTCTAGTTATTCTTTGAAATTTTCGAAACACTTCGCAAATGTGTTTAACGTAAACCTTCTTTTTATCAATGAAGCAAAACAATATATTAAAGAAAAAAGAAAAAACAGAGCCACGACCCGAGAAGCTAAAACAAAAAGATAAAATTTTTTAAGCTCACTAGGAATTAGGAATTGAGTCTGAATAAATTCATCCAACTACAAATTAAACATCCATCCCTATTTTGGTTAGAAAATTAGGATAACCATAAGTTTGAAGTTGGGGTGTCGAAGAGGAACTTCCAATGGGATTCCAACTTGCTACCCTTTTTATATTTTGACAAAGAGAATGGAGTTGCTCAATGGAGAACGCAGCAGAGTGAGATCCCATCCTTCTTTTCCTTCCTTGGTGAGTTTGCTTAACTGACGCAGCAACCATGAGGTTTTCAAGCGAAATTAACTAATAACTATCTATCTTTTATGTTATTCATCTCCTTCAAAATTACCAAATATTTCATATTGCTGCTACAACAAAAACAGTTCTAGCATTGGCAAAAGTCATCCTATAATTTTCTACATTAACAAATCCATGATCTCTCCAATTTGTGTTTTTTTTCTGCTCTATGTGTAATTTGAAACAACAAATCAAAAGATGAACCAAGATTGAGGAACGAATACAACAAATCAAAAGCAAAAATGAAGTAGGTCACCAATTCAGACGAAGAAGAAGGAGAATCAGACCTGAATTTCCACATTTGGCGACTAGGATCTTATGGTTGCGATGGAGATATAGATTGAACAATGGTTGCGGTCCGTGATCAGAGCTGATTCACCACCTCTAAAATCTAAACCTAAACTGCAATCTAAACCCAAACTCACCGATATTTGTATGAAATGAACAAAAAAATTTAGAGATTTGATGAGATTTGATAGATCTGTGATTCAGGACCAGTTCAACAATCGTTGGTCGGCGATCTGCCATCCGCAGTCCGTGATCAGAGCTCCGCGAAGGTTAAAGATTGTTGGCGCCTCCTCATGAGATCAAAATGGCAACTGGGGGTTCGTCGAGAGAGAGAGGAAAAGAAGGTAGGGTTGAAAGAGAGGGGTTTGTGAGGAGATAAAAGAGAGAAATGAGAGGCCCGATTAATTTGCACGTGATGGTAGCATCATATGCACGTGATGAGTGATTTAAGTGAAAAAATTACTATTTTAGGCAGTGGCATATTACCCCACTATTTTAAACAGTGGCTTAATTTTTGCTGCTAGAGTGGTTTTTTCCTCATTTTGACGTAGTGTCATTTTAAAGAAATCGTTTAGAAGATCGAACCCTAGGTCCAAATAACTGCAATTATCTCTTTGGTTATTTGCCTCTACATTTTTTTCATATCCTTCTCTTATCTCTCGTACAATCTTTGTCTAGGCTTGCCAATTGACAAAATAATTAAGCCAAAGTCGAGCCCATTAAGCTTAGTAAGTTGGTTCACTATCTTGTCTTAAAGATAATAGACAATAAATGAAAATGTAATTGGGTTCTCAGAGAATCTGTTTTCAAGATACAAAAGAGCCCGGCCTTGTCAAGAACCGCATATGCTTTTCTATATTGTACTTTGTAAAAAAAGAACCTATCAGATAAATTTTCTAATGCACAAAAAGATTTTTAAATAAAGAAAATAAGAACGTAAGAGAGAAGGAAAAAGAAATGTTATTAGACTTATGTCTTTTCAACTAATAGTAAAAGGATAAATCAAATTCTAAAAAGACACTTCTTTGGAGAAAAAATAATTTTTATAAGTTTTTCATCGAATTATTATCAATATATAATGATAATTATAAACTTAATTTTGAAATAATAAAATATATATTACTACACTAATATATATAACATTTTCACACTTGTTTCAAAATAATAAAAAAATGTATATCAGAGTGATCATATTAAACATCATCAGAGGTACCATTCCGTTTGAAGTAACTTATAGCTTTGAATTTAAGCATCATCTCAAAGTTTGTAAGGACTTTAATTAGCTTATAGCTTTGACTTTAAAACCTGTCTAACAAACCAGAATTATATATATACTTATTATAACCTAGATCATTAGTAACATAAGGTTTATGCTTTACAGTCATGCGATAAAATTCTGATTTCATGAGTATCTCAGATAAATGATCGAATCTCTGTTGAAACGGCTTAATTCACTTTCATACTCATATAAGTGAATCTGTCATTAGTACTCTTGTAACTACTTTATCACCCCAGTAAATGAATGTCTACAGAATCATTAAGAATTAAACTCACCGTCTCACGTTACAAAAGATGTGTACCAAATTTAACACCATAGAGATAGCCAACAGGTAACATATCTTTATGCACTTTCAAGGACACGAAGTAGTTTCTTATCTCGTTAAACTTAGGATTTGAGATCTCCAAGTCTACTAAGTTGAGGTTCAACTACTATGCATTTAAAGATATCGATCTTGGGGCCTTCGTCCACGATGTTCTCAATACTGTATCTCTGGGTAGTGCTTTTATAAGCAGATTTGCAAGCATCTCAGAGGTTGGTATGTAGTCCAGCACGATCACCCCATCACTCAATATTTGTCGAATGATGTTACATCTAAGGCTTATATGTTTTACTTTTCCTTTATATTTTTTATTACCTGAAATTTACAAAACAACTTTATTATCACAATAAATATTAATTGCATATATATGTTGAATCAAAGAAATTTATTTTATCAAGCTTCGAAGCTACTTTGCCTCCTTCGCTCCCGCAGACAATGTTATATATTCTGATTTCATACTTGAATAAAAAAGGCATACTTGTTTTCTAGACTCCATGATACTGCTCCTCCTCTCAAAGTAAAAATTCATCCACTTGTAAATTTTGAATCAGAGGAGTCAAAAATTCAAGTAGCATAAGTAAATAAACCTAGATTCTTGAACCCACAACCTCATCCTCACAAAATGGTGTTTAAATGATCTAATATTATTAAAATATACTTTTTATCTCACACCATTGAAGTATGATTTATCGTTATGCTATTTGGCACACATCTGTGATCAACTTAAATTGTTTAAGAGACAATTCATCATTGGAACACGTCTTAGCCCAAAGAAAATATGCCTATAAGTGGGTGTGAATCATCGATTGATGAACATTTAAAAACAACGGTTGATATTATAGTCCTCAAAAATAATATTTTTAGGCCTCTTACACTTCAATCTATGATTTATCACTTTGATAATAGAGATTACCCACATTTTAAACCATTGACAGTGTAGGATCATTTAAACATCATGTCCTTTTATTTAAAGGATAATGGCTCTGATCATAGACATTTAAACACCAAAATGGTGTTTAATCGATCTTTCATTAATTTAGAACTTTTGATATTACACTATTAAAATGTGATTTACTATTATGCCATGTGATATATATTAATAATTAATTTAAATTCTCCCAATCACAATCTATCATTAAAACATGTCTCAGCCAAGGAATCATGGCTATAAGTAGATGTGAATTGGTATAACTTTAATATTAGCCATTAAAACTAAAAACAATGGTTAGTAGTAGAGTGCATAAATCATTTAAATACCATTTTGATGTTTAAATGACAATTAGGAGAGTCAGGTCCTTATTTAAACGAGTACCTTTAAATTTACCCACCAAATCTTTGAGTTCACCCACGCTAAAACCCATTGACTGCATGGAATCAGATGATGGAGATTGTTTATCGTCCCAACCGTTTCACTGAATGGATCTTGAGATCATGGGCATACCATCAAACGGTCAATCTTTTATTTCATGTGGTACCAGAAAACAATGGCGGAGTCACGTTGTTCAATGGGGGTTCCGGAGGTCTCCCATCGCAAGTTTTCTCTTTAAAGTCTCTTAAGTTCCATATTTTTTAATAATGATCTCCCAAATTTCAAAACTTCTTAAATATTTTAAAAACTTACTTTTTTATCCACAAATTTTTTAATAGAAATAGACTCCCAAAATTCTCTCTTTCTCTCTTCCCAAATATTACTCCCAAAATTCTCTCTCTCTCTCTTTCCAAATCTCACGTCTCTCTATCTTCTTTCTCTCTCTCTCTCTCTCTTAAATCTTAGCCACCCATATCTTTCTATGACATCTCATTCACTCTCTGATGGCCAACGACAAGATCTCTAATTGTCGTCGATTTTTAGCTGAAGTCAAAGCTATTCTATAATTATTAATTTTTAATAAAAAATAAAAGTCCTAATTTACTATTTTTTAGTGAGAATTACTTCTTTTTAGAATTGTTTAATTATTATTATTATTTATTTTGTGATTGTGGTTTGATAAAAGCGAGTGTGACAAAATTATTACTATCTTACGACTATAAGGGATCCTCTATCAGAAAAATCATGGCTTTGCCACTGTCAGAAAATTGAGCTTAAGATCAATTTTGAGCGTGCACATGATGTTAAGGTTACTTTTCTTATATGTGTGCGATGTGAAATAAAATATTGACCATCTGATGGTACACCCATGATCTCAAGATCCATCATGTAAAAGATTGAGAGGATAAACGATCTCCATCTCTTGATTCAATGCAATCAATGTGTTTCAACATGGGTGAACTTAAAGATTCAGTGGGTGGACTTAAAGGTACTCTAGTTAAACCTTGGTTGCTTAGTTCCCTTATTTACTCCATTTGTATTTGGGTTTACAATACACTACTTTCAGGCGAGTTTGATTCGCTAAGAGTAGCTAGGATGAGTTTTGAAATTATTTATTAATTTTTAATATAAATTTACATCGTTTAATAAATGAAATATAAATGCTCACTTGATTAGTTATAAGACAAAAAAATGTATAAAATCTTATGTTCAAATCATCTCTTTATGATTTGAAAACATTATTATAAGTAAAATACGTAGAAGTTAGAACAAGGCAATTCGCTTGTCATACGGCCAATTGGAATACGGTACCGAATTAGACTGATAAACGCATGGAAATATGTCATCTGAACTGGTATAGTGGTATTAGGTGCATGGGTCAATCTCCTCTAAAAATCTGAGAGGTTTCCAGAGATTTAGTGGCCTCACCAAAGTAATGAAATGACTAATCTCGCATCAATTGCTTTTACATGCACATTAATCAATAAAAAATCATGTGGTCACCAATTATGAGATTAGTGATGACACAAGAACACTACTACCATCCACACCCCCAAGTAATACTAGTATTTTTAAAGATGTGCGTTTAGTAGATGTTGGTGTCGCAATGTTCCCTTGATCATTTAATCCTGTTTAGGAGTATTTGCTTGATGCACTGGTAGAGCCCAAGAGTTTAAGTGTGAAAATATGGCAAGTCCGAACAAGCAGCCACTTCATGCGTAAAATGTCATAGGTTAATTCTATATCTCGTCCACCCTTCCTATCACCTAAGATATATTTGACCACCACGGGGTAGCGGCCTTTCTTATCCTATTTAGCTAGGGTGTCAGGTTGGCCTAATACCTGAGCCGTTCGACCTGACATCCTAGTTAAACTTGCCCCTTCAGGTTGGATTTTTCTATTAGGTCTTACACATAAACTTGCCCCTTCGGGTTGGGTTTTTCTACTGGGTCTTACATGTAAACTCGCCACTTCAGGTTGGGTAGACTCAAGGGTCCGGTGGAGTCGAGAAAATATCGGGACCTGTTGGGTTGATCTTACCCGACACAATATTTTACATATACAAGGAAAACAAGGAGGCAGGTCAAGTTTCCGGGTCGGGCGTCGGGTTGGCTTTCAAGGTCGGGCCAGGCATATACGTTGTCGGGCGGGTCGAGGTGCACCATTGGGTTGAGTCATGTCGGGTCGGCCATTCATCTTGTCCCAACTCGACCCATTGAAAGCCGTACGATTCAACATAACTGAGGGGAAGGGTAAATTTGTGACGTATCGGCCATTATTTTGTCTTCAATAGAAACAGATGAGAAATTAAAGGGCAGTTAGAGAGAGCCAAATGCAGAATTGATAATGATCCAAACGCAATCTGCACGAATGAATTGGAAGGCACTACAAGGATGAGAGTATTAAGACAAGGCATGGACAAATGGTCGTTATCCATGCCCTAATAAACCAACAAAAACGCAAGTAAAAGAAGAAAAGGAGGGTAGACAAATGATTCCGATGTCTACTTGCTTTAGACAAGGATCCAACAAAAAAGCAGACTCTACCTTCTTCAACGTGATGATGAGATTTTAGGGTTTTGCTTAAGACGGTTGATATGAGTTGGTGGGTTCCAACTTTCAAACTGTGAATTTGCTTGTAAATGCAGTAATCGTTGAGTGGTCTTTGCAAAATTGTTGTTCACGGGCAAATCATGATTCTTTCTTTTTTGGTGTTTTTTTATTCATTTTCTATATCTTATGGAGCCATGCTTCATTTACTTAATAATTTTTAATTTTTTAGTCAGATCTAATCCATTGAACTTAAGGCTGTCAACTGGTCTGCTCAGGTCGGGCCAAAATGGCTGCCCAACAGTGAAATGGCATATGCCTGACCCAACTTGATGGGGGCTTAATTTTGGGGCTGAGAGAGCTAAACAGTGGGTGCTAGAAATGAGGCTTGGGTCTCACTAACATACGCTGTGTTTCGGTTCGCTCTTTTGGGGCAAAGAGCAGCTCTTTCACTCCATAACTTTCACTATTGGTAACTAGGGATGCAGGTCGGTGTATTGAACCGAACCTAATTTTTTCGGTGATTGGTTTAGTACACCCCAAACTCAAACCAAACCAAAACCCATTCGGTTCGTTTTTTTTATAACCCGAAACCGAAACTGATCCGGTTCAGTTCGGTTTAGGTAAAAAACCTATTTTTAGGGTATTTTTCAGTTTTTTTCCTAATTTTTTTTTGTTTACGCAGCCATCTAAACCGAAACCGAACCGAATTGGGGTTCGGTTAGGTTTGGTTCAGTTTGTGTTGGGTTTCAGTGCGATTCGGTCTGATTCAGTTTCGGTGTTCGGTTCGAGACTTGCATTCCTATTAGTAACACAATTTTTCATCTTATTTGCTTTGATAGAAAACTGTTTTAAGTGGTAAAACTGTTCTTTCCGTCGAGTTTTGACAGAAAGCAGAAAGAGAGTTTCTTCTACTCTTTTAAGAGTTAACCCAAATAGCATATATAATTCTACAGTTATTGTTTTTTGAAGCATTAATGAGAGTTTTATTTTTTTAATTAAAAAAGTTGCTGTATATATATATATATAATTTTATTTTTATTTATTATTATTATTATTTTGAGAAAAAAAAAGTTGCTAGTTTATATAGTTTGATGTTAGGGTTCATTTCTGTGTTAGTTACCGGTCTTTAATTACTGTTCTATTGATAGGACGTTGAATAGTTTATTAGCTAAAAAATTTCCTTATTATGCTAAAAATATCTTCATTTTTACTTTTTCAATTATAAACATTGTGATTTAAAAGAGCATTTGTAATCTCTCTTCCAGTGCATCGCATGTGCCCTCTAGTTATCAACCAATGACGGAATCAGGATTTTCATCTAGGTGGGGCGCAAGATAAATTAGGTTTAATTTCGATTTATTTCAGAATAACTTTCGAAAAAATTATTGGGATTAAAAAATATATAAAATTATATATTTATAATTTTAAAAGATATTAAAATATATATTATCATAAAAATCGTGTTTCATGCAAATTTTTTCAACATAAGATTTTTTTATCATTGCTTTCAAATCTTACGGCTTAGATTGTCTTTCTTACATATAATCTTTTGATTATTGCGTTTAATCTTTTTCGTACGATCTTTTAATCATCAACAATTGATTGATTTGATTTAGACGATGGAGTTCAATTTTCACTTCAATCTTCCACACAAAGGATCTTGAGACTATGAGCGTACCATCCGACGGCCAATTTTTTTTTATTTTAAGTGACACAAATCTCAATAAAGTGATTAAAAAATAATGAGGCACACATCACACTAAATTAGAGCTACGTTTTGGGATGTGTACCACGTAGAGAAAACTAGCGTTTGATGGCAAGTCTATGGTCTCAAGATCTATTGTGTAAAAAATTAGGCTTAAAACTTATCTTCATCGTCAAATTCAAAACAGTCAAATGATTGTGGCATGCAAAACTTGAGTTGAAAAGAAAGAATCTCGAATTTTAAGGATTACAAATAAATTAGTCCCTTCAGATTTTACCTCCAATGGTGGGCGAAATCAGCTAAATTTTAGCAGAATATTTTATTCAATTTTATCTTAAGAAAAGATAAAAAAAGTGGACCCCACATTATTGCAAAACTAAAATCTTTTATTCTATAACAAAAGCAAAAGGGGTACCATTGTTTGCACCCACGTCTTAGACCTCTTGATAACCATTGATTAAGTCGGATTAGATGATGGAGGTTATGTTTCATCCCGATCCTCCATACAAGAGATCTTGAGATCATGGTGTACCTATCTGACGATCATTTTTTATTCCAGGTGTCACAGATCCCCCCAAAAATGGTCTTTGAGTCATATGTCAGACATCACACCCAAACGTCAATCTAGGGCCATTTTTTGGAGATCAATGATACATGGAATAAAAAATTTACCGTCTGATAGGTGCGCCATGATCGCAAGATCTATTTTGTGGAATGTTGGCCTGAAACACTATCTCCATCATTGATCTGAAGCAATCAATGGTATTCAAGGGGTGTAGGACGTGAGCACTTTCAGAGATGGCTGCGAATAGAGGTACCCAAGGCAAAATTCAAGAGACTTTTTGACCGACTCCTCTTCTCACGGAAACAAGTATTAAATATATATATATATTTTTTTTTTAAGTCAGATGGGCGGATGCCTCTTCTCAC